>JARDYJ010000007.1:28006174-28536174 GCA_029215755.1 Spea hammondii
AGGTGGCAGCAGTGTAGCATAATCCACTCAAGTGAACCAAACAAAAAATTTTGAGCACACAAGTACAGATCTAAAATTTGTGATAATGAGAAGGGGATCACAAAGCCCACAATTAATCATCTAAATGGGGATTTGCATATTGACAAAAATAGTGCAAGTAGCCCAATACTTTGGTAATGAGATGTAACTATCCTTTTTATACATGCTTCTATTGTCTTGCATAGTTTTGAAGATAGATTTCTAATAAATTAAACCAGATGGATTTTTCTGCCTGAAGAAGAGAGCTCTGAAATGTTTTAATTTATCTGCAAACGCATGGTTTAGTAAATATCTTTACTTACCTAGGATAGAGTCAGCTAAGTACCTATAAATTTCAAGCACATGTAGGTAAATGTATAAGATGCAACTTAGTCATAAAGAGCTTTGTCAGTGCAAATGTGCCAGCTTCGTGTTATCATGATCAGCTACTGCTTTTGAGTGTACCTAACCAATTATTTGTCTTGTATGCTCTCAGTAACTGCACAGCTCCCTGGACCAAGTGGATACTCGGGAGGAAAAGTAATTTTTATTGACACAGAAAACACCTTGTATCCTTTTGTTAACTAGTTGGAGGTTATGGATGACTTTAACGTAAGGAATTTTTACTTTACTGAGAGTGTAGTAGATAAATGGAACAGCCTCCCTGCACAGGTGGTATATGCTTATACAGTTCTAGGGCAATAAGTACAAGTAGCACATTGCTATTTCAAAACCATTTCTTTTCTCAGAATTAGTGATAGAGGCATTGTAACACTGATATCTGTTATGAATTCCTGAAGGTTCAGCAACATCTCCAGTATACAGTGATACCATCCATGCATAGGTTTGTTGGGTTATTTGGAGTGCTTATTTTGGGGCTAAAAGGCCACATTTGTGACACGTGCATTTCAGTTTTCCAACTTTACATTTTTACATGTAGTCAACCTGTGCCCATGTCCTATTTGGGACATTTTGAAGCCAGTTAACTTGTAGTAGACACTTCAGGGTTTGTGAAACTCTTGAGTAGTATTTTTTTTTTCAAAGAATGATTTACTGATCATGTTAAATGTTACTGCCAAACACCAAAAATATGTGTTCAGCAACATCTCCTGAGTACAGTAATACCACCCATGCATAGGTTTGTTGGGGGATAAAGGGTGTTTTGGGGTGTTGTGACTTCTTTCCCCTAATCATTTTGCATGTCCAAATCCAAAAAAAATATGCAGGTATTAATCTCTAAACAGGACATTTGGGGAAGGAGATACTGACTAAACTAAAATTTGCTTCTCTCCAAAAAATTAAAGACGTTAAGAATTGACCCTTAAACCATATTTAGAAGTTGGCTTCTGTATGATATAGCCTGAAACACGTGCCAATACACAGGCCTGGTTGTGAGGGGCAATGGAGACAGTAAAATGCCTTGTATCCTTTTAACCTTACTATAACAGACAAGGCAGCGGTTCTGGAGTTTACTTTTTTCTTGGAAACTGAGTAGCCCCAATTCTTGTCTCCACTTGTCAGGACCCAATTTTTCACTGCCTGAACCATGGCTTTTTTATACCTGTGGCGTTTACATCTGCGACCACTAGTGGCCACCCTCCACCCTCTGGAGCACTGTGTGGTTTCCTCCCATATGGATGAACTTCCTATTGCTTTCTGTTCAGCTGTGATTGCAACTCCTATCACTGCTACCTCAGCAAAGTATGATACACCAGAGACTACCATAGCCCCTAATATCTCCTCTGGACTGATAGCAAAGATACATGACCCTATTCCATCTCTGAGGAGGAAGGGGCCTTCCATCAGTGCTTCCCATACCAAGTCTGCTTCTCCCGTTTTGAACCAGTGCAGTTCTGGTACTACCCCCCTGCCCCTAGTAGTGCCCTGGGTACAGGGCAGCTATGTGACCCCTGGTACATGGAAAGAGAAAGCACTGAATCATACCTTCTCATCAACTTCTTCAGCATCCAGTCCTAATTTGACCTACGATTGCACCACAGATAACCTTTCCTTCGATTGTGTTATTACCTCTAACGGCAATATAATCAGAAAGGAAGACCTGGAGATCTGTGAACAAGCTTTACCGAAAAAGAAGAAGAAGAAATCCCGTTAAGTACACCCTTCTGCTCAAGGGGAGGGGGTACTGTCAGGACCCAATTTTTCACTGCCTGAACCATGGCTTTTTTATACCTGTGGCGTTTACATCTGCGACCACTAGTGGCCACCCTCCGCCCTCTGGAGCACTCAGAACTCAGGTGTGCCTTGTTACCTGGGTTGAGCCCTAGTCCATACATCCAGCTGGGCCTTGTTATCTGGATTACCCTGCCTTTATGAACCTGCCCTGCCCTTCAGTCAGGGCCTTTGTATTGAAGTCTATGGACCTTCCTGCTGTGGCTCTGCACCTGTACTGTTCCTGGTTCCCTGCTATTGTGTCCTTCCAAGTGAACTCCCTGCTATTGTGTCCTTCCAAGTGGACTCCCTGCTATTGTGTCCTTCCAAGTGGACTCCCTGCTATTGTGTCCTTCCAAGTGGACTCCCTGCTATTGTGTCCTTCCAAGTGGACTCCCTGCTATTGTGTCCTTCCAAGTGGACTCCCTGCTATTGTGTCCTTCCAAGTGGACTCCCTGCTATTGTGTCCTTCCAAGTGGACTCCCTGCTATTGTGTCCTTCCAAGTGGACTCCCTGCTGTTGTGTCCTTCCAAGTGGACTCCCTGCTATTGTGTCCTTCCAAGTGGACTCCCTGCTATTGTGTCCTTCCAAGTGGACTCCCTGCTATTGTGTCCTTCCAAGTGGACTCCCTGCTATTGTGTCCTTCCAAGTGGACTCCCTGCTATTGTGTCCTTCCAAGTGGACTCCCTGCTATTGTGTCCTTCCAAGTGGACTCCCTGCTATTGTGTCCTTCCAAGTGGACTCCCTGCTTTGTGTCCTTCCAAGTGGACTCCCTGCTATTGTGTCCTTCCAAGTGGACTCCCTGCTATTGTGTCCTTCCAAGTGGACTCCCTGCTATTGTGTCCTTCCAAGTGGACTCCCTGCTTTGTGTCCTTCCAAGTGGACTCCCTGCTATTGTGTCCTTCCAAGTGGACTCCCTGCTATTGTGTCCTTCCAAGTGGACTCCCTGCTATTGTGTCCTTCCAAGTGGACTCCCTGCTTTGTGTCCTTCCAAGTGGACTCCCTGCTTTGTGTCCTTCCAAGTGGACTCCCTGCTTTGTGTCCTTCCAAGTGGGCTGTGTGCCTTTCGTGCCCTTCCAAGCGGGCTGTGTGCCCTTCCAAGCGGGCTGTGTGCCTTTCGTGCCCTTCCAAGCGGGCTGTGTGCCCTTCCAAGCGGGCTCTCTGTCTGTCGTACCCTTCCAAGCGGGCTCTCTGTCTGTCGCGCCCTTCCAAGCGGGCTCCCTGCCAAAAGACTTATTACCTGTATTTTATTTTGCCATACGTCCGGTTACTTGCTTAGACTATATTACCCTTATTTGCTGGTCCTGTTATATACATGAAATACACTGCATTACCTGGATTTCTGTTTGTGGTGTCTTTGTTTGCATAATCATGCACCGTGGGTTACATACTGAACCCCAAGTATCCCCTGTGCATGGGCTCCTACCTGACCTGATCACCCGAGTCCTGACACCACTTCACCTATTCTAGTATTGCAGATATCACCTGCTGCTGAAATTGGAAAAATGTACATTTTCCTGGATATATTTTTTTAAAATGAAATAAAAACTATCTGTTGCATGAGGTAGATTGTCACCTTTTTATACCAGGCGCTTGACTTCCTCAGCGTAAGATGCAATAGCTGACCAGACAATTCTACACCCCCTATGCCTGTTCTAAGTTTGTGCCCAGAAAATTAGGACAACCAGAAGGGTCCAGGTCATAATCTTTTCCCATAGCCACGCTCACTCTTGCAAAGTGTGTAGAACTTCAAGCTATTCCAAGAGTTCTTTGAACGGATCTATTGTTTTCATATAATTTATTAGTGACTAGTCTATGTTGATGTTGATGCATAGCCAAGTATTTTTCATACAACACAATAGGAAATGAGAAATCTTGAAATATGTAACAGTAATGCTTCTTCCTTGTGCTACTAAGGTGATATACATAGACACAAAGTAATAATTCATATACCCAACCACTTACAGACAACCTTATGCATTAATAGAGTGACATCTCCACATAAATATGTACACTTATGCATACACACTGACTTCCATATATATATATATATCCACACTTCTACCTGTAACGTAGACACATACATTTTGACAGTGAATAAGAACAAATTGGCCCATGTATATCTGCTGGCTGGGGGACCCTGAAAGTAACTCTGAGCCTTGTCCTGTCATGCAGCTTCTACTCTTACTTATCCCTGCCATAGGCGATCTAATGACAACACTACACACAAAACTGTGTTCCTTCTCTGAGGTGCAGGCAAAAATAAAAAAGACACAACAAGTAAGCAGCAAGTGGCCCTGTTGCAAATGCCCTGTTTGAAGCATAGATTCACATATGGATACAACCTCCTTAACGGTTTTTCCTATAGTCGTCCAGATCGTCTGAGAGATATAGCTGACCGATTTGGTGTGGATCATGATTCAGTGCTGGACAATGTGTTATATGCTCGGGCATACACCAGTAAGATATCTGTTATCTCTGTGACTGTTTTTTTGCAACACATTACATTACTTTTGTTTATTTATTTTAAGCTTTCAGTAAAACTGAATGTGTAGGGTATGTACCTGCCTTTCTATTAGTAACATTAGACTGGCATGTTTTTAGTTTCCTAAGAGGGATCTTTCATTGCAGGACAATAACAAATTTTGCTTCTTGGTACAGTTTTCATTTGAACATAATTATCAAATGATAATAACATGATTTATATATCACATATAGATTCCACAAAGTCCAAAACAGTGTTAATTTAATTGATGAAAAGTTTTCGTCACAGCTGCGAAATAGGACGAAAACTATGATGAAAATCATTGCAATTTTCGTCAACGAATGAAAACACGACGAAAATGTTTGGGAGGGACTTTGCAGCATCCACGGAAGCCTCATGAGTGAGGCTAGCCGCGGATCATGGGAGGTAAGCCCTCCCCCTACAGAAAAACAATCATCAAAGACGGCGGTGGCCGGCTAAAACAGAGCTTAGGAATCGATCAACAATCGCTTCCTAAGCGTAATCAGTGTTGCTGATATGCCTCGATATCGAGGCATTCAGCAACACAACCCCTCTACCCTGATCGCCTTGTGATTGCTCCAAAGAGCAACCACAAGTGCCATCAGTGAATGGTGTTGTTGCCAGTCACAAGATGGCGGCCCAACAGTCAGATCAATGAGTTCACAGAGGGTTTATCCAGGTACTGCATTCAACCATGCATGTCAATGGAGCCCAGCTCACTAATCACAATGTGATTAGTAAAATAAAATAAAAAAATAATAGTAATAAAAAAAATATATATATATATGGATTTTTTTTACGGTGACAGTGGGGAATTATTTTTACATGTTACCAAATTTTGTTTATATATATATATATATATATATATATATATATATATATATATATACCCAAAAAAGTTTTTTATCAGCAAGTCCTACAATAAGCGCTATATCTTCACAAAAATTGTCGCATGGAAAGAGTTAAAAAATTGGCATGTTACTCTGGCTGCCTCGAATATGTTCTTTTATGCTCTGTGTAACGCATTTTCATGTCATTCTGTACGAGGCACTCATGTTACTCCTGACTTGCAATGTATCAATGGAACTGAACTGTCTGATGTTATTTTGTAGCATGCTTTGTCAATAAACAGTGTTAATACAAAAAGAAATTGGCATGTTAAATGCCCATGGGGTGCCTAGTTTTGAAAAAAGTATGATATGATTGGGTAAATTGAATTGGCCAGCTTCAAAGATGTCGCAAATATGGGACGTGGGCCAGACTGACCAGATGTCCAAATGCCAAAAAATGCACACCTCACAAAGGTGGCCTTTTACCTCCCAAATAACCCAACAAACCCATGCATGGGGGGGTACTGAACACATTGACAGGGACATATACCAGGAACGGTAATTTCATACCTGAAGTAAAATGCGTGTGGAAAAAAACATACAAGAAAATACTACAGCAAACTGTAACAAAGGCGGTTGGTAAAATATGTGCATGGAAAAAGTTAAAGTACCACCATTTGAAATTCTGAGGGTTGTATATTTTTTTAGTTGATTAAAATCTGCTAGAGATTTGAACTCTCTGTTAAAACCCCTGATGTAATCCTTTTTCACATTATGTTTGTTCTTCACAGATATTACTTGATTGAATTATCGATTGTGACGTTTCTGGTGATCACTTCAATGTATATTTCAACCATTAAGCTGTTTATGTGAAAAGCTGTCTTTTAGACCATTGGCTGGCATGTTGGCTGTCATATTGTGGATCACAGCCATTGTAATAAACACTCAGTTAATAAATAAAAATAAAAAAGCCTAAGGTGGAGCCACTGTTTCTAGTAAATCACTCAGTAGCAATATAGCAGCTAATCGCACATGTATAGAAAATCACAAACCTGTAACCCATTTAGGGCCATGGGAATTTTCATACCCTAGTGGACTATGAACTACTGGAGTTTTTTGGGATTTTTTGCTTGTTAAACCATGATTGCCCTTTTCCATATTTGATGTACCCACATAAATTCTACATTTTTTATTCAAGGCAAGTTGGACCTTCTTTTAAGATCGTAGAAATACAGAAAACATAATAATTATTAGTGCCAATATATAAAAACCTATAGTAAAATAGAAAAATGCAATTTTGCTTATGGTGTCTTCTACACATTAGGTGCCAATGCTGAACGATATATATGACAACATTCACCGATTGCAGTAGTAGCCCAAATGCTTTTTTGTGCACATACCTCTATGTCTATAGGACCGTTAAATATGCAGCTGAACAACTGATGTGACAAAACCAGCTTATTTAAATATAATTAGTAGCTGAAGTTAAATGAGCTACATTTGTCAGTTTAGTAAATGAACAACTGAGGGGTCAATTTGATTTTAAAGTGCAATGATGGTGATCAAACATCTCCATCTATGATTTGTCAGCATATTCAAATGTAATAATAAGTTGTTGCCAATAATATCTGTTCTGTAGGTGAACACCAGATGGAGCTGTTAGACTACGTGGCTGCTAAATTCCATGAAGAAGCTGGTATTTTTAAACTATTGGTAACTATAATTTATGATCTAGTGCAAATTCTGCAATGCAAATAGTAGCTGGAGCTGGCATACATAATTTTAACTTTTAAAACTATGCAGATCTAGTTTATGTCTCAGTTAAGTTTCTCTTGACAAATCACATCTAGAGCATGTGTTCTACATGTCCGAGATACAGGATATTTGTGTACACATACAGTGCAACTGTCATGTCTTTCAGGGTATTGAGCAGTTTAATCTCACCTTTAGGTGGCAGGAGAATCATCTTAGTATTAGTAGGATTGTACATTCCTGTTTTAACTTTATTTATATTTGCCACCAGTTTACACAAATTGGACAAAGAATGTTGGCATTATTGATGATCAAGCATGATTAATTAGCTTAATTATTTAAAACTCCAGATAATACTTCTAGGGCAGCAACAGCAAACTTATGGCATGTGGCACAATGGTGACAAGTGACAACAGACCTCCGTTTCAGTGCTCCCTTGTGAACTGTGCCGACTGAGAACCGGGTTATGATGCCATATCCTGGTGCTTAGCACTGAAGCCACGCACACTGCCATTGAGCACTGGAACTGATGTCTGTAGGGTATGTATGTAAATGAGTGTGAGTATATGCTTGTGTGTCTTGTTTTTTTCTGGAAGGTGAAAAGCACACTGCACTTGTGGGTAGGCAGTTTGAGTGGGTTTATCACTGTTCCAAGGTAAGCTATACAGCCAGGGCCACACTGGCTATAAGGCTGCACATCACGGTTTTTATGCTCATGTACAGTGGATATAAAGTGTGCTACATGTGATAACAATCTCCCGTCTTCTTCATATGAATGGGCTATGGGGTAGGGTGGCAAGACGGAAGCCTTTTCTTACAAAGAAAAACATCCAAGCCCGGCTGAAGTTTGCAAAAACATATCAAGTCCCCCAAAAGCACGTGGGAAAACGTGTTATGGTCTGATAAAACCAAGGTTGAACTTTTCTGCCATTATTGCAAAAGGTATGTTTGACTCAGATTCGGAGCACTTTTGCAAAGAAGAGTGGGCAAATATTGCCACGTCAAGATGTGCCATGCTAATAGACTCCTACCCAAAAAGACTCAGCTGTAATAAAATCAAAAGGTGCTTCAACAAAGTATTAGTTTATGGCTAGGTTTCCACTTGGTTTTTTTAGCTAAAAACGCCCATAAAAACGCCAATAGCACCACCTGGCGTTTTCTTAGTGAAAAAACGCAGCAGCCAGATGTTAGCTGTTCTTCAATAGGAAATCGCAGAATGCCATATCCACTTGGCGTTTTTTTGTTTGGCGTTTTTTCAGTCCTCTTTGGCGTTTTTCTGCTTTTTTGGGCTCTGTGGCAGTTTTTCAAAATCGCAGCATGTTGACACTCTGGCGTTTTTTGCAAGGAAATCTTGGCGTTTTTCTCCAATAGAAGTCTATGGGAGAGAGAAAACGCCATGAAAAAGCCATGTGGGTTTATTTCCTTGGCGTTTTTTATGGCGTTTTTTTCCACAGTTACAATGCAGAGGATGGACTCAGTATCTGTGTGTCCTACGAGAAATAGGCTGGAAACAAACAGTTTCACACAAAACAAAGTTCATATTGAATTCAACACCATTTGGAACAAACATGCCATTACAAACAAACATACCCAACTGGATCCTGCGTGCCAAAAGCAACAGCAAACCATTTGCACCATCATTTGGGGCCAATCTTCCTAGAGGAGCAGACATTCAGAATAAAGCATGCCTTACAAACCACAGAAAAGAGACAAAAGGGTCCGCAGGGGCGTTTAAGTAGAACTCTAGCAGGTAAATGACATCAGGAGGGGGCAGATACTTGCCATTTATCCTAATCCCTTTTAGCTGGGTGAAACTTCTAACTTGTAAAGGCTGGAAAAACTGCCTAAGGTCAAAAAAAGCAATTTCCACAGAAAGGCTAAAACGCCAGAAAAAACTCCAGAAAAAAACGCCAAAACGCAGGAAAATGCAGTGGCAGTTTTCTTGGCGTTTTTCATCAAGAAAAAAAACGCAGGACAAAAACCCAAGTGGAAACCTAGCCTAAGGGTGTACGCAACCTGGTTTTTTTCCCCCTCAAAGATTTCAGTTTGTTTTGAAATTAAGTTGTTAACATTGTAGGTCACATTAAAGGTGGAAAAAGTTCTGACATGATTTATCTTTGTCTCATTCTTTAACATCATAAGAACCTGGCATTTTAACAGACTTTTTATATCCACTGTAGCCATTCATATCCAGCGGCGGCCACACATTGCAGCACCCATTTTTAAGGCCCGATGGCCAGTTTGGTCGGAATACAACTATGCTAGGATTATGTGGACATATAATGGGACTGAATAACCAATATTTGTACCTCAGTTGGATGTTTTGAAATAGCATTTAGAATTTGCAGCATGTATTCACCTTGTGTTCACTAAAGAGTCCAGTGTGCTTTCTAGTTGTTTTTAGCTACTTAGTTTTTAGTTATTTTTAGTATATTTCTAGTAAATTTTTTCCAGCATAAGAAAACTAATATGTAAACAATAAAATGGCTTAACCTTTTTCAAGATTTAAGATTAAGTATTAAGTATAATAATTATCCGCAACTCCACTGGCTTTGATGCAGATCCGGTGAAGCTGTAGATTATTATATTGATGCATTGGTGCGCAACCACCTTGTTCCAGTTTGCTCCTGATGCTAAGGAGGGTGCCAGTATCAACCTTACATTTCTGATTAAGGTCTTTCCGTAGATCATTGATTCTATCATGGCTCTCTTCCGGGTGGATTTCAGTGGTCGAGGAGAACTGGCAGAGCGGCAACAAAAACTTGCGCAAATGCTGTCCAGGCTTCAAAAGATCTCAGAAGGTACTATGAAAGGCTTTTAGTTTGACAATGCAATGCTTGCACACTAGACTGTTATTGCTTGGTTATAGGCTTCAATGTATAGATGAAGTATTCTTAGTGTCATAAAGCAAGTACTTACCCCAGCCATCGTTCCCACGCTGACATCTCTGCTCCTTCCCGGCTTACTGACACAGCAGCAAGCAGGGCCTCTCCAGCTACACTCCCACGCAGCTGCAGCCGGAGGTTAACAGGAGGGAGGGGGCGCTCGCTCCGTTGCCAGGGAGACGCGTCTCTCTCTAGCTGCCGGCAGAATCCAGTGAGACGCAGGACACGCTCCACCGTTGCCATAGCAACACGTTTCAAATACTGACGTCATTTTGGCGCCAAATTCGAACGTATTTAGACGCTTCAGTCCCAGTATCCTTTGCTGAAGTATCAGTTGAAGTTGGATTCCTATACCGAAGCGTTCTCTGTGTTTTGACCCTTTGTGTACCAGACCCTATTCTCGCTTACTGACCATTATCTATTTGCTGCCTGCCTCTGACCCCCTGCTTGTTTTTTGACTCTGCCTCCGCTCGTGCCCTATTGTACCTCGCCTGGATTTGTGTCCTGTGTGTATTGGAGTTTTTTGCTATTAGGAACCTTTCACTTACCAGCTCACTTCCGGATAGTGACAGTATACTTCAGCCATTACTATGGTTCCTGCAGGACTCCAAGCCACACTTTCAGATATGAACGACAAGATGGAGAAGCTGGCCCAAATGATGATGGACATGCAAGCTCAATATGGAAATCTTCATAATGAAGTAGCTGACCTCAAAAACCAAGTTGCTGCTCCTATTAACCCTTCTCCACCACCTGCTCCCTCCGTTGCAGCTCCAGAGTTAGGACCGTCGTTTGAACCCCAAGTTCCTTTACCAACCAAATTCTCCGGAGACCGAAAGACTTTCCGTGCATTTATTACTAATTGCGAACTCATTTTTTCTGTTAAACCACGTACTTATAATTCTGACTCCGTGAAGATTCGTTCAATGATTTTGTTAATGGAGGGTGAACCTGCAAGTTGGGCACATCGTTTATTATCTTCAAATGATCCTGTTATTCATAATTACACCTCCTTTATTGCTACTTTGTCCTCACTATACGATGACCCACACCTCCACTCCTCGGCATGTTCAGCTATCCGTACCTTATCGCAAGGCCGCCGTCCAGTGGAGGAGTACATTACCGAGTTCCGATGCCTCGTTGCAGATACTAAATGGAACGATTACGCCCTTGCTGACCAATTTCGCCTGGGTCTTTCGGATGCTGTTCGTGACGAATTGGCTCATGGCCAAGTTCCCGATTCACTTGAACCTCTGATGGCTTTGGCTCTTTCTATTGATCGGAGATTGCGAGAACGTAGGGCCGAGAAACAACGTCCCTGGACTCCCTCATGGAGAACATCTATGCCTCGTTCACAGGATCCTACTCCTACACCCTCACCTCTATCGGAGGTGGAACCTATGCAGATCGGGCTAGCCAGATCTTCTCTGTCCGTTCAGGAAAAGAACAGACGTAGGGACAATAATTTATGTTTATATTGTGGAGCGGATTCCCATCTCCTGTCGGCCTGCCCTATCTGTCCTAAATCACCTAGAGGTGAGTCCAGAAACAGATCCTATTGTATTTCGTCCATACTTCTGGAGACCGCTACTCACCTATCTGTTCCTCTGCGTTTACAGTGGGGATCTCATCAACTTCATCTCCAAGCCATCATCGATTCCGGGGCAAGCAGCAATATAATTGATAAAGAATACCTCGCCAAACAGAAGATCCCTACCTCTTCTAAGAAACATGAGGTATTTATCCAGACCATTGATGGCTCACCCGTGTCTTCCGGACCAGTGCATTTAGAAACTGTCCCACTCACCTGTTCTATAGGGAATAGGCATACAGAGAGAATAACCTTTGATGTCATCAATTCCCCTTTATTTCCATTAATCTTGGGCCTGCCCTGGCTCAAGCAACATGATCCCGTCATTCATTGGACTACAGGACAAGTAACATTTTCCTCTCCGTTCTGCATCCGCCATTGTCTCAGTACTGCACATATTTCTCTTCAAACGTCCCCTACTGTATCCAGAACCTCCATACCGGGTTTGCCTTCATGCTATATGGAATTCCAGGACGTGTTTGATGAGAAGGGAGTTGAATGTCTTCCGCCACACCGTTCATACGACTGTCCTATAGACCTCATACCTGGATCTAAAATTCCTTACGGCCGTATATATCCCTTGTCGGAATCAGAACTGAAAGTACTACGAGATTACCTCGACGAACACCTAGCCAAGGGTTTTATTCGTCCATCCACCTCTCCGGCCGGGGCAGGAATATTCTTTGTAGGAAAGAAGGATGGGGGTTTACGGCCCTGCGTGGACTACAGAGAACTAAACGCTATAACCATAAAAAATCGATACCCTCTTCCTCTCATCCCGGAATTATTCGAACGTTTAAAGCAAGCCGCTATTTTCACTAAACTAGATCTACGAGGAGCATATAACCTTGTGCGTATTAAAGACGGTCATGAGTGGAAGACTGCATTTCGTACTCGTTATGGACACTTCGAATACTTAGTGATGCCCTATGGACTATGTAATGCTCCAGCTACCTTTCAAAACTTTGTCAACGATATTTTCCGGGATTTATTAGATACTTTCATGGTTGTCTATCTTGATGATATATTGATCTTTTCCGCTACCCTCCAAGAGCACCGCAGCCATGTACACCAGGTTCTTTCACGTCTTCGTGCCCACCGTTTGTTCGCCAAAATAGAAAAATGCAAGTTTGAAACTAATAATATAGACTTCTTGGGATTTCACATTTCATCCAAAGGCATCGAAATGGACAAAACTAAAGTGAAGGCCATTGAACAGTGGCCACAGCCTCAATCACGTAAAGATGTGCAACGATTCCTTGGATTTGCTAATTTCTATAGGCGTTTCATTCATAATTTTTCCAGAGTCGTCCTTCCTCTCACAACCCTAACATCCAAAAATACCAAGTTTTTATGGAGCACAAAGGCCGAGGAGGCTTTCGCCACGCTTAAACAAAGATTTACCTCTGCTCCTATACTGGTACATCCCAATTCTGATCTGCCTTTTATTTTGGAGGTAGACGCCTCTACAGTAGCGGTGGGGGCTATCCTTTCTCAAAGACAAGGACCTAAAAATCTACTTCACCCTATAGCATTTTTCTCTCGCAAACTCTCACCGGCTGAGAAGAATTACGACATAGGCGATCGTGAGTTGCTATCAATAAAGTGTGCACTAGAGGAATGGAGACATCATCTCGAGGGGTCTCGACATCCGTTTGTTATCTTTACCGACCACCGCAATCTGGAATATCTTCAACGAGCCAAGAGACTACGACCTCGTCAGGCGCGCTGGTCTCTTTTTTTTACAAGATTCAATTTTCACATAACTTACAGACCAGGAAGTAAAAATGGCAAGGCTGACGCTTTATCTCGCCAATACGTCAATGAACAGGATGACCCCAACACCACCCAACCAATAATTCCCCCGAGACATTTTTTGGTCACCAAGAAAGATTTTATTAGCTCCCTGAGGGACTACTTCAAATTCAGAGTTCATCGTCCTACAGTTCAACCGTTGCAGAGGAAAGGAGGACTCTTTTACCATCAAAATAAATTGATAATACCTCCACCTTTTGTGACCGACGCTCTCCGCATCTGCCATGACGCCCCGTTGGCAGGGCATCCAGGGATCTCAGGAACGCTCAGTTTGCTTCGCCGTCGCTTCTGGTGGCCTAACATGGCAATGAATGCAAAAGACTATGTGAACTCATGCCAAGTTTGTGCAAGGAACAAGACCTCACACCAATGCCCTCCGGGATTGTTACAAATTATTCCCACTCCCCAATCGCCATGGTCCTCCGTATCAATGGACTTTATAGTGGAATTACCTTTATCTAACGGATATAATACCATCATGGTTGTTGTAGACAGACTGACCAAAATGGCGCATTTCATACCACTGAAACACCTCCCATCAGCAACTGAGACAGCTGACATGTTCATAAGAGAGATTGTTCGCTTACATGGAGTTCCTCTTCAAATACTGACTGACCGGGGTTCTCAGTTCACTTCAAAATTCTGGAGGTCATTTTGTAAAGGGTTGAAGATTGAACCAGCCCTATCTTCTGGTTATCACCCTCAAACTAATGGTCAGACGGAGCGAATAAATCAAAGTCTAGAACAATATATTCGTTGTTTCACATCTTACCTCCAATCGGACTGGTCCTCTTTGCTACCTATGGCAGAATTTGCACACAATAACATTAAGAACTCATCAACACAAGAAACCCCGTTCTTTCTGCTATACGGTTATCATCCTCCTGACCTACCTATATCCATAACCCCAGTAATGGTGCCAGAGGCGGCGAAAAGACTGCGAATAATACATAAAGCATTACGTATGGCAAAACAAAATCTGACGATTGCTCAACAACGATATAAGGGTCAAGCGGATAAACATAGACGTACTGGCCCTGACTATCAACCCGGGGATAAAGTATGGTTATCTACTCGAAATATGAAACTAGCCATACCCTCTTTAAAGTTGGGACCCCGATTTATTGGTCCATATACCATCACTCACCGTATTAACCCAGTCACTTATCGACTTGCGTTACCGCCATCTGTCAAAATCCATCCGGTTTTCCACACCTCTCTGCTCAAACCAGTTATTGCCAATAGACTGGCCACACGGTCTTCCTTACCTCCTCCTCCTGTCATTGTTGAAGGTTATCCTGAATATATCGTTCAAGACATTTTGGATTCCCGTCTTAGGGGAGGCCGTTTGTATTATTTAGTGGATTGGGAGGGTTACGGACCTGCTGACCGTTCCTGGGAACCGGCCTCTTTAGTTCACTCACCTGTCTTGGTTCGTCGGTTTCACAGGAGTTACCCCTCTAAACCTGGTCCTATCGGTTCCCGGAGGTTACCGTTCGGGAGGGGGTACTGTCATAAAGCAAGTACTTACCCCAGCCATCGTTCCCACGCTGACATCTCTGCTCCTTCCCGGCTTACTGACACAGCAGCAAGCAGGGCCTCTCCAGCTACACTCCCACGCAGCTGCAGCCGGAGGTTAACAGGAGGGAGGGGGCGCTCGCTCCGTTGCCAGGGAGACGCGTCTCTCTCTAGCTGCCGGCAGAATCCAGTGAGACGCAGGACACGCTCCACCGTTGCCATAGCAACACGTTTCAAATACTGACGTCATTTTGGCGCCAAATTCGAACGTATTTAGACGCTTCAGTCCCAGTATCCTTTGCTGAAGTATCAGTTGAAGTTGGATTCCTATACCGAAGCGTTCTCTGTGTTTTGACCCTTTGTGTACCAGACCCTATTCTCGCTTACTGACCATTATCTATTTGCTGCCTGCCTCTGACCCCCTGCTTGTTTTTTGACTCTGCCTCCGCTCGTGCCCTATTGTACCTCGCCTGGATTTGTGTCCTGTGTGTATTGGAGTTTTTTGCTATTAGGAACCTTTCACTTACCAGCTCACTTCCGGATAGTGACACTTAGAGTAGGTGTACCAGCTTCTTAATATTTAAAATAGACCACTGCCAGCATGACACTTCAGATTTACATTATTCTAGCAATACTATTTATGAATTGTCGGTCACAATTGGTGGGGATTAAAGTCAATCTCCAATCACAGTACACTCTAGTTCCCAGCCCCTCACCACCCTCATTGAGCGAGGTGATTAAATTGGCCAAGGTGGACATACAACAGCTCCCCTTCCTCCACTCCATGCACAGTGGAACAGAGTGTAATATTCTGAAGGAAGGGTGGGGTCACTTATAATAAAATAACCTATAGAACAGGGCTCAACAAATCCCAGGTCGCCATGGCGACTGATAATTTTGCCCTGTCGCCTAGGTGTTTGTTAGCCAAACCTATAATTGGGTCCGGGTCTAGATCCAGATCCCTTGCGGTGCTGCAGGGGAATTGGATCCTGCTGCCAGCGAAAATAGAAATAGCCCACCCACCCTCCTCACTGAACAGGGCTGTCACCGCCCACGAAGGCCACTGAGTCGCGCTGGCCAGCTGACTCAATTCTATTTCGGATCAACGGGGATGGCTTCTTAAAATGCCACCCCTGTCGATTCGAAATAGAAGTGAGTCAGCCGGCGGCGCTCAATAACTTTGGTGGGGGGCACCAGCGCTGCTCAATGACCTTTGTGGGAGGTGCCAGCCCCGTTCAGTGAGGAGGGTGGGTGGAGCCGCCGGCAGCGGCAGCAGGGTTGCCTGCATTGCATAGATGTTTGACAGCGGGAATCCAGCAGAGTGCACATCAGGGTCTTCGGTCAGGTAAGTTGAAGTAACTGGGGGCATGCTTGGCAGTGGAAGGATGGGACAAAGCTATGGGAAACTGGGGGCAAAGGCAAACTCTGTCCCCAATTTCCTATAGGCATCTTTGTCACTAAATAGCTTCCCATAGTCTTATGTTTAGTGACAAAGATGCCTATGAGAAACTGGGGACAGAGTTAATTAATGGGATTAATTAATGGTAATTAAAAGTATGCACTGGTGCTTTGTAGTGTGGGTGCAGGGCAAAGTGTAAGTGCAGGGCAAAGTGAGGGCTAGGGTAAAGTGTAAGACTGAGTGCTGGGGCAAAGTGTGAGTGTAGGGCAAAAAAAAGTCCTGGCTCCTAACTTTTTTAGCTGGCTCCTAGATTTAAAACAAATTTGTCAAGCCCTGCTATAGAAGACATTGACCCGATCTCACATGACTCCCCTCAACCTTAAGAATAAAAAGAAACCATAACTATAAGGTACTATGTAAGGGATGGATATGGCCCTCTAGAATATAAAAATATGTATGTGGGGAATGTCTGTAATCAGGGGATATTGCCGAACATAAATTTGGTCATTGTTCAACAGAGGCACCTAAAGTGTAGAAGAAATTTAAAAAAATTGCACATTCTTTCTTCCTTTTTTTAATAGATTTTTTTTACACACTAGCATTGACAAATATGTTTTGCATGTTTCTATGGTTTCAAATGAAAGCCCTATTTGTTCTGAAAAAAGGAATGTGTCATTTGTGTGGGTACATCAAACACGGAAAATGGAAATTTTAATAAAACCCATATATGGTAAAAATGGCAAAACAGCTCTAGGTACCAAAAACCCCTGTGCCTGAAGGAGTTAACCATTTTACCACAAATCTGTGCCACACATTGCAGTAAAGTGCAGTTTTTTCCCATTTTAACAAAGACATTATATAGAAATGCAGTATTTCAGTCCAAGTGCAGTAATATCCCATATGCATGGGTAAGCCATGTTTCTCAGATGTTGTGGGGTCAAAATTGCAACATGCACATTTCATTTTTTAAACTTGAAATTTTGATCACTAGGACCATGTCTCATTCAGACACAGTAGAGGTCCCATATTTCAGGTGAACCCCATAAAACGATATATTCCCAAAAAGCGCACTCCTTGAAGATTTCACCCCACTTTCCTTTCTAGGTGGCTACAAGGTGACACCTTGTCACCTTTTCTATGACAGGTGTACTTTAAATGTAACAATCAATAGGTGTTGGATATCATGCTCACAAACGGCAAACCTTTGTTTATTTTATCATCTACAGAATATAATGTTGCTGTATTTATTACAAACCAAATGACTGCTGACCCAGGGGCAACCATGACGTAAGTAGTTTTCAGCGTTCAAGAGCAAGACTACCATATTTGCTCAATTATAAGACGACCCTGATTATAAATGACCCCCCAACATTTGAATATTAATTTAGAAAAAAAAGAAAAAGCCTGAATATAAGACTACCCTATAAGAAAAAAGTTTTACTAGTAAATACTAATTCACATGTAAACTATTTTTTCATATTTAATCGATTGAGAAAAATGAATTTTTTGTTTTTATTTCCTTTTAGTTGCCAACCTGCCCCCCCCAGTTATGCAAATCTGATATGCCACTTTGCCACACACCCCACCATATGCCACTCTGCCCTCCGCTGCTGTTGGATGGTACTTTCACCGGGGCTTCTATGATGGAGCACCAGAAATGTCATGTGATGCTGGCATTCCGTCATAGAAGCCCCGGCAGAATTGCCGGCAGCAGCAAAGGTTGTCTGCGCATCTTGTGCAGACATCCACCGGCTGCCAGACAGGAGGATCCAAGTCCCCGGCAGCGCTGCGGGGGTTCTGGATCTTAGTCTTATAATCTTGTCTTATAATCGAGCAAATACGATATTTGCTTTCCACAAATTATACATTCTTTAACATGCTTTGCACAGATCATATAACCTGTGGATATATAATTTAGTTATCTTTATTGGTAGCTTCCAAGCAGATCCTAAAAAGCCAATTGGGGGTCATATTCTTGCTCATGCATCCACCACAAGAATCAGTTTAAGGAAAGGAAGAGGAGAGCTTCGTATTGCCAAGATCTATGATAGGTAATTTCTAAATTTTCAAACCTCAGTGCTGCTTAACCCGTTAAATGCTTGTGCTGTCAGAAAAAAAAATGTGCCTAAAAACCTATATTGATGGGACAGGCTTATATTTCAGGGAATCTGTGACAAATAAAGCACAAAGACAAGTGTATAGAAAAACATCTGTGTGAAAATACACATTTATGTGAAAATACAGCACCCTTTGCTTCAGGTGTTGTACCGCCTGGAGATTATCCCATCTCTGTTGGAGCATTAGGTTCCAAACCGTATGTAGTGCAATATTATGCAAATGACCTTACATTGTAAAACCAGATAGCTTATCCAACATACAACCAAACCTTCCCAAAAGCATGTGTTTATGTAATAAATGTAATATCACATTTTTTAATGGCATCATTCGTATCTTACAATAGAACGTCATGAAAGAAATATTGATGCGTGCTCCCTTGCGCACCGGGCTCCCTTGCGCACCGGGCTCCCCGGCGCACCGCTACCTGTCAGTTCCTGATGCAGGAGACTACCTCATAACTGAGGCAGTCTGTGGGAACCAATTAGCAACCACCTACTTCACAGTGATCCCATAACACACTAGATGTTCCTCTGCCTCCATCTTCAGGAGCTGCGAGAACCCTGATTGCTGGTGCAGTTTCTGTACAACTTTCAGTTAATTTTGGGGGATTTAGTTTGTTGCAATGTATGGATAAACAGTCAGTATATAGCCGAACATTTTATTCTAAGCACCATTCCTGGCATTCCACTGACCTGGTGGAAATTAAAAAATATAGCCTTAGACCTGCTAATTGGCATTGTACAAATTTATATATATATATATATATATATATATATAATCTATTGGAGCAAAATCTCTGCTGTAGCAACCCTTATTTTTCCAGAAGTGATGAGCAGGGATAAGTTTGTAAATTTTAATTGTTATCCACATTTCTTTGATTGGATCGTCTGTCCTCCTTAGAAGTGGCTCATCGCTTTATAAAATAACACCACTTGTTAACCACCTGTCTAACATATTTAGGGAAGTCTGCACCCCACACCAGAATACTTGCATCCATGACTCCTTGATGCAGTACGAGGGATGGCTGATATATATTTTCTAAGACAAGGTACTGGGTCAAGTTGTACAAGCTTTCTGAAAGTGAGACAGGGTATGAATTCTTTCCGATTTAGGAGGGAAACAACTCAATTAAATCCACCATGCTGCTCAGACTCTGTGGGAACAAGCGGTAAAATTGTCTGGGACCTCATACAACCAGGCCCGGACTGGGACAAAAAATAGGCCAGGGCAGCCCATTTTTATTTATTTATTTATTTTTTGTTAAACCAAATTCTGACAAATTTAATATACCATTTCTTGTTGCCTATTAGTTATATTTCAGCATGCTTTTGTCACTGTAATCAATTAGCATTACATAAATATATAATAAATGAATCATAACGTCATGCAATTTATTAAGCGCTATATCTTTAATGAAAGACTCAAAACAGTAACTAATCTTTGACCATTTAGTTGGTACTTTAAAAAAAAAACTAGTGGCAGTGTGGCACTCCTTGGGCCTTGGCTGGTCAGATCACCCTCACGACGAGTGAGTCTGTCAGACACAGACTCACAGCACAGCAGGGAAGAAACTCAGACCTCAGACCACCCCAACTTTATTGCGGCGCTCAGCTAATCCTCTAGGGGGAGCAATGTGACTAAAAAAAGTCATCATACACGGGACCCCTGAAGCCACAATTTAGTGCCACTAATCCTTTTTAATAAGATACGCAGGTTGCTCTCACTGATTTCTGGGCCTAGAATGTTTTGTCCTCTGAAGTGACTACAAATTCAGGAGGGCATTTTATCTCTGGATAAGTAAAAATTAAATAGTTCAATTTATTCCTACAGAAAGTAAAGGGCCAGAAAACAAACAGATGGCTAAATAGTCACCAGGACAGGCTCTGCCACCCACACACACACAAGGACAGACTCTGCCACACTGACACCCAAACACACACACCAGGACAGGCTCTACCACCCGGACACACACATCAGGACAGGCTCTGCCACACCAACACACACACAAGGACAGGCTCTGCCACACCGACATTTCCTTGGGCCCTGCTCCACGCTCCCTAGCATGCAATTACTCCCTCCACTACCACACCAAAAATAAAATGGCCACACTGACTGCAGATTAGTGATAGTCAGTGCAGTCTTCCCCCCCTTCCCCCCCTTCTCACCCTGACCAAGACTTTGAGAGGTCCTCTCCTCTGAAATCATTCCCAGTCCCTTTGTCCCTCATTTAGCCATACCTCTCTTTTCCTTCCTCCCTGTGAACTATAGATCAAACACTTGCACTTGCATGTATAGATCACATACAAACCCTATATTTGCAGGTATGCTTAAATGATGTATGGAAACAGCATAGCAGGTATAGATCTACATAATCAACACAAAAACCAAGCTTTGCAGGTATAGATCAATTGAAAATCACGTTAACTCAGCGTTGGAGGTATAGATCAAATAAACAGAATCAGACATACAAACCCTCTATTTGTAGGTATACAAAAATAATGTATGGAAACAGAGCGTACCAGATACAGATCAACAGAATAACACACACCCAGCTTTGCAGGTATAAATCAATTGGAATTCACATTCAGCATTAAAAGTATAGATAACCCCGTAAATTACAGGCAATCACCAAGCCAGTCCTGGTGTCCACATCGCCCACATAGAACCTGATCAGCACCCAGATTACACACACATTACAGCCCAGCCTGAGCCAACTTTGTCCCCTAACAGCCCAGTGTAAGACATCTTTGTCGGCAAACAGCCCACCCTTCATGTACCATCTTTGCATTTCCCCAAATCACTTAAACATTCATGACTTACACACTTACTCATTCACACAAATCATTTACACATATTCATTAATGCAGTCTCACAAATCATTCAAGCAATTCATCCACACATTCATTCATTCTCGTATGCATTCACACAATTCATCCACACATTCATTAAATTCATTCTTGTATGCATTCACACAATTCATCCACACATTCATTCATTTTCGTACATATTCACACTACCCCCTCTCCCCATCTACCCCTCCCCTTCTTAACTGCCCCTTCTCACTATGTACCCCCTCTCCCCTTCTCACTGCCGTCCCCCCTTCCCAATATGTACCCCCTCTCACTATCTATCCCCTCTCCCCCTTTCTCACTATCTAACCCCTCTCCCCTTTCTCACTGCCTCCCCCCACCCCTTCTCACTGCCCCCCCTCTGCTCCTTCTCACTGCCCCCCCTCTGCTCCTTCTCACTGCCCCCCCTCTGCTCCTTCTCACTGCTCCCCCTCTGCTCCTTTTTCACTGCCCCCCCCACTACTTACCTTGTTGCCGGAGTCCTGCGATGGGGGCCCGAGGCATCCGTCTTCCCACTCTGCCGCGGTGCGCGCTTCACAGCTGAAACGCCGGCACCGCGACGGAGTCACGAAGACTGTGGGGCGCCGAGCGGTTGCTGAAAACTTAACGAGAGACTGCTCGGCACCCCTGCCCGGGACTTAAATTAAAACATCAGTTTTTTTGTGTTTTTTTTGTAACTTTATTTAACATGGAGGATGTTAAATAAAGTTTAAAAAACAAACAAACAAAAAAACCCCCCGATGTTTTAATTTAAGTCCCGGGCATGCGCCCTGTGCGGCGGCACACCCCTAAGGCCGGCCCTGGTGGGGGCTGCCCGGCCCCCTAGAGTGGCAGGCCCGGTCGCAGTTGCTGCGGGCCTAAGGGGCAGTTGCCCCTTTTGCCCTGCGTTAATGCGGCCACATAGGCCCAGTCAGTCCGGTCCTGACTGAACCTATTTTAATGTAGGGGCCTGGAGCTGCAGCTCCACCAACCCCTACGTCAATCCGGCCCTGGGCTGCCCGGCCCACCGGGCAAATGCCCGGTGTGCCTGCTGGCCAGTCCGGGCCTGCATACAACCCTTTATCAATTATGGGTATCATATGTATGTGGAAAACTATTAAACAAGGGTCTCTGTATTTGAAAATCTTTTTTATTTGAGACTCTGGCTGTGGGACTGTATAGAAACACTGTAAAGGTCTCCCAAAGCAGCCGGTACAGACTAGGTAAAGTCAGGGTTCTGTGATGGCTTCGATCCATAATGAGTTCTTCTGCTTTGTGGCTGAGTTGCTGCTGTTCCTAAACACTTTCACTTTCCAATAATACTGCTTACAGTTGACCGTAGATTATCTAGCAGGGGATGAAATTTCACAAAGTGACTTATTGCATTGTATTTTTTTCACAAATGTTTGTAAATGCAGACTGCATGGCTTGGTGCTTGATTTTATACGCCTGTGGCAATGGGTCTGATTGAAACCTGAATTACAATAATTAATATTCCAATTATTTTGTCCACATAGTGTATTTTTAGTTAGTCTACTTTTTTAATTCTATTGCGAGTCTAAAATAAAATGTGCCTTCTAGGCCGTGCCAGTAGAAAAAAACATAACCCTATGTCTGTAAGCTAGAGATGCCGATGAATAAACTTTGAAGCATTTCTGTACAAAAAATTGCAGAGGCGTTTGTGAAAAACACACAAAATTAATGTTACCGCTAATTTTGGTAGAGAATGGTGTCCAAATGCTTATATCACAGAAAAGGTAGGTCAAAATATTGACGTGTTGGATCTTTTTGGGACGTTGTAAAGCCCCTTCCAGTTACTGTTAATGTTAACTATTACAAAATATTTTAAGGAATACAGATGATACCCAAATGTATGTAATTAACCATTACTGGTTTTTTTTACAGCCCAGAAATGCCAGAAAATGAAGCTACTTTTGCTATCACCGCTGGTGGTGTCAACGACGCAAAAGAGTGATCTACGAAAGTTTTAGCACATTTACTGTTATGCTTCTTGATAGACGTGGACGATGGATTTCCTTGTGTTTGGACTAGAAAAATATGGAACTCTTTCAAGTGGAATGAGGTTAATGACCGTTTGGGCCATTTCACATTTTAAAACAGAAAATAACAGAAACGTAGTAGCTTTATGACCAGTTGGCTTATGATTTTATGTTAAGAATCTAGGAAAATCTTTAAGCTCTTCCATTATAAGACCTCGCGGCCCCTATTATTACTAACTGTATGTTTGTATGATTTGGGGAAAAATAATACAGGCTGCAGAAAATCTTTACGTATTGTTTAATGATATTTATATAGGAGTTAAAATATCTGTTCAGTTTACATACCACAAGCACTGCTTTATCTTTGTAGCAAAAAATGAATGTTGTGGTTCAGTTATAAGTGTATCATACAATAAATACGTTTGTGCAATCTGCATATGCTAATCGTGTTTCTTATTACGTCATTGAGTTGCATGGTTCTATTGAATCTCGTTGTGTTTACCTGATCTGTTTTAACCCCTTAACGACAAAGCCCGTACATGTACGGGCTTGCAGTGCAAAGCGATAACGTCAAAGCCCGTACATGTTTTCGCGATCAGCAGCTTTGCAGCATCCACAGAAGCCTCACAAGTGAGGCTGACTGTGGATCCGGGGAGGAAAGCCCTCCCCACAAGAAAAATGGTCCCGCAGCACCGATCAACCAAGATCGCGGCGGCAGGCTAAAACAGCTTAGGAAGCGATCGGAATCGCTTCCTAAGTACAGAGCCGGCCTTAAGTGTTCTGGCGCCCTCTGCGGACTACTCCTTTGGCGCCCCCCATCCCAAAAAAAAAGAAAGGAAAAAAATCTTGTAACAAACAACTAGCTTTCATTAAAGATAGTTTATGTGCAAGTGCAAACAAGTACAGTAATATATAACTGGAAACAATAATATACATTAAATACAAATAAAAAACAGCTAATCTGCTGTAACAAACACATTTTTTTAAATATTGAAAAAATTGGACCCCAGAAAGCATTTTCTTGGGCCCTGCTCCACGCTCCCTAGCATGCAATCACTTCCTCCGCTACAACACCAAAAACAAAATTGCCACACTGACTGCAGATAAGGGGAAGACTGTGATAGTCAGTGCAGTCTTACCTCCTTCTCACTCTGACCATGACTTTGAGAGGTCCTCTCAATCATTCCCAGTCCCTTTGTCCATACCTCTCCTTTCCTTCCTCCCTCCCTGTGAACTATAGATCAAACACATATAAACAACACTTGCATGTATAGATCACATACAAACCCTATATTTGCAGGTATGCATAAATGATGTATGGAAACATAGCATATCAGGTATAGATCAACAGAATCAACACAATAACCAAGCTTTGATCAACTGAAAATCACATGTTAACTCAGCATTGAAGGTATAGCTTAAATAAACAGAATCAGACTGTAGGGAACCCTAGAGGAGTTCCTTAAAAAATACAGGTGGAGACCAGAAAGCAGTAAGCAGGCAGAAGAACAGGAGCCGGGTCTGGTACACGAAAGGTTAATCTCAAACAAAGCCCCCTCTCACCATCTATCCCCTCTCCCCCTTTCTCACTATCTATCCCCCCTCCCCCTTTCTCACGATCTACCACCTCTGCCCCTTCTCACTGCCTTCCGCCCTCTGCACCGTCTCACTATCTACCACCTCTGCCCCTTCTCACTGCCTACCCTCCCCCTTCTCACTGCCTTCCCCCCTCTGCCCCTTCTCACTATCTACCCCCTCTTCATACTTCTCATTATCCTTACTTACTTTGTTGCCAGAGTTCTGCGGTGGGAGCGGGAGGCGTCCATCTTCCCCCTCTGCCGCGGTTCAAAGCCGGCACCGCGACAGAGTCACAGAGAGTGAAGGGCATCGAGCGGTTGCTGAAAACTTCACGAGCGACCGCTCGGCGCACCTGCAAAAAAGAAAAGTCCCGGGCGGCCGCACACCCCTAAGGCCGGCCCTGGCTCAGCATAAATGGTGTTGCTGACATGCCTCAATATCGATATTGAGGCATGTAGCAACACAACCCCCCTACCCCGATAGCCTTGTAATTGCTCCAAAGAGCAACCACAAGTGACACCATGTAAATGACGTTGCCATTCACAAGATGGCGTCATCAATAGAAAAATTAATGAGTTCACAGAGGGTCTATCCAGATCCTCTTGAGAACTCTTGAGCTCCTCCTGCAGGTTGGCGGGCACAGACTGACCAGATGTCTAAATGGCGAAAAAATACACACCTCACAAAGGTGGCCTTTTACCTCCCAAATAACCCAACAAACCTGTGCATGTGGGGTATCACTGCCCTCAGGAGATGTTGAACACATATTGGGGTGTTGTTTGACAGGGACATATACCAGGAGCGGTAAATTCATACCTGAAATACAACGTGTGTGAAAAAAACAAAACAAAAAATGACTACTACAAAGTTTGACAAAGGCTGGTGCTAAAATTAGTGCATGGAAATGGTTACAATACCAGCATTTGAAAACCCTTGGGGTGTCTAGTTATTAAAAATATATGGTTTGATGGGGTAAATTGCATTGGCCGGCTTCAAAGATACCTGAAATAGCACATGGGGCAGAATGACCAGCTTTGGGGAAAAAATGGTTTTGAAATAGCAAAAGGCTACTGGTACTTATTGTCCCATAACGTGCAGAAAAAAAGCAAAAAAAAACATAAAAACATTGGGCATTTCTAAACTCAGGACAAATAGTAGAATCTATTTACCAGGTTTTTTCATTAGTTTTTGCAGATTAGTAAAAGTATTTTTTTTAAAAAGTGAGAAAAGGTAATTTTTTAACAAAAAATCACCATATTTTATCATTTTTTTTTTTATAGTAAATTAGATGAAATGATAAAAATAATGGTATCTAAAGAAAGCCCTGTTTGTCCTGAAAAAACAATATATAATATGTGTGGGAGCAACAGCAACACTGAAAAATGTTTAAAAAAAGCCATTGTCCCAAAGTGTACTACGAGTAAGAGACGGTCTTGTCATTAAGGGGTTAATGTACTATAACCTATGGATTCAAACAATACCTGTAATGTTTACGCATAAACAAAGTAAAAAAAAACACTGCGCCGATACAATCTGCTGCCCATGATTGGATACTTAAAGCCACGCCCATCGACCGAAATAGTACTTGGAGGTGCATCATTTTGGGGGCAGGTCGCTATTCCTCAATAAATTTACGCTTTTGTTATGTGGCACTGTCGTTAAAGTAGAAAGCTGTTACGCTGCAAAAACAGCGTAAAACTCCATTTCACGTTATCTAGTTGAAGCCAGAGAGCTGTCGGCCATTTTGTGTCGAATCTCTGGCGTAGTTAGGTGCTGTTTTGCATTGAAATAGATATTTATTTTCAGGTGTTTATTTATTGAAATTAGCCATTTACAGTTTTTTCTGGAGAAACTCTCGAAATACCGAAGGAAGATTTATTAAATTCCAATTTGTTCTGGTTTTCGTTTTCTGGATCATCTGTTACTTCGCTGCCGCAATATGAGGGGAAGTTTTATGGATCGCGACCGAGGCGGGTGAGAAAATGACTGTTTATATAGATAAAAGCGACGTTTCTGGGTGTTCCTGGGCTAAATTCCGAAGTGAAGAAAGTGGTGGATGTTGCGCGATCTGAATGTAAACCAGTGGGTTAATTTTGCTCGTATTTGTTGCCCATTTGTCACTTTGTTCCAGTATTGACGTCATGAGAAATATGCCCTGATGCGGTTTTTTGATCGGTCTGTTATTTAACACTCAAATACAAAAATCCGATTCTGTTGTTTGGTAAATATAATAATGGCAGGTTTTGTTTAAGGGCAGCGAAAGTAAATGGAATTTATTAATAATAACCTGTATTCAACAGCGCTCTATAACTTCTGTTAAAATCCCTAGTAATAATGCTCATGAGCTTACACTTTATTTAATTACCTTGTAAAAGAGTGAAGGCAAGCATGTAGCCTAGGCTTTGTCGCTTGCATCACTGGTTCTTAAGGGGTTAACGTACAATAGATCGGCAGTTGCCACACAACCCTTGATTAATATTTATATTTTTCTACCCACGGGCGGCAGGAAAATAAAGGTAATATATGGAAAATGATTACCAGCACTTATATGGCCTTATGTCATTCCCTGTCTGGCTTCAGTACTGTATTGTTTACAACATGTAGTGAGACTGCCAGCTGTGAATTTAACTATGAGGTATACTGGGATTGGCTTATAGGAGGAACGTGCTGTGGGAGCTCTACTGGCCAAACTATTCAGAGCCAGGCCTAATGTCTTCCACTCTTCACAGAGGAAACCTTTTGGGTTGGATAATGATTCAGAATTCAAGCCACTACTCTCCAGTCAATGAATTCAGTCCCAGGCTGCCGTTTATGTAGCATTACACATCTATATTATAGGGATGCACCGAAATGCAAATTCTGGACCGAAACTGAAAATTCAGGATGCACTTGGCCAAAACCGAAAATCACCCTCCCCATTTAGAGAAGAACAAAAAACACACTTTTATTAAATATAAGTAACACACTGAAATCTGACAAAAAAATAAACTCAAACAGCAGTTTTATATATTAAAAAAAATAATAAAAAATAAATAAATTAATAACTGAAATTAAACTCCTATAATGCCCAGGCAGTTGGTTTATGCTGGAATCACAAAAATTCATTCCCCCATTCATGTATACTCATTCAGGTGTAGTGGAATTCTAATTGACAGGTTGATTTTCGATTTCAATTTTTTTTGTTCTTTTGTTTTTTGTTTTTTTTTGTTCTCGTGGCTTCAGCCCTGGTGGCTCCCGTTTCCCGAAGTTTGGCAATCCAGGAGAGCGTCTCCGCAAAAAAAGATGGGATTTAAATGAACTTCCAAAATTTGAAAAGAACTTCTATACAGAACACCCAGAAGTAGCACGCATGACTCCAGTAAGAATCTTTTAGGTTGTAGTAAAGAATACAAATGCCTCTTATGTAAATTAGCACACTGATTTTTTTTCTTGTTATGCTATTTGTAGCATGAGGTAGAGGAGCTGTGCAGGAAGAAGGAAATTACAGTACGAGGAGCAAATTGCCCCAAACCTGTTTATACTTTTGCTCAAGCTAGTTTTCCACGTGAGTTGCTTTAATTACATAAATCAAATATACTTTCAGTGTAAATCCACCTAAAAAACCCATTTATTTATATATATCTTTTTAAACAGAGTATGTTATGGATGTTCTAATGGATCAACGTTTTAAGGAACCTACCCCCATTCAGTGTCAGGGATTTCCTCTTGCTCTCAGTGGTCGGGATATGGTGGGCATTGCCCAGACTGGATCTGGAAAGACTTTGGCGGTAAATAACCATTTTAAATGAAGTGTCCTTTAAGCTAACTTTTAATTCATAAATCTGTCTCTTTCCTTTTCATTATATATAAAGTAAAGTTTATTACTTGACAAACACTAATATGTTTTAGTTTTACAAAATATATTTTCTACTTCTTATTTAAGTATCTTCTGCCTGCCATGGTACACATCAACCATCAGCCTTACCTGGAGCGTGGGGATGGACCAATTGTAAGTTTGTCCGTTTGTTTTTTTTGTTTTTTTTTAAATACTTGTATATAATTAGCATAAGGTAACATGTTGGCATTGTTTCTTATTATCAAAGTGCAAATAATGTGTAGAAGCATTAAGCGATGGTAAGGTTCTTTCTAAGAAACTAGTTGAGAATTGTCTTTTTTAGTATTTATTTAATGTGATACCAGATCTTAATATTGTATGCTAAAATACGTCAGACCTGTTCTTGGATGTACCAACTGAAATCAATCTCATACTGCTTTACAGTGTCTAGTTCTGGCTCCAACTAGAGAGCTGGCTCAGCA
Source organism: Spea hammondii (assembly GCA_029215755.1). NCBI lineage: Eukaryota > Metazoa > Chordata > Amphibia > Anura > Pelobatidae > Spea > Spea hammondii. The sequence continues at coordinate 28,035,478 of JARDYJ010000007.1, forward strand.
AGTGCAACAAGTGGCAGATGATTATGGAAAATCATCTCGTTTAAAAAGTACCTGTATTTACGGAGGAGCTCCTAAGGGTCCACAAATACGTGATTTGGAGAGAGGTATGATTTTTTTTTTTTTTTTTTTAACTTTTATTCTGAAACAACTTATTAACTGTACTTGGAAAAAATGTAAACAGTTTACCAACCATTATAAACCCATTAAACAAGTCCACTTACCACAGTGGGTTAGTTCTTAATTGTACTTAACCCTACTTTTGACTGATGCACTGATCTAATAAATAAACTGATGGCTGACGTTGGTAGTACATGTTAGAGGACTGCATTGGGACGCGGGGCCGGCCAAAAAACTTGCGGGAGGTCTCGCTGGTGTTGCGGGCGGTCAGACACTGTACCTGCGGGTCCCGGTAATCCTGTGCAGTCCTGTAAGGCTACCTTTGTGCTGCTCTCTTGGGCGGAACAAGAGAAGAGACGCTGTGAGGGAGCAACGCGAAGGCAGCCTTGCGGGATTGCACGGGAAATCTGCAGATCAGGTAAGGGCCTGGGCGGGGTTGACCACATATGTGGCAGGTGCGGGCGGGATTGACCACATATGTGGCAGGTGCGGGCGGGATTGGAACGTTGCGGGGGCGGAACACACACATTGCGGGAGCGGACAGGATTGGACACAAAATCAGCAGGAGCAGGATTAAAAAAATCAGTCCAGTGCAGGCCTCTAGTACATGTAAAGCCAGTTTCCCTCTTATTTATGGTCAGCAGTAGGAATTTTTTTTTTTTTTTTTTGTCGTTTCAGGAAGATGGGGACAAATGCAAATTCGGTTTATGTTGGATGCACATAACTTTGTTTTAACTATGAAAGCGCCATGTAACACTTCTAAAATATATAGTTTTATAAATAATGTTTTTTTAATGTATTGCTTATGTTAACACGTTTCCTTCAGTATTTTTTTTTCTTTAACACTTAAAGGTGTAGAAATATGCATTGCAACTCCAGGAAGACTTATTGACTTTCTTGAGGCAGGGAAGACCAATCTGAGGCGCTGTACATACTTGGTGCTAGATGAAGCTGACCGAATGCTTGACATGGGTTTTGAGCCTCAAATCCGCAAGATTGTTGACCAAATCAGGGTGTGATATTTTTATCCTTATTTTTTTTCTTTTATATTTACATTTTACCTGTAGTGTTCACCACAGCTGCTTCTACGCAGAAGACTCCGCACATAAGTTACTACATTGCAAACTCTGTGTCTTGACTTTACTTTACATTACAGGGGAGGATAACTTTTTTGCATTAAAAAAGGTTTATTTAAAATATTTCCTTTACGTGTTCTGCCAGGTGGATTTTTATCTGTCTGGAAATGCAACCACCATTGTGTGTTCTATCGATAAAAGCACTACACACATTGAATTATGTGACTCTACCAAGAGTATTGTAGGGATTATTTTGTTGGATAGACTTAACTGCAAATCTTTTAGGTAGTCTTTTTCCTAGTACTATGTATATTTGAGAAGTTATAATATACAATATTCAGATATTCTCGTGCATAACAATTAGTTATGAGTTCTGATATCAAATGGTTACATCTTCTTAGGGATTTAGTGTATTGACTAAACATGGTTATATTTTCACTTTCAAGTGCACTTCATTCACTTACATTTTGCTTAATTTACAGCCGGACAGACAAACGCTCATGTGGAGCGCTACATGGCCAAAAGAAGTCCGTCAGTTAGCAGAAGACTTTCTGCGAGATTATGTCCAGATTAACGTGGGGAATTTAGAGCTTTCTGCTAATCACAACATTCTTCAGATCGTTGATGTGTGCCAGGAAAGTGAGAAAGATCACAAGTAGGTGCTCAACAGCAATTAAAAAAATAAATATGTAAAACTCCGTATACTAGAAGAAAATAAAAGCATCTAAAATCATTAACCCCATCCTTGTCATTATGGGTTCGTCCTCAATAGGTGTACCAAGGTTACCTTTAGGATGCATTTGTGCATGCTGTGGTTTTCGCTGGCAGCCTGCTGGGATCTCGGGTTGCTCCCCCTGCTGGCTGAGCACACGCATTGGGATTAGTAATTCAAGGCTATAAAGCTTTGCTGATCAGTCTAAACAATACAGGGGAGATCCAAGGGAAGAAAAGGAGAAACATAATATAAATTATCTCATCTTACAATGAAACTTGTTTCAATTGTACTCATTACTTCCTTTGAAGAGGAAAGCATTATGTTTACAGTTAAAGGTGGATTTCATCCCCTTTTTCATCTTAAATGTCTTATGTGGTCTTCTGTTCATTTAAGTGCATGTAAATCAGTGGATAACTTTAATGTTTGTTAGAGGAGACACTCTCACTTCTGCTATTCAAAACAGGTAGCGTACCTTTGTATGCTAACTCCACGTGCCCATGGTCCATTCAAGTCAAATGGAGCATTGCAATTACATTTGAACGTTAATGTTTGCTAGCGTACCTGCGATTACTAAAGCTTCATGGTTTCCAATTGCAGTAATTGAAGAATGCATGTCCTAATTTTATATATTAAATCTCTTCATTAGGCTGATCCAACTTATGGAAGAAATAATGGCAGAAAAAGAGAATAAAACTATTATCTTTGTGGAAACAAAACGTCGCTGTGATGATTTGACCCGCAGAATGAGACGTGATGGGTGAGTAGAACTGGCATTTACTTCACTCCACACTCTTCATTGGTCTTGCAAAATCTAATGATTCTTATTTCTTAATCAAGGTGGCCTGCAATGTGCATCCATGGCGACAAGAGCCAGCAGGAGCGTGACTGGGTTTTAAATGGTAAGTTAAGTTAGAGACACAAGTTGTGAGTCATATCTAAATGCCACATTGTTGCTACTTGCTTAGTTTAACCCCTTTCGTGGCCTGGACATACCTGTTACTTCCTGGTCACATGATACCTGTGGACGGGGACGTACCAGGTACATCATCCAAAAAGATCAGAGACTCCTCCCTGCAATCACCGGTGTGCCAAAGGCAGCTACAGGGACAGGGAGAAAGGGTTCTTTGGTCTCCACATGTGTTTACCCATTCAATGATGTGATTGTGGGACACCATTGCAGAGGTTAATATCTGTCCCAACAAGCTTGTGTGTCAATGCTGTGCTCCAGCATCAGCATTGAAAGAGTTAAAAAAAAAAAAAAAAAAGTGCTTCCAGGTCAATTGTTGCGAGTTTAGTAAAAAAAATTGCTGCAGAACCAATCAAAAGAGGGCTGATGATGATGATGATCAGATCACTTCTGGCCAATAGGAGTGTTTTAATCATTATGGCAGCCCCTGGATGACCCTGCCCTAGAAAGAGAAGAGGGGTCATCTAGGGTAATAATGAAAAAACCCCCATAAATTATATATTAAAAAAAAAAAAATTACCTCATCGCTTGTCAGTGACATTTTAAGTCACTGATTATTGATCGATCTCCCTGATCAATATCGGTGGCCTAAACGTGTCACAAGTGATCTGATAAGAATTTTTTTTCAAAAAAGTTTAAAAATTGAAATGCCCATGTGATGTACTCAAGGGGTTACTGAACACAAATCAAGACCTATTTTATTCTTTCACATATCTACTCAGAAAAATAATCCTGGTGAAACTGCATAGTGGATGCAAAAAATGTATTTTTTTTTTAGTTTTTTTTTTTTTGTTAGACTAACTTTGGAAGGCGCCGGCACAGAATTAGTTGCATGGTACAGGCCAATATGGTCCTAACTAGATTTCCTGAGCTGTATAGTGTTTGGAAATATATATTTTTAAAATGAAATATGGGACCTCTACTGTGTCTCAAATGAGACCAGGACCCAACAAACTGATCTGAAAAAAATTCCATGTTTGAAAACTGTAATGCGCGTGTTCCAATTTTGAACCTGCAGTGACAGAGACATGCCCTACCCATGCTTATAATTACTGAGTACAAATCACAAGTTGTTTCAGTAATTTTACGTACCCAGGGGGAAAAATACTGAAATACTGTGAATAGAATGGGTTTGTGAAAAATATATATATATCTGTTCTTAACTGCAATGTTTAGGACAGACTGGCACTGAAATGGTTAAATCAAGTGTCAACTTTCAAAAAATATATACTTTTGTTTAGCAGTTTTTCTTTTTTTTTTTTTCCCTGCTATTGGGGCATATCTTCCAGCATACCACATTTTTTAAAAATCTTGTTTAGAAACAGCGATGCGCGTCATTCATATTAAACCCTGTCCCAAAATAAATGTAAATACTAGGCATATGTGGAGTTTCCAAAAACAGGACAAATCCCTAAATACACTTTTGGATTTTTTTCCCCGTTTTCGCTGTTTATATATCGTTTTTATAGGTGAAACGGAAAATATTTCCTTTTTTTGCTAATTTTCCACACAGTTTTAGATATTTTTCATACTAAATGATGGTTTATATAATTATTTCAAAAGAAAGCCCTACTTGTGCTGAAAAAAAAAAATATAATGTGTGGGGGTGCACTAAATGAGGTAGTAGGTAATCAGAGTTGCATAAAGTCATAGCAAAAGCACAAAACAGCTCTGGTCCTTTAGTGCAAACATGGTGCAATAAACCTGGTCCTGAAGGGGTTAATTTAAGTTTTAGTAACAGATACTTGATTCATTTATTTTCTTCCTTTTGACTTCAATATTCATACCTTGGTGTATGAATGAAAATGGGTTCTCTATGCAAAGGAGTCTACTTTGGAGTGTTTGAATAACCTTTTTTTTTTTCCCTTAGTGTAAACCTAATTTGGAGATTTTTTTTTTCTTTTCTCAACAGAGTTCCGCACTGGAAAGGCTCCTATTCTCATTGCTACAGATGTTGCATCTCGGGGTTTAGGTTCGTAACTTTAGCGACTAAAATTATCATTACATTTGTTTCCTTAGCAAGTCGTATATAAATATTTTCAATAACCTAATCCTTACTGTAAGGGGTTTTTTTTCATACCAAACGCTTGTAAGCAACAACCTTTCTGCCTCTCAGGTCCATTAGTGCAAGTGTGATATTTAAGTACTTATGTAAAAGTAAGCAATGTAATTTATATTTCTGTATTTTCACCAGAATGCCCAACAGTCATTAATCCCATTAATTTGATCTGATAATGAAAGGTGATGTTTAGCATTGGTTACGTCATATGTAGTTTATAGTAGATTTTTCTGCTCTTTTAAATGTTGCTGAAGAACCCAGGAGTCGCACACATTTCAGGAGACATGCATTTTTAGTATCCTATAATGTAATAGTATAATATTACTACTTTTTAGAGCACCCATATAAGATTTTTTTAATGCTATGGGAAAACAAGGTATTCATTTATTTTGGATACTCCTTTAATTATCTCCTTTGGATAGTTGCATTTACCTACTGAACAGATCAAATGTTTGTAGTACTGCACTATATTAGGTACTATTTAAATTTACCTGAAAAAATGTTTTTTTTTTCAATGCTGTTATCCTATTTTACCTCCCTTGATATATTCTGCACGATGGCAAATGCTGTCCTGATATGTTGTGCGTTTAGTGTGATCACTGAAAGTCCTTCAGTCTGTTTCTTGTTACTCATAATTCTTCCACCATCTTTGCTCTTCTTTTGGAGGATGTGGCGTTGGTTGGCTGTATATAGATTGCCCAATTTATTCCTGAGAAATTGTAGGGTTTACCCGGTGCAAGTTCACAAGTGATTTATCTACAAGGTTCTCCTGATTTTAGAACTTATCAAACACTTCCTGGTCTCCTTCTCCCCAATGGAAAGGTGGTTCACTAGTGGTTAGTAACTACGTACATAAGAGTACATTAGAGACAAACAGTAAGTAGACAGAGCCTGCAGTATGTGATAGATTAAAAGAAATGTGCTGTAAGTTAGTGCATGACATTTACTTAATTATAGGTGCTAGGTAACAGACAGGTAAGTTCCTGTTACATTTCTCTGCTCACTGTAGGAATTTTTTCTTTTCAAATTAATTTGCAATATTAAAATTTTATCTTTTTTGTTTGTTTTTGACAGAAGCTGCAGATCTCTCTCAGTACAGGGCCAGTGGCCTGTCGAAAATAGAGGGGGATGAACGCTGGAAGCTGCCCCCATAAAGGGCGCTGGCTTCTTACACTCTTCCCTCGTGAAGGTCTTGTACTGAAGAGGCAGTTTTTGGGTCTGCAACTCCAAGCTCCTAAAGTCCCCCACTCTACATTGGGGTACAAAATGTGGGCATTCCGCCTGTATACCGAACTACGCCCCTCCCCTATGGCTGCTGGGTTTGGGTTTGACGTTGCCCAGCCTTGAGCAATAGAAGGACCACCTTTCTAGAAGGGAGATCTCCCTGGTGCTTTCCTCTAGACCATCTGCTGAGCAGCTGTGGGAAAGTCCCAAGCCATGGAAGACTTTGGGAAGTTTCTTGGCTGACGAAGCAGAATAGCCTTTTCTGCTGCTTCTCATCAGACTCATGTGGCTACCTCCTCCATTTCCAAATGTATACCCCATTCTTTCTCCCTGCCTATCAGGGTTTTGAAGGCGGTATTCTGTGTCATTACCTGTTCTGTTATGGAGACCATACGAATGTGAGCACCAGTGAAACCTGCTATATCCTACTGACACTATACTCCTCAACATGGCTGCCGCTAATTATGAACTTCCTGTTAGTCGAGCCACTTTACCCTACTAAACCTCTCAAAAATGATGTATATTATACTGATGGTTACCTGGATATAACCTTTTAAATCCCCCTTTGTAAATTTTCCACATCAAGGTAACCTGCATATAAGCGACCTTCCTGTAATAAGAAACAGACACCCATTTTTACTTGGGCCCCGTGTTGTTAGATTACATTTGCCCATCTTGTACAGCTAGGTCTCCCACTACTGTATCGTTATTATTTAAAACCTTGACGTCAGATGGTGAGTGTTGGAGTGTGGGTTTTCTCTTCACCTATTAACAGGTTGTACGCTGCCACCTGGCAACACACTTGGACATGGGGGAAATTGGCTGCCCCACAGAAGCATCTAGCAGATTCAGTGCATGTACTGGGACCTCTTGCTGCGCCTGGACCATTGATGCATGCTCCCCGCTCCGGTGGTCCCGTTTCCAAGGATGTGGGCAGTGACTCCACCAAGTGCCAAAAAAAGACGGGGTTGGCGCAAGCAGATTCCCCACCTCGCGGAAGGAGTGTGCATCGGTCCGGACAACAGCCTCCTGAGGAAAAAATCCCATTAAGTTCTTTAATCTTATTTTATAGGAAATCTTATAGTCAACGTGCAGATTACACAGGACATTAATATCATTAAACTGGAGATTTAACTACACTTTGGTCAGACAAAATGCTAAAGACTATAATCCACATTTAGATCACTGATTTTTGGAAGTTGAAGGATTACTCTTTAAAAGTAAATTTTGTGTTTTGTGTAATTGTACTTTGGCCTCGGTTTATAATTCAAAACAGTTTTTGTTCCTTCAGCATAGGACACTGGTATCTTTATTTTATCAAAATAAGTCTTAACAATTCTGGGGCATAATGAAGACTGTAGAGTAACACATTCAGTGTATTCTACATACTTGCTGCAATAGGTTTTTTAAGTCTTTAGATGCTAAAACATATTGTGAATATTGGTAATTAAAGATGTAATTAAACAACTGGAGCAAAAAAACCACATTCACTTAGGGGAAGCAGCTTTAGGAAGAAGAAAAGGCATATAAGGCACCAAGCAACACAAATGTTTGTGACCTTTGAGTTCCCTGTTATGGATGTAATGACTATGAAATCTCAACAGGCCCATTTTATCTATCTATATACATATATCTGAAATGCTGCCTGGATTCTTTAATATCGTTCTACAAAAAATACCACCAAATATTTCTTATACATAGTTGCCTAAAACGGCATTTGAATAGCAACTAAGATTTTATAGCTACATACCAAAACTTATTAAGGAAGTGTAGATAAAGTATGTTAGGAGTGTAATGAAGTAAAATTTGAATGATTTTTTTTCTTATTGCACATTTATCTGATTTGTTTCTACCTTTCACTCTCCTGACGTGTTTGTTTACGACACGTCAATTTTCTTGATAAAACTTCAGATGTGGAAGATGTGAAGTTCGTCATAAACTATGACTACCCAAACAGTTCTGAGGACTACGTTCATCGCATTGGACGCACAGCCCGTAGCACAAACAAGGGCACTGCCTACACGTTCTTTACTCCTGGAAACCTCAAACAAGCCCGTGAGTTGGTAAAAGTACTAGAGGAAGCTAACCAAACCATCAACCCCAAGCTTATGCAGCTAGTGGACCATGGCCGTGGTGGTGGTGGAGGTACGTAGAGTTAATTTTGCATGGACATTGTATGAAACCTGATTTGTTGGGATATTGTAACAAGCCTTTAATCCTAAAGCCAGATTTGAAAATGCCATTATTTTAACTTTGTCACCAAATTGTCACGCGTTTGCTCTTGGATAATATCCGAAAAGCAGTGAAGAATAACTTATTTGCATGCAATATGTGGTGGTGGCGGCTGAATGGTATGGCTATTGAATGTGTGAGAGGGTGGATTTAGACATTTTCTTCACATTGGTTTAAATCCATACAAATTCTTCTGTTTTGTACCTCTCATGTAGGTGGCCGCTCTAGGTACCGAAGCATCCCTACAAACAACAATCCTAACATGATGTATCAAGAAGAGTGTGATAGAAGAATGCGCGGCAAAGATGGTGGCCGTCATGATGGGAGAAGCAACAGCCGTGATAACGGAATGCCAAACAATGGGGCTGGTAGAGACCAGGGCAGGCAGAATTACTCTTATGTGGCACAGAGCACAAATTTTCAACCTAATCAGTATGGCTATGGGCAGGGCGTCTTTACGGCAGCGACAGGGGGCAGCTATGGTGCTGCTGCATACGGCCAAGCACCACAGCCCCTAATGTCCCAGCAGTTCGCTCCACCTGCAACTTCTAGCTTGCTGAACTATATGAATCAGGCTCCCACCTACCAGTATCCCCCACCCCCACCCCCTCCTTCTCGCAAGTAAGCTTTCCTCTGGGCTAACTTTATAATTTTGACCTGGTTTTAGTTTTATGAAACTTTTTTACCTGTGTTCCATTATTCCATTTTCTAAAATATGAAGTTGGGCTGAAGTTAAGTTCAGGGGAACTTAATTTTCTGTTGGCAGTGGCAAACAGCTGGTAGATTAATTCATCTATCCAAAGGCAGAAGTGTGTCTTTGGTTTTTGTGTATATAAATTTCCATATAACTAAAATATATATATATATATATATATATATATATATATATATAATTTTTTATTTTTTTAAGATTTTGAACGAATTAACAGGTAGGTAATATTCATACCATACAGATTTTCGTTTCTGCTTTTTAATAGCTTTTCTACCCATGTATGGTCAGTATTCTTCATTTGTGTTCCAAGTATTTTCTTGTCTACTAATCCGCTCCCAGTTACTGTTCATAAAAGAACCAAAAGGTAGTACTTTTCTCTGGGCTGCTAGAAACCTGTGCCAAGCCCAGCTAGCGTATTCTATTTATGATACATTAACCAGCATTGTGTCCCAGATTTTGTTTCCTGGAATACATTTTTTTTTAAATCAATTACACTTTTGTTAATCTAACTCAGGTCTAAGAAGTAAATACAAATTTAATTTGATGATCCCTTGGATTATAGATTAGAATCCTGGTTTGCAGTTAAGATTGCTTCAACTGCATTGTTTTCCCTCCCTTCCGAAATTGTAATTTTCGTACCAATCTTATTTTGATTTTGTAAATACGAATAAAGAATTTCAAATTAAAATTGAGCTTAATTTACTGTTTTCTCCAACTTTAAGTGAGCTTTAAAACAATGTATGAATTATCTGAAATGAAAACGTGACCTTTAATGGATTGCTGACTCTGTAAGGGGTAGGATCAGGGGGAGGGCTGGCACATGCTGGCCTGAGACAGGTAAAACTGTGGCCTGGAAACCAATATATGCATATATATATGTGTTATGTATGTATGTATGTGTATATAATAGAAGCATTATTAAATACTCATCTACAGACACCAGACAAGCCAGAAGGCTGCTTGTTCCCTCCGAAATCTCATGGTGCTGCCACAACCATAAGGAATTCTGGGTAAGCGCATGCAAACAAGGTTAACAATTATCACCTTTTGCCTCTATATCCACTTTATACATGGATCCCTTGAAAGTAATTGCCCGCTGTACAGAACAGCCTTTAAACGAGTCGGGAAGAGGTGCAATAGCCAGATCACCACTCATGGACAGCTGTTTCGTCCTTAATGGGACTCATAAGCATGAGATTGTGATACTGGCTTAATACTTGAGGCTTGGGGTAACCAAGAAATACCATTACGTAAGTTATGGTGGGTAAAGGTGATGGAAAACCCTTCTACTAAAATTTAGGAGTATGTAGAAGCATTATTAAACACTAATCTACAGACACCAGACAAGCTTATATATAATTTTAGTATGTATATACATAAATACACACACACACACACACACACTTGCACATAGGTACTAACACACACTACCATCACACACCTTTCAATTTGAGGGCTGACTTGGTGAACACAACTGATCTGCTATCAAACTCAACGGTAAACTAAACCTAAACTTACTCTTCACTGTGTCCTGATTGAATTCGGCACATAGGGATCCATCTCCGTAGACAAACATTGGCAGTAGAATGGATCATCTCTGGAGTGATGAATTAATGCTACCTACCAGAATGCATAGTGCCTACTGTAGAGTTTGGTGGAGGAGGGATAATGGTCATGTTGGTTTTCAAGGGTAATAGTAATGCTATTGCATACAAACATTTTAAACAATGTTTTCAAATTTGGTGGCATCAGTTTGGTTAAGACCCTTTCCTGTTCCAGAATGATTATGCCTGTAACGGGTGCACCGGGAGAGCTGTAGTCGCTCCTAGAGATCACCCAGATGTATCCTCCAGCACCAGTAAGCGTTCACACCATGGAACCCTGCCATGTGTACCCCATACGTAGACACAACTACCTTCAATTGAGTACGGCAAGAAAGAACAGTTTATTGAACAGAACACAGCATATTTATACACAGAAACATCAAGACAACAACCAGGATTAAACAGAACAAAAGGGCTCCATCACATCAGAATCTAATTGAATTACATCATGCAAGATTTAACTGGAACAATTTAAAAACTATTTGAAGGTGCAGGGAAACAATGACCATGGAAAGGGCCTCCCATGGGTTGAGCGGATAATCTGTGTACGTTTAACTTAAAAGCCCCTCCCCTCCTACTAACGCCAGTGTTTTTTCCTGCCCTACATCAGGTAGGGAGGACTCGTCATCCCTTTTGTTATTTTCTCCGGCTCCAGGTGGAGCCGTGTTACCTGGGCTAAGCCCCCTTCCTGGGGGAAACCCTGCACCTTAAGCCGGGCGGCTAGTGCTGCGCTGCCCAGCGCTTTTCTGCCGGTACCTTCCGGCTGCGGTGTCCGCGGCTGCGGCGCCTTGGTCCCGGCGGTGTCCGCAGCTGTGACGCCCTCGTCCCGGCTGTGGCGCCCGCGTCCTGCCATTCATCCTGGTCTGCTGTTGCAGTCACCAGGGTAGAACCGGTACACCTCTTGCTCCCTGGGAGGCTTGCCGGTCACTGGATCAGGGGCTTAATGCCGCTGTTGCGTCCATAATGGCGGCCGCCGACTTCCGGTCCGGGCTCTTGCACTTCCTGTAGTGCGTTTCAAGCCTCGTTTTCATTCAAAATTTTAATTTTTGGCGCCAATCCTCCGCTGTTGCGGATTACTGCCTGATTCCAGCACCCTCTTTTCAGTATATATGAAGGTAGGTGATTTTATTTCTTTGTGTGTTCCTGCTGTTTGGCTGGGTGCTGTTACATCTTTAGATATGTCAGCCCCGGATAACTCTGAGCCGCCCTCTGTTGAGGACAAGCCTAAGAAAGCTGTTACTAAGTCCAAGCATGCCCAATGTTCTGGGTGTCACAAGGCTTTGCAGGATTCAAGGAAGAAGCTCTGCTCGGCTTGCCTGAGATCTGTAGCGGATTCTGAGCCGTCTGGGGGTAGAGAGTTCTTGACCTGGCTTAAAAAGGAGATTCAGTCTACCTTCTCTGCCTTCCGTCAGACCGTTCCTGTTCCTGCCTATCACCACCTTCCGGCAGCGCAAGACCCCGCTCTTCTGGGACATCAGCCTTTGTTTTCTGACTCTGAATTTGACTATCCAGAGGTTGAGGAACGTTCCTCGGAGGAAGGAGAGATCCGGGAGGAGAGCTCATTTTTGTTCCCGGTAGACGAGATTGAGACTTTGATTTCCGCTGTTAGGTCAGCCATGCATTTGGAGGAGTCTTCCACCCAGAGGAGTGACCCGTTCTTTTGTACCAGCTTCTCCAAGCAGTCCGCCTCTTTTCCTGTTCATCCTGCGCTATCTGACATTATCAAGCAGGAATGGCACCACCCGGAAAGGAGGGTTAACCTGTCCAGAAGGGTTAAGCGCATGTTTCCCTTTGATGAAGACTTTACTCAGTTCTGTGCTACCCCACTGGTAGACACTGCTGTTATGAGGGTCTCCAGAAAGACTGCTTTACCGCTGGAGGATGGCTCTCATTTCTCTGACCAGATGGAAAAGAAAGCCAAGGCTGCAGTAAAGAAATCTTTTGAGGCTTCTGCTGCCGTCCTTAAACCAGATATTGCTTCTGCCTCAGTCTCCAGAGTAATCAAGATTTGGCTCTCCCAGATCGAGGAGGATATTGCTGCCAAGACCCCCAGGGAGACCATTCTCAAGAATGTTGCTGCAGTGAGATTGGCCGTGGATTTTCTCTGTGATGCCTCCCTTGTAAATAACACAAAACCTTTACGTTTCCTCTCACTATTTCAATCTGCATATTTTATTGAAAAGGATTAATTGCATTGAATTGTGGGTTCAGGAATCCCGTGTATGATTACTTTTTTTTTAGTGTTCTGATTACTCCCGGCCCCATCAAATTACATTAATATGTGTTAGAAAATCAGGAGAAGATGGGCATGGATGGTGGGCTGATTTGGTGGTGCAACGGGCCACTTGACTAGACTTAGGCTGCCGGCCCTCCCCTGAGTTAAACCATAGCGTAAGGAAAGAAAAGACATCACCGAAGGATTATTTGCTTAGCATATGAGATTTCACTAAATGTTTTATCTAAGTGGAACTGCCCTTTTATAGTATGAATTTCAAATGTCAATTGCTAGATGTATATAATTTACTTACTGAAGCAAAATATTTTAAATGAAAACCCCTACACAGAAACTTGTGTGTAAAACATACTATAAAAAATAAAGTATATTTCCCTTGCCTATAAGAAAATTGGAACCTCCCCAGTTTAGTTTCCTGCCTTGCTCAGGAAGGTACTGGGGACCAGCGGGACGTGGTTCCGTATTTCTTATTTTTATTCTGCAGGACCCCCGGCGGGGTACTTCGTGTAGAGCCGGTCACTTCAGCTACCCCAGCGGGTAGGCTTCGTGACTCAGCAGTTCCTTTCTCTGCTACAGCGGATGGGGGTCTCCCAAAATAGACCTCATGGCATCATGCACCAACCAACAGGTAGAGACCTTCTTCTCCCTTTCACCACAGGGACATCCAATGGGACTAGATGCTCTGTCACAAAAAATGTTTTTCTTGCAAGGGTTTTGAAGAAAATAAGAGAGGGTGCCTTTCCAATTATTCTCATTGCCCCACACAAATAGAGCTTGATTTGTAGCTCTAAACCAGCTGGCCTGCGACAGGCCTTTTCATCTTCCAGTTCGGCAGAATCTACTTCTGCAAGGACCTGTTTATCACCCGCACCCAGAACATCTAAAACCTATAGCATTGATTTTGAAAGGAAAATCCTGCAATCTTCAGGTCTGTCCTCCGCAGTTAAAAAAACCCTGATTGCCAGCAGAAAACCAGCTACTTCTTCCAAATATCAAAAAATCTGGACAATTTTCCTCTCTTGGTGTGAGGTACACTTATCCTCTCCTGTGGACATCCACTCCGTGCTTAATTTCCTGCAGACTGGTTTTAAAAAGGGGCTTAAACCAACCATCTTGAAGGTAAAGATAGCGTCTCTCAGCAACATACTTTGGACCTTCGTAGATGTATTCAGATTTACCTCGCTAGAACAAGTTCTTGGGAGAAAATCCAGTTTCCTTTTCTGGTCCTCGTAAAGGGAATAAAGTGTCTAGAGCTTCTATCGTCCGTTGGATCAGAGAAGCTATTTCTGGATGTTACGTCTGTGCGGGGTTGGAACCTCCCCTGAAATTAAGAGCTCATTCGACTAGATCAGTTTCAACATCCTGAACTGGCATGTGTAGACCCTTAAGTCATTTGTAAAGTGGCAACCTGGACTACCTGGAAATGGACAAGGAAAGGGATTTCCCAGGTAAGAATTCTATTTTCCTGGCTAACCATGGCAACATTACATATGGGTTAGCACCTCCCCTAAGCCAGTAGGACAGAATCTAATTTAACATCTAGGGTATAAGGGCTCCCCCACAGCAATACCTCAGTCTTTTTTCCTGTCCTTCAGCCAGGACAGTAGTCTCTGGGATATATATGTTTTCTTTTTTTGGCTCTCTAAGTCCTTTATTGATTGGACTTCCAGAGGGAGTTCAGCCGTTTTTCCTCTGGAGCCCCAACAATCAGTCAGATTACCTGATTTGTCTGGGGGCTACCCCTGCAGTTCCATGGTACCTTTAAGTGGACTAAGCCTGCTATAAGCTAATATCAGCCATGACGTCTTTTATTTCTGTGGTGTCCTCCATATGTTTACTGTGGCTGGGGGGAAGTTAAGTGCACCTTATTACCCTGAATATGTTCTCTCTTCTGCCTGGACCTCATTAGAAGCACTACTACATGTTTTGGAGCTGTCAGACTTGGCTAGTCAGATGCACCGCTGTGTTCTTTTTTACATTTGTATTTGTATTACTCCAGATTTAAAGGCACAACAATCAACTGTTGCAGTTGATTTTTTCCCTTTCCCCCATCTGCGCTATGGATAGTTCTCATTCTCAGAGATCTCAATCTAGGTCTGGGTGAGCCAATGACTTTTACTTGAAATGTTTACATGTATACTGCTTATTTTCTATTGTTCCACAAGAGTGCTCATAATAGGTTACGTGTGTTCCTTTAGCCACAGACCACAATCCTCACCTCCTAAGAAAAGAAGGTTAAAATCAGCCTCCTGTTCTGCGTGCACCAATAATGCAACTCCATAATGGCCTTGAAACCTCAACGTCCCAAAAAATTAAATCTTGGATTAACAAGGCAGTAGTGAAAGGCTTACAAGCTGCTACACAGTTAAAAAAACAAAAAAAAAAACGTACACGCCAGGATATGGAGAGAGGCTATACTTCCAAATCAGACCAGGAAGATCGCTTCCCAAAAGAAAATTCGTTTAACTTCTGGTCCTCAGAAGAAGAGAACGTCATGCCAGTCCCCGGTACTGTGGAAGCAAGATCAATTGAGGCTATAATAGTGTTGGTCCGTTCTAGCAGAAGATTTTCGGACCTGATCCATACCAAGCCATCTTTCTTGTTCCATAAAGCCATGAGAGAGCTTATGTTATCAGAACGGCAGAAACCTGAGAGACAAGTTAACATCAAGGGAAGAATTTATAGGCTATACCTAATGAAAACCCCAGACACAGAGATCTGGGGCAAGGTCCCTTGTGTTGATGCGGACATCGTACATCTAGCAAGAAGAACTGTGTTACCCATGGACAGTGCGGCCCCTCTTAAAGATCCTATGGATCGCCGACTAGGCTCCAATCTTAACAAGCTTCATTTGGCCCAGGAAACCCTTTGTCATCCAGCAGTTGCCATGACATCCCTTTCTAGGGCACTGAAAATCTGGACAGCCAACTTGGAGGAGGATATTCAGCCGCCATCACCTGTTGGACTTCTTGAAGCCTTTCAGGATTGCTGCAGACTTTATGGTAGAGGCCTCAATGGATATCTTCAAGATTGGAATAAGATCTATGGCCTTCACCTCTGCAGCTCAAAGATCCCTACGGCTTCGGTTTTGGGGAGCTGATTTTGCTTCCAAACATAATATGGTGGCCATGTCCTTCCAGGGCGATCTCCTCTTTGGTAGAACACTGAATGAGGCCATCAAGAAGGGGCAGACGGTAAACTTACCTTTCTTCCCCAAGATAAAATATCTAGGAGGTTCCAGCCCAGTGGTACTGACAGAAAATCTTGGAGCCCTTTCGCGACAGTAGGTCCTATTGCCAGGCAGAGAATTTACCAGAGGGGGGCCGTGGAAGAGTGGACAGTTTTCCAGGTCCAGATGGAACAAAGGCAGAGGTGCTTCTTCCAGAACCACCTCTAAACAATATTGACACCTTGCAGGCCCAGGATACCCCAGTAGGTGCAAGACTATCCAACTTCTTTCCAACCTAGGCCATAGAAATTGCAGACTCATGGGTACTCTTCATCCTTTGGACCGGATACAAGTTAGAATTCCTAAAGTGGCCTCTTAGGGGCATGTGATCACTTCAAGGGTTCCTGCAGATCCTGTGAAGCTTCAGGCAGTGGAGTCATACATCACCCAGATGCTAGCAGACAGGGTTATTGTTCCGGTTCCAGTAGATCAACGTTTCAAGGGTATTTACTCCCTATTGTTTCTGGCCCAGAAACCTTCTAGGAAACGGAGACCCATTCTGGACCTGAGCGATCTCAACAAAAACACCAAGGTGGAACCGCTGAGATCCATTGTCACTTCCATTAATCCAGGAGACTGGCTTGTGTCCATCGATCTCAAGGATGAGTATTGCCAAATTCCCATCTCAGACTACCACCAGAGGTTTCTCAGATTCTCAATACTGGGCCGTCCAGTTCCCGAGCCCCAGGACGTTTTCCAAGATCCTTGTCGTCGTGATTGCAGGTATCAGGAAAAGGGGTGTTATGATGTTCCACTACCTGGACGTCCTCCTGATCATAGTGCCAAATTAATCTCGAGCCATGCATGACAGAGATTTAGTCTTTTTGAGGGCTCTCATCGAATCCTGGAGTGCCACCATTTCTCTTTGCAATGAGAGGAAAAACAACCTAATTATCAGAGTCAACGAGGTGCTGAACAGCAGGAGAATGCAGGCAAGGCAGTTCTGCCAGTTTATGGGAACCCTATCCTCAACTATCGGCCTGGTGAGGTGGGCCCAATGGCACATGCAAGCTCCTCAGAGTCTCTTGACGCAATGGAACAGACGGAGGACCAGTTAGTCTGTCTATCCATGGACGCAGCAGTCTTTGACCCCACCTTGCGTGGTGGCTCGGTGTGAGAATCCTTTCCAGAGGGTTCCCTTTCGAAGACACCAGATGGATGATTATCACCATTGGTACCAGCTCCCTACGGTGGGGAGCCTAATGCAAAACTCAGGTGGCCCAGGGCCTTTGGACCTACAAGACCAGTCTTCTATCTTCTAACATCTCAGAGTTGCAGGTGGTGTACAAAGCTCTGATCCTCTTGGGAGGCAAATGGGTAAAGGTCCGTATTGACAACTAGACAGCAGCCTATATCAATCATCAAGCGGTTACCACGAGTCGTCTACTCCTAAGGAAAATCGAACCAATAATGTCCTAGGCCCAATTCCATCTTCAAGGCCAGGCAGGGACAACACCTCGGCTGACTACCTGAGCAGAAACCTTCTGGATCTAGGCGAATGGTGCCTCTCCAGGAATATATTTCTGGATCTGACCAGGAGATTGCGTGGCCTCAGGTGGACCTCAATGCCACAGTCCAGAAATTATTTTCTTGGTACAACAATCACCAGTCCTTGGCCTTCTTCCCTGGCATATGTTTTTCCACGGATTCCCAGACTCATGGAAAAGATCCAGTTGGAAACCTCCATAGTCATGGTTCCCTCTCCTGAACCATCTGGCAGTGGAACCTCCCTGGGAAGTCCCACTGATCCCAAACCTGTTGGTTTAAGGCCCAGTATTCCATCCGGATCCTGGGAATTTCAGGCCAATGGCCTGGAAGTTGAGAAGCAGACCCTAGTCAACAAAGGGCTATCTCAGGCAGTTGTGTACACTCTGCTGAAAGCCAGGAAAGTGTCTGCTTCAAACACATATTACCCTATATGGAACCTCCTTCTGGGCTGGGACCTTCCGAGAAGTATCCAGAGCCTTTCGGATATCTTGGACTTCCTTCAAGCAGGACTGGATCAGGGCCTGGGGTTAAACACCAAACCAATATCAGGTGGGCTATGGATCCAATGATTAGGAGGTTCATCACAGCTGCTATGAAGATTAGACCCCCGGATAAACACCTGTCGGCTCCACGGGATTCACAAAGAAACCTACAAACAAGGCCCCCTTGTTTCAGAAGAAGACATTATCTAAAACGTACAACTTCACTGGATTCTTTCTGTTCTACCTTTGTGGACTTTTTTGTGCAGTTCCGTTCTGCACTGCCAGCATGTCCTTCTACTTTATTGGTAGCCCTCTGGGCTGAATTAGTGCCAGCCCTCCGCTGCCAAAAAACTGATGTGGATCTCCTTTCCCACTACTGTACTGTTAGATAAAAATAACCGAGCAAGAAACCATTACAATCCAAACACTTTATTAAGAATAAACATTAAGGGCACACATCTGGAAATGGAAAGTGATACAAACGATAAAATAACCAATACTAAACAGGCTTTTATATAGTGAATAGTGCTGAGGTGCATTCATTGCAGTTGTATACATTTTAAAAAATAAGAAGTGTATTTACTTGGTAGAGAAATAACAAACAAGTAAGGTCTTTATCTCATAAACCAACACTATGCTTTAGAAGTTTGTAGTTTAACTTCACAGGATCCTTTAAACCAGGGGTCCCCAACCACTGGGCCACGGACCGGTACCGCTTCCGGTGCTCCACCATATAAGCCCGGCAGCAGCGGTGGTTGTCTGAGCGCATTGCACAGACTTCCCTCGGCTGCCAGAGATGATGATCCCCCTGCAGGGGACCTGTATCCTCCTTTCTTGCCGCCGGGGAAGGTCTGCGCGATGCACGCAGACAACTTCCGCTGGGGCTTCTATGACGGAGTGCCGGCATAGAAGCCGCGGCTGATGTGACGTGCAGCTGCAGAGGTTCTGTGCAGACGTACATCGGCTGCCCCCACTAGACCAGGGAGTCTGGGGGTGCATTGGTAAGTTGGGGGGGTCAGAGTGGCATATCTACGGGGCAGGGGGGGGCTTAAAGCATATCAGGTGGGCATAAAGCATATCTGGGAGGCAGAGTGACACATCTGGGGGAGAGTGGCATATCTATGGGAGCATAAAGCATATCTGGGGAGCAGAGTGTAATATCTGGGGGGGCAGAGTGGCACAATTTTATGTGCTTTTTATGGATGGAAAGACAACCAGCGAAGTTGCAAATATATTTCATTAGTTTTTAAATTTAATAATAATAGAAGTAAAATGCACAATAAATGTAATGCACTTGAATCAAACCCACGGTCAGTGGAAAAATTGTCTTCCACAAAACCGGTCCCTGGTGCCAAAAAGGTTGGGAACCGCTGCTTTAAAAAGCTTAGTATTGAAGTTTAGATTTGCAGATTTACAAGTCACATATATACAAATCAGGATATTGCCCTGCACACCTGTGGTCAGTCTTTAAAAAGCTTTCAATAGACACTAACCTATTGAAAATGCAGTTTCTGTGGGGTTACATATAAATGTGTTTTATTATATTTGTCTGCTACCATGCATCAATGATTACTCCTTCCAAAAATGGATGCAAACTATACAAACCGTACAAATTACATGTGTTTAAAACAACAATAAATAGTGCAGATATTGGTGAACTGGAGTTAATTAAATTATATTTTTTTAAGGGCAGGTAGCTTCAACTCCTAAACCTTGGTAACCCAGTTACTTCTAATAATGGGAGAAGCCAGGGTGCCACAACTGCCACGGATTAACATTTCATATGCTGCTGACCAGCCACATATAAAACATCACCCTTTACAATGCATGACATATACCATCTGTATGTTTATAGGTTCTACATACAGCATTATTTTATACTTTCTTGTCAGCAACATGTAAAATATATACCTGTCCTGGTAAAAATGGCTAATGTGGATACTACAGGAGAGATGCTAAGGAAACAGGAACCTTGTGGGGCTGCACTTTTCCTAATGATAATCATAGAGGCTCACTAGCTGACCATATTTTTGCCTAGGACTTTTCTTAGGATTTATCTTGATTTGTGGCACTGTAACTATATATTTATAGTGCAGACATTGTGTATCTGAAAAACAGTATCATTATAATTTACATAATGTCAGTAACAAAAATACAGTAACAAAGTAAATCAGAGCAGATTTCCTAAAAAATACCTCTATCTGGCTGTAAACAGTTTTACAACATTCCAAATATAAATATAAATTTGGTTTCCATAATGGTCCAGGACCAGTGAGGGGAAAAAATGTATATTGCAACATATTTAAATGACAATATGGTAATACTAAAACATAGATACAGTGACACTTTTTCCTTTGTTGTTGTGTCACTTCTGTATGAAATAATTCCCAAATAACATGCAGCTATAACTTGCCTGATTATGCAAATATACAATATTTACATACATACATAAAATAATCAGTTATAATGCAGTTGGCATAAAACGCAAGCAGGTCATTGTCACACAACCTGTCCTTCTCTATTGGACTAAATAATGTTTAATAAATTAAATAGGTCGCAATCATTTTTTACACTTTATGCTGCTGAGTTTTCTGGTACAGCAGTAAAAAAAAATAAATCACCATTTACCAAAAAAAAATTGAATACTGCCTTTTAGATTTCCACTCATTTGGATGATCATCAGTGCGTAAGTATGTGCAGTTAAGTGCAAATTACAAATTCTTTTATCACATATAGCATCCGTGGGGTTTATGGAAGATGACTTAAAAAACGTTTCCTCTATATAGCACTAAGTATTTTTTCCCCTCTGTATTTGAGAGTATTTGTTTGCAAAGTCATTGATTTTTTGTTAACTATGACTTTGGAACTTATTCTTACTTTCTAGCATAAAAATATGCGGAACTAACATGGCCGTTAGGAAGTGAACAGTGGTGAATAAGTAGGGCTAACAACAACAAAAAAATCTTTCCATGGCTTCTGTTGCTAGAACTGGTGCTTAAAATTACATATAAAACACCTTTAAATGTTCAAACAAAAATCAAGTAAATAGGTTCATATTTTTCATGATATATATTAACAAGTTAATAACATTAGAAATGTACCATTGCAGACTCAGCTAAAAGCTATAATATAATTATATAATAATTAAACCTTTGAGTCCTGACTTGTGTGTTCAGTCAGTGCATAGGGGAAGAAAAAAACAAAAAACACCCTATTCATGAGTCATTGGGAAGAGGTACATTAAAAGCATGATGGGGCAATGCCAAAAATGACGCTGGCAGCATAAAATTATATATGTATTACATCATAGGATAACCACCCTTTCTGTAAACTTATGTTGCAGATGGGATACTGCAACTTCAAACATTACAGGTCGTTTTCTTAGATTCTTTGGAGCAGAAACATTTCAGACAACTTGTTTGTAAATCAAATCCCTGTATTGTAAATTAGGGTATCAAACAGCTTATTATGTATAACATAGTGAAGCCTCAAAGGTTTAATGTATTACAAGGCATTGCTTATCTAGCTTTAAATAATACAAAACACTGCACTACAAATCGATATCCCTAACAAATCGATATAGAATACGACATCTAATCTTGTCCTGCTTCATTAGACGATCTATAATGAGATGGCAGTTATCTCTGCAAAATTAATTACTAAACATAAAAGACATTAATATATTTTAATACTGAGCTGTTAAAAAAATAAATAACCAAACACTGATATACCCCAAATTAAAATACATACAAAGGGCAGGATTAGCATAGGGGCTAATGGAGCTAAAACTCCAGGCCCATGTCTCCTGAATAGGCCCATCGTCAATAACACCCCAGGGGCATGTCAGGGGCTGCTATTCAAGGGGATAGTTTTGTAGGTTGGCACCACCTCCTGGAGATGTTTGCAACTGACTGACTGCTTCAAGCAGTCAACCAGTGGCAGGAAAACAGTCTTATTAAAATCAATGGAAGCTTGTATGGGCATAGGAGCAGTGGTTGCTGAGTCCGCACTGGAGCTGACTAGAAGGTAAGTATAACACAAACATGGGGATATGATGGGAGGCAGGGAAAGAGGCAAATGTGTACGGGGAGAATTAGTTGAGGGCCACATTGCGTATGTATTACTACACAATAATTGTGCCAATGTCAGGCTGACTTTTTTGATTAAGGACCGTAAGCTTTAAGGGCCGAAGAGAAGCCTGTCTTTGGCGCGACTGCTATTAAAACAAGACAACACTGAATAAAACAAGTTCAGAACCTCATAAACAGATTGACCTAGCAACCTTAACTCAGATTATCAAGGAACTCAAACAGTGAACGTTTTACTTTCTTGTTGGTATGTTTGTGATTAAGGTTGAACACTAAGTTAACAAACACTAACTATGAAGGCCTGATTAATCATAGAATCTGACTAACTGCAAAATTATCAAGATCCACATTTCATTCATAGCAGACATACAATCACATATACACATCAAGTCTGCTTGAATCCAGTTTTAAAATGCTTGTCCAGATTAAATATTTTACAGGGGAATTCTTATTTTCCAATTCCAAAATTATATTCCATATAAAACTCAGAGAGGGCCTGCCTCTGATCCTTCAACCTTATTTGCCCATTGAAGGGGCTTGTTTTACTTGCAGAACAATACCGCGTCTCCTGAAAGTCAGTAGTTATTATTGGTGAGTACAACACATCTTGTCTTTAGGACTCTTTGAAATGATCTTGTAAGACACTCCTACATTTCCGCTTCTCCATGCACTCTGAAACGGTAGACACACGTGTATTCTGGATGACCCCAGTTGCTCTTTATTTTCAGCTCCACCAGTTCGTAGATAGACATATTGTCTCCCTTTCAATACAAAATGGCAATTTAACAGACTTTAATGACATGGTTAAGCCAACCATTAGCTTTGACCAAAAACACAAGTAGGATGATGAAGGAAATAACACAAATATAATAAATGTTGGTTAACTTTTTATCAGTTTTCAGTTATTTTACTCAATTATCAAATAAAGGGAATTTTGATGAAAATAATATAATGAATAATATAGAGTATTTAGTGACATTAATCTAAATAGGGGTAGCTAAAAAAAACTGCCTTTAAAGTAATCTCCACATATCTATTGCACGTTATGGAGAGCCATCTCAACAGAAATGACCCTTTATAACACATAATGAGTTCAGAGCGCCGAGTACCCTTCTTGGGTTTATGAGCACACCTAAAATTCCAGTCACAATCGGCTTCTTCTGTATTGTTTGTGTTTTAAAGAGATAAACGTCATCAACCTATCGCTACATTGTTATTTATTCCCCTACATGCCTTAAAATTCATTAACAAAAAAGAAATACATTCAGGATTAGTTAAAGTCTATATAGGTTGTGCTACCACATAAGAAAATTAAGTAGCCAGTTCATCCATTGGAGTATGGAGGGGAGAGGTTGGAGCCCTTCAACACCTAAAGTGGGCCCTAAGATCAAATGAAAATAACAATCAAAAGTTTGTGCTATATTTCTGCTTAGTAATTGTTACCTGGATGGGAAATGTCTGAATAGGCTCTCCATTCTGATTATAGGTAAAATTTCCCAGAAGAACCCCTTCTTCCTGTGTCTCTTCTTGAAGGCCCTGTGGAGAAGAAAATATCAAATTTAAATGCAATTTTGAATACATTTTAAACAATTATTATTTACATGGTAAACTAAAAATAAGGAAATGGATACAATGTTACAAAAACCCCAGGAAATCCTTCTGAATAAGGATAAGTCAGCTGTGTCTAAACACACTTATCACATTTACTATGCCAGGAACCTAACCCAATGGGAAAACAAATATTAAACCAAAGGTTAGTCTACAAATTTTACTTCTAACATTAGAAGTAAACAGAGCAACATTAGCTCGTATAGCTTTAATCTCTGACAACCACCATTAAGACACTTGGTCAACTGCAAAAAAGGTGATTTATACCCTGAAATGCTGTAAGTTCACAGAATGGCACACTAAGCTTCACAGGTAAACCGCACAACTGCTCTGTTTGACGATGTATACTTACATAGACAGAAAAGTCTTTGGGGGCACTTGAAATTGTGGCCTTTGGAGACAACGACCGAGGGATGTGATCCAAGGTAACAGCTGTTGGCCGAATACGGGAGGACAGATGAATTACAGCATAACCCTGGGACCCTCGAAAAGCCCAACAGTTTCCTGGATTTGAATCTGGCTGGGACACCAAAAACGAAAATAAAAATATATTATTAGATACTGTGTGTGTATTGGACATACATTTAAATTCTATTCTTGCATTTCTTGTACCAATATTGCTAACAACACCACAGTTCCTTCCTTTTGTTGTAACTTAAATGACATATGCTAATCCAGAAGAAGGGATTTGGCTATTTTAAAATTTCATATGTCCTATATCAGTAACTAGCAGAATACATAAAAATAAAAGTGATACTTTTCATACAATACATAATATTAACATACAATGGTAAATTGAAACTGTTGTTTCTTTCAGTAAGTACCTGAAGGATAACACGAGGTGATTGGGAATGGTACCAAAGGGGAATACCAAATAGACTGAGAAGGGCAGTCTTTGTCTCGTAAGTCTCGGAGCATCTTGTGCTAATAACGCTGGCTCCTGGAACCATAGAGAAACATAATAAAATCTTGACACAGAAGCATGACTATATATACAAGTTGCAAAGAGACCAGGAGTTATCCAACCTACCAGATGATTCCAGGGCATAATCAACCATCCCAATTCGATCTTCACTATATCTCTGGAGAGCATTATTCACAATTTCATGGACTTCCTATGAAGCAGAAAATTTTAGTATTGGTGGAGTATGGAAATTGGTGGAGTAATGGAATAAGAAAGAAAGTGGGAGGTGAAAAAGGAAAAAAAAAATAATACCTCTCTGGATACTCCAGATATACCTCCTGCCTGCAGCTCTCTGTCTATAGTATTGTGTGCCTGTTTCGCCCATTGCTTTCTGTCTGCAGACAGCTCAGCCATGATTTTTCTCTCCAGGTCCAGTAAATATTTCTCCAGCTCATTTCGATGCAGGAAATGTTTAGAAAGAGATCCAGCTTCACCGAGTTTAGGATCTGTATGAGCCATGAGCCATCTGGGAAAGAGCAATTGCACCTACAGGAACCAAAACAGTTCATCAGTTAATTAGCAATCAGAACATTTCTGTCATGTATCGCAGCAGAGTGAGAAAGTATGAACATGATAACAGCACATAAAACATACATTAAGGATGTGCATAAAGACGATGCACTGCAAATATGGATAGAGTGCATGCCAAATACAGTAAGTGATATGAGTAAATGTGATCACTGACAGTTATGCCCTGATTTTGTTATCCATCAATAAACCACGAAAGGGTAATTGTATTTTACCATAAGGTATCATTTCTGCAGAGTGTTGGAATTATTATTGTACAGTATAACATATGGAGAGGTGTATAACCCACTAACCTCATCCTTAACGTCCTGAATTTTTGCTGGTACAGCATCCACTTTCTGGGCCATCTTATCTTGGGTGTTTCTCATAGCCAATATCTGTTCTTGAATGTCCAGCAGCTTTTCCTCCAGCGCTAATAATTCATGCAAAAAGTTTTCTCTCGAGTCCTCTTGAGAAGGGCTAATGCAAAACATTAAGCAGTTTTCCTTTAACAGGTAAAATCAATAGACGGTTGTGCATTGGTATGTGATATGGCAAACCACCTGGCCTGGTCCCACAATATTAAATAGCCCTGCAGCATGTTTTTTTAGAGTCACAAAAATTGGCTATTTATTTTATGCTGTAGATTAATAGGTTGAAATAATAGGTTGTAGAAAGAGAAATATTTTACTTCCTAATCAATAAGCTTGAAAACAGCACCCTCTTTACCTAATGTATCACCTTGCCCTAGTCTGAATATAGCCTTGAATATACGTATTGCAAGAAGCACTGTGAAAATAGTTGGCGCCATATAAATAAAAGATAATGATAATAACTAAAACCTTTAACAGTTATTTAATTAACTATTCTGAAATCTGACCATCAACTTTGGGATGTTATGTGTAATCTACATGTATTACAGAAACAATTAATTCACCTTTTCAATTCTGTCCTCAGCTGTAGGATCTGATCATCCACTTCCTGTGAAGGACACGAACAATAGTATTGTTTGTCTTATTTTTACTTATCTATTCAATTGTAAGTGTTTATCTGCATCACATCATGTTTATGCAATACACGGTTTGTTTATAAAGAACAATGGTTGACACTTATAAAGGAATGATACTGCTCCAACACTTCAATGTAGTCATCACCATACCAATCATGTAAATGGTGCAATCATCAGAGACATGGCAGTGCCAACTATAATTAGGCAACCTATAAAACTTTGCTCTTTATAAGTAACCCCATGCCAGAAGCAGAGCAAAAGCTCTTCCTCCCATTAGTGAGGACTGTGTTTGCAACCAGGAAAGATTGTACAGCGCTATGGAATTTGATGGCGCTATATAAAACAATAAATAATAATACGCATACAGAGTACATTATGATGTCAACATATAACAAATTTCACCCATAGCAGTGTCAGGAAAGAGTTTTATTACAGTCCTTTTGCCAAAGTCTTACTTACCTTGGACATTTCATCCATCTTTTGAAGAATCCCCTGTATGTTCCCCTGCTGCTCCTCTCTTAGTTTTCTTACATTATTCTAGATGAGAGAATGATAGTATATATATTTATATATTATAATATCAGAACATGCTGATGTCAATATATCCCATCCAATGTTTCCCTCCACTATATTTATATACCTCTGTCATGGTTGCTCCTTCATGTAAAATTTCTTCTTTTAGAGTTGCCTCTCTGTAGCTTGATAGAGCTTTAAATGATTGAATAATCTCATCTTTGCTAAATCCAGATGCTGGTGCAACACCTGCTTCCCGGTGACTTGACATTTTTTGCTGATTTTCCAGACCTTGGAACTTTCTTTCAAGTGATTCAATACGGGAGATCAAGTCCAGCTACAAGGCAAAAAGAATAAAATGCACAGGACACGATGGAATGCAGGAATCACTTGGGTACCTGGGTTCACAACTGTATCTACTTTGGGGCATAAGACTATCGGGATCTCACAGGCTATTGAAATCACCATCTAGATTATGATAACAGTTTTTATTCCCAAAACCCATATACCAATTGTTTAAATAGAGTACTACGCTATAGTACCTACTCTATGCTTTTAATATATTCTAATATACCTATCCGACACAAGCCACTGATGCAAAAGCACCACTTTCAGTCTGATATTACATCTATTAAAGATCTTTACTCAATTGTGCACTTATGCTTTATTATTCAAAGCATTAAAAAATTATTTGTGGCAACACAAATTATATACTATCCAAAAAAATGATACTTCGGAAATAAAAAGATCACTTTGCTACTCTTAAATTAAGTTACTGCTTATACTGAATGTCCCTCTATTCAAACATTCCCATATCTATGATTACTGGCAAACGAGGCAGAACTGCCTTCTTAGGACAAGGATTGCCTACCACGAGAGGTGGCATACTGAGACACTTGACAAAACATTTAACAAGATTACTTTGTTAGGTCACGACTATCTAGCTCCATGCCTAGAAATTGTAGAGGTGGTCCCTAGTTTGCACAAACAAAGGTTAATATCGAACATTACCAAATAATAATATTGGATTTCTCTATACTTGTGTGGGCCATTTCAAATTTTACCCGTCCCACTTAAAGCACCTTTTGGTACGAAATGTCGAACCACAGAAAATGAGTCATTTATTTATTTAAAAAATGAATCATTTATTTTTTTCTGTAGCCATGAAGTTTTACCACCACTCCAATTATATAAATATTTTTGTATTCTCTGGAAACATTGTAGTCAGTATGTCTATTTGATTGAAGCATTACATTGAAAGGACCATTTAGCTATCAGGATGCTTTTACTAAAAGCATGAGTACGAGTATATCACACACCTCGGAGAAGAGTGGTTGTGTTTCACGCCCTGAGTTTTCCTTTGCCAGAGCATCAGTTGTAAAAGGTTTTTGTTTCCAAGAAAATGGAGCAATGGGTAGGGGAATCAAACCCTGAAGCCCATATGGATAAAAATGCCATAATCCTAAAACAATAACAGAATGCATATCAGATTAAACTTTAAAAATCAGATAACTTTTTACTTCATATCATATATATATATATATATATATATATATATATATATATATATATATACACACATACATACATACACCGCTTGCAATTCCACCCCTATTTAATTAAAGGAGGTAACCAGCTCATTGGAAACTTACCTAAACTTGAGTACCAACCCTCTATTCACATACATTCACTCACATCAATACAGGTGACTCTTGTGAGGGCAGCAGTGCCACATAACTCTAAACACTAATGCTGCAAACATATGTTGATACTGAGAAGGAAGAACTTCAGAAACACTGCAGTCCTGTGTAGTATTGTGATGCTCTATTTTTCCATGATTGTTGTGAATTGAATAACTTTTAACTCTGCCTCCTCCCATGTGAAGCTCAACAGGGAAAGCCAGGACTGGACAGAGGAATAAAATCAGCCCTGGAACTTTAAGGCCAGCGGCTGATACATTAAGTATGTGCTGCCTCTTGTTGAATACACAAGGCTGTACTCTTCTCTCTTATATTCTTGCACCACGCAGCCAGAAGGATCAAGTCTGGTTACAAAGGTAAATGAGCAGTACCATTGGGCATTGTACTCTCACAACACAAAAGTGGTCAGAGCCAATGCGGTGGCTACCCCTGCTACACATAAAAGAGGAGAGCAGCTTGCAGAAAGCGTGGCAGCAATGGTGAAGAAACACAGGATAATATTGTATCTAATAACCAATTTTACCACTGAGGTAACAAGAGATTATACATCCACACCCTTGGCAACTATCTACAAAACTAAAATACCATATTTGCTCGATTATAAGACAAGAATTTTTCATGCTACAAGACTAACATCCAGATGCCTCGCAGGGCTGCAGGGGAGACAGATCCTCCTCTCTGGCAGCCGGTGGGCGTCTGCGCGATGCGCCCAGACAACCTCCACTGCTGCCGACACTTCTGCTGGGGCTTCTATGACGGAGCGCCAGCATCACATGATCTTCCGGTGCTCATTCATAGAAGCCCCATCGCACAGACGTCCACCAGCTGCCCCGCTAGACACCAATGAATCTGAAGCACAGCGGACAAATCTAGGGAAGTACTGGTAAGTCGGGGGAGGGTAAGAGTGGCATATGGGGGGGGATAAGGGCTTTCTGTAGGCAGAGTGGCACATAGGGGGTTAAAAGGAATATCTGAAGGGGGGCAGAGTGGCATATAGGGGGTATAAGGCAAATCTGGAGGGGGCAGAGTGGCATATAGGGGGTATAAGGCATATCGGGGGGCAGAGTGGTAAATAGGGGGTCAGGAGGCATATCTGGCGGCAGAGTGGCATATAGGGGGTATAAGGCATATCTGGCGGCAGAGTGGCATATAGGGGGTATAAGGCATTTCTGGGGGCCAGAGTGGCATATAAAGTATTATAAGGCATATGGGGGGGGGGCAGATTGGCAAATAAAAAGAAATAAAAACCAAAAATGCATTTTTCTCAACCATAGTTTTTATTAAATATGAAAAAATAGTTTACATATGAATTAATATTTACTAGTAAAACTTTTTCCTTATAGGGTAATCTTATATTCGGGTTTTTTCTTTTTTCCTAAATTAATATTCAAATTTTGGGGGATCGTCTTATAATCAGGGTTAGCTAATAGGCTAGTTTCAGCCGCTCAACACAACATGTTTAATTTTTTATTTATTTAGACTTTCTTTTTTTGTTAGTTGAATTAATACGTATTTTTTTTTGGATGACAAGTATATTGCATGTATAGTAAAACAAACTCATGTGTGTCACCCTCTGTTTGCTGCAGTACAACAGTTTTATACTCATCATTATTGTAAACTAATTTCTCTCTATAACACAATTGCACATTCATTTCTCTATCTAGGTATATCTGTCTATATCTTCCAATAGAATTGGTGCAGATGCACTGACCAACTCCACCCCAGTCACTGACCTGTGGCAACCATTGTTGCTAAAAGCAGAATTAGAAGGATCATCAGCACCTTCTTTAGAAGAGCATAATGCCTGTAGAAAGAAACACACATAATCACTCTATTAAGCAGTCTTGGAATCAAATGTATATTTTAATACAAATCAGAGGAATAAATAAGGAAAGATCATAAAATGCACTACACTGCACAACCACGTGACAGTGGCAGTCAAAAGGTCGATACTCAAATATGGTTTTTGGATGTAGGTAATAAGTTTAAGTGTTAGGACTGGATGTAGAAACTGATTAAAGAAAATATAAGGATAAGTTATGGGAGAAGGACAATTCACAATAAAAAGCAGATGGATTCTCCAAGAGCAAAAGTAATAGGTTAATCATTTTAGCAACCTGCTGCTGAATTGAGTTCATCTTTGACATGTGTCATACATTACAAGACCATGGACAGTAAGCCTCACCTAATATAGAAAAAATATGTTCTATAATACATGTGCAACTAGCCATTTTGATGTTCACTGCCCCAATTTTTGATATACATATGCAGTCTTTAGTCAAAGTTGATATATCTTATAGGCAAACATAGAAAATAATGTAAAGCTGCATAAGCTTTGGCAGCGGTGGCTAAACTTGCTTAACATAAGAGCCAAATACGACAGACTTCAAATGTTGAAAGGTGCAAGACCTTCACATTTTGTTACAAAAATTATATATAAATATTAAGAAATAGATGTACCTAATATTATTTATTCATTTGTAGTTTACTAAGTTTATAAACTACATAAATATAAACTGTTAATATTCATTAGTATCAATAATCACAAAGTGCACTTATACATATCAGATATTTCCAAAGGCTATTTACTGATAGCAGAGGTCTTGCGAGTAACCATTTGTTAGTTCATTCACAGAAGAATATTTCCATTGCTTTAAATTGTTAGAAATGCATGTGGTATTTTTTAGTCCATATTAGATTTGTGCACTAGGATTCGAACCAATTTTAACAAAATTTTACAATTTTGTTAATTTGTATGAATGACTGAAAACAAGGAGCCTCACAAAAAAACAAAAACATAGCACTGAATTTACATTTGCATTTCGTTGCTTTTCAGTCACACTCTCACTTACTCCCATTCTTCCTCATGCTCTCTCACATTCCCACTCTCTCACTCTTATTCATGCTCTCTCAGGAACAGGGAAGAGGGTGTGTGTGGAGGCTCTGCCCTTTTGATCAAGCGCACCAGAAGGCCTGGTCAACAGAGTGCCGATATCGGGAAGAAGCAGATGAAGAAAGAAGAGAGAAGATTAAGCGCAGAAAAATACAGAAGAATAAGAAGAAAGAAGAGAAGAAGCGGAGCTGCGGAAAAGGAGACAGGGACACAGAAGCAGTTGATGGAGAAGGTAGGGAGATGCAGGAGGTCTGTCTGAGGTCTGATTGAGCTGGTATGAAGATATGTTGGCCACCCCTGAGCTCTGATGTAATTAAAATACTATTTTCTCTTGCACTAATGCTAATACAGAAATATGTATTTTTCTTATTGATATATATGAACACCAGGGGGAGTTGATTTAAATCAAGTCGATTTGGAATCTTGATTTAAATCACTAGTCAGTAAGACTCAATTAAAATCATGATTTTGAAATGTAAAGTCTCATTCTTGCTGGCAGTTATAATCTTTAATATTGCAAGCAGAGGAAGATTTCATATTTAGAATAATAACCTTATCAAAACCGATTTAAGTTTAATAGGTTAACCACTTATATTTGAAGAACTACTTAAATTGTTTTATTTAACTAAAACAATAACATTATATAGCATAAATATTCTTGTATTTACTTAAACGTCAATGTTTATTAACTTAAGTGGTTAAACAGAATATCTTTAAAAAAAAAACCTACACAACTAAGCTCTATTTCATGCGGAATAATCTTTGAACTAGAATGTATCTTAAATACAAAAGCATTTCATTAAAATAAAAAAATCCAATTTAAATAAAATCAATGATCTTAATCCATCCCGAAGTACACTCATCAAGGTAAAGTTACTATAAGTAGGCATTTTGATATTACACTACAGCCTCCAAAGTTTCATGGGGTAGCTCATACACTGTTTGCTTCAATGTTTCACAATTATACACTGTACTGAAAAGCATGTTGGTATTTTATAAATAAGTGATAATAGTGAGGGATGTCAAAGAATTAAGCTAGCAGACTGCTGGGTGACTTCAGATGACTCTTTTGAACTGTGGCAGCTAGAGTTCTTGGAGAGCTCTTGTTTCAGATGTCATGAAATCTGAACCAATTAAAGACAGTACAACTTCACATCATCTCTAGACATCTGCTCCTTTGCCAATTATTGTTCATTAGCTTCCTCCTTGTACTACCAACTTAAATCAAAGGCTGCTTTGCACATGTGCGCGCACACATTTTTGTTTACAGGCTAACAAACATAAATCCCTATGTCTACATTATATTCAACAAGTTTGTATACATTAGACTCCGTTTTATGCAGTCACACACCTGGTTAAAATGAAGACATCAAGGAGAGAGGCAGAGGTGGTAAGACGATACCACGTTGTACCTAACCACCAATACAGAATACCAAATACACGCCCTGTTTAATGGAATAGAGAGATACTATTAGCAAAGCAGAAATGGAACAGGGTGAAAAGAGCAAACAGAGAAAACACATCCATGGAATGAGATGTTAACAAAAGGCAAGCCATAGGGAATACAGAGCACCTGACAAAAATAAATATATAAAAAGAAACAAGAGTAAAAACACATATAAATATAAAAAAAAAGGTACTGGTATTAACAGAAAGATGAATGCATACACAAAAGCAGAATGAACAAATTCAAAACAAAACATGCTATAAACAGGGGGAGGATAAAAAACCTTTGGGAGAAGAGTGCAAAAAATCCTGAAGACAATATTGAGAGAATGCAGAGGCTTGGGCACAATTTGAAAAAAAATTATGCACTAATCCTAGATGTTGTGTGTTGGAAAACTAACTAGATTTCAACAAGGACCCTGCTCTGTTCAGTGCAAACCTGATGGTAGCCTTATTAACTCTTACAAGAGCCGTTTTAAGCAATTTCAGTAGCAGTATTAATTTTATGTTTGGAAAACAAGGGTGACTACCAAGCTAAGGATAACAACATCTAAACAGCCTCACAGGCTTCAGTGTACGTAAAGATTCCACATGAACATGGAAAAAAGTACAGTGGGACAACTGTCGCGAGAATGAGTCTGTATTAAGCATACAAAGATGCGAAGGATAAGAAATTTTAACACATCTACTATCCATAATGTGCACTCTCATTTTGTGATAGCTGTATTTTCATAAATATTATATATTCTTCTGCAGGCACAGAGTGCTATATTTGTTGATTGTTCATGCATCTATAGGCTTCTGACCTGGATATGAAAGCAGAAGCCATGGCAGCGTCTCAATGTATTTAATCCACTTTCTCCAGCGAGAGACACGTGTAGATTCTTGATCCAACTTAGAATGACCTGGAGGAAAAAATGACTACAAGAGTGACCTACACCAAAATGTATCTACACACATAATAAAAAAAAATGTTACCTAAAGCTAAATATGTGGGACTGCAAATAAAATGCAAATAATCTTTATTGTGTGCCCAGATCTTCAGAACAGAAAAGCCCCCTGCATGTTCCTGATTTTGTGTAAAGCTTAAACAGCACTCCAACCATCATATGCAGCTGAGTTTCCCTTTAAATAAGGAGTTTTCTCCCCCTTGCAAACGCATGTGACCACTCGGTGCATAAGGTGCACTTAAGTTCAACAAGATGACAAGCATTAAAGTGGGAATTTTTAAAGGTCCACTCAACACATTTTACTGCAGGCATGCGTTAGTTATGGTAGTTAGCAAATAAGACTTTTAACTAATGCAACTCCTCCCCCATCACCTACAAAAGTCTCAGTAAAACCACACAACCACACCCTGAAAAACAAAACAAAGTCCTTCTTTGATCCCTAGAAATGTTCAGAGCTATGCAGAACCGTCGGCAACTAATAATAATAATAATCTTATGTGACTGTAAAAGTCCAACATCACCAACTGGTTTTATTTGATCATTTATTAAAAAGTAGTAAAATATTGCAATAAGTTAATACTTATTTTTTCAGGAATATATTATTTAACACCGACACAAATAAATTTTTAACTATTTGGTAAATGTTTATTTTTTGCATGAATATCCTCTTCACATTTTTTTTTGTGTTCATAGATTTGAAAATGATTATTCAAAGAGTAACATCCTAGCAGTCGTGTGAGTTGTATTCTTACGATTAACACTCAAAATGTATTGTATTAGTATGGCCTGGTTAGGCTACATGCAAATATGTCAAAAGGAGATTAGTGAAGCAATTGGATGATAAGTTGTTCTCCTGAGTACTGAAAAACCTTACTAGAGCCAAATTGCAGCCGAGTTAAATGTCTAAGGGAAGGAATACAAAGCTCACTAGTAAAAGCGTCTGAAACCAAATCATTTTCATGGCTATCCCACCCAAATCACAAGACCTCGACCCCACTGAACATTTCTGGGAAACTGAAAAGGCGAAACATAGTGTGACATCGCTAGACACTCTCTGAGACGCACTAGAGGAGTGCTGGGATAATGAGGATTGTAAAATTTTGCACAAACTTGTAGAAACAATGCCAAATATTGAGAATTTTCATTATGTAGTAACAAACATTTGTTTTTACTTCTAAGAATACACACAAATATACATACACAGCCTCTTACCTAACATTATTTTTGGATGTAATTTATTTTGGAAGAGATGTATGATGTACCAGGTAGTATGGCACATCCATTTTTGAGATAGAAAGGCCACTTTATTCCTACCCCAAAACTCCTTACATCAATAGTATTAAAAAATATGTAATATGGGGTAATGTGTAAAACGTGGATATGGTTCTCTGAAACATAAAAAAATATGCATGTGTGGTATGACCAATAAGGAGATGTTGCTGAACATAAATTGTTCAGCTGTGGCACTTACAGTATAGGAGAAAATGTACACAATATTTTATCTATTATCCCTTATTTTATGTAGGGCTGAAACTAATCGATAAATCGATAATAATCGATAGTGAAAATCGTTGACAACGATTTTCATTATCGATTAGTCGAATCGATTTTTATCGATTATAAAGAGGTTTTTTTTTCTGAAAAACTCCTCTCCTTATAAAATCTGACCTCAAACAGAGATCGGATTATAACACAAGAATACAGATCCCCCGCAACGCTGCAGGGGACCTGGATTCCCCTCACTGTCAGCCGGTGGGTGTCCGTGCGATGCGCAGACAACTTCCGCCTCTCCCCTCCACTTCCGCTCCTACGATGCAGTGGCAGGATCACATAATGTAGAAGCCCCAGCGGAAGTGAAGGGGAGTAACGGAGGCTGTCTGTGCACATCGTGCAGACCCCCACCGGCTGACAGAGAATCGAGGTCTCCTGCAGAGGATCATCCTCTCTGTCAGCTGGTGGGGGTCTGTGCGATGCGCACAGACAGCCTCCGTTACTGCCCTTCACTTACGCTGAGGCTTCGATGAAGCTGCAGTGAAAGTGCCTGTCATCAACGGAGGTTCACAAGACACCAGGGAGTCGGGAGAGAGGCAGAGCGGTGTATGGGAGGGGGAGGAGGCAGAGTTGTGTATGGGAGCAGTTTGGTAAATAAAAGAAAATATAAACAAAGCTTTTTTCTCATAGTTTTTATTAAATATGAAAAATAGTTAACATATGAATTAATATTAACTAATAACTTTGTATTAAAACCTAGTTTGAGAAACACTGTGTTTGGGTTCTTGTAGCTTTTATTATTATGTCAGTAAAATAAGAAGGTGAATAGAGAGAGGCCATTGCGATAAAGAGATGAAAGTGTAAATTGTAAGTTTTTTATTACATTATTTTAAATTAAAAAAAATTGCATTTTTTTATCCGATTAATCGAACAAATAAACGGCCAACTAATCGATTATTAAAATAATCGTTAGTTGCAGCCCTAATTTTATGTATTTCTAGGATTTTAAGAGAAGGCCCTACTTCTCCTGAATCAAATATGGAAGAGGGGAATCAAGGCTTAACAAATATATGGTAAAAATAAAAAAATTTTTTGTTCTTTGGTTATGAATACCCCTTTTAGGGATGTGTGAAATTCTCCTCTAGTGTTCAAAAATTATGGTTTTGATTATGATTTCTTTTTACTGGAGTTGCGGGACAGAAAAGTCAATCTTTTATTACTTCATACATATTTTTCATATGTAAACTATTACCATAAATGTATGATTCATTTGGTTGTAGGACATTAATATTACTTATCATAGGTGCTCCTCCATTTGTCCACTGTGTGCCCCCTACCCCGTATGATTTCTGGAGACACCACATTTTACCTGCATTTTCTTCCTCAGATGAATATCCTGAAGATGGGTTAGACCGATCATATATTGGTTGTGCTTGTGAGAATCCGTTATCGTTGAAGCGGTTATATGAGACATCCAATCCTGTTCGTTTGCGCACAAGATCACTGTCTCCTGGGGCAGAAAGCAACAAACACGCTTTATAAACTTTTCCACATCCAAATATGCCAGCAAGCAACTTGCTATAAAAATGCTCTGATTATTGGGTAAGAAATAATTATGAAGTAATTTACTAAATTAAACCTTTTTTTTTCTCCTGTGGCCAGAGGGGCCGACCTAGCATTACTAAAGCAGCTGTGAGGCTGGAATGCATGTGGAAATAACAAATATAATTTGTTTGTAAAACTGGTGCGAGTAATTTCTGAACCAACAAAGCATTATTTGGGTTATGATGAAATATTTGTCATTTCCAGCCAGGATTTTGAGCAGAAAAAAATTATGGTAAAGATAACCATAAGTAAGGCTTTTGGTGCTTGGACAACACCAGAGGTTGTGTCCCATGCTGTTGCATCTGCCTCTTGAAAGTGGAGGGATGTACAACAGGGCACAGGGGCATTTTTACCAGGCCACTTAAGCAGACCCCTCACGTTATGGCTCCTGGGACAGCTTCCCCTCTTGCCGCATCAAGATTACAGCCCTGGCCTGTGTAAATAGTTTTCTTCAAAATGTATCCTGTATCCTCACCTTTAGTCTGTGCTCTGTTCAGATATGAGATCTATGTATATATATTTGTGTGTGTTTGTGTGAGCATGGATGTGTAAGTGGGGTGAGATGGAGTGTGTGTGAGAATGAATGTGTACATGTGTGTTAGTGAGTATAAGTAAGTGTGTATTTTGTGTAACTGTGTTTACATATGTGTGTCAGAGTGTAAGTTGGAAGGGGGAAAGGTGCAAAGAAGGCACATACAAGCTGTTTGGGGCACTGACAGACTGGGGCCAAGATGGCACATACAGGCTGTTTGGGGTTAGGATGGCACAGATAAGCTGTTTGGGGCACTGACAGACTGGGACAAAGATGGCACATACAGGCTGCTTGGGGTTAGGATGGCACTGATAAGCTGCTTGGGGGCAATGGCACTAAAGCTGTTTGGGGAAAATGTAGCATTGTTGTACATGGGGCAATTTTTGCACCAGGGCCTTGTGGTTTCAAGTTACACCACTGGTCCAAACAGACATTGCATTTAAAATCTAATGGGACTGCTAGATCTGTAGTTGAATGGTTGTTAATGCGACTTACCCCAATATGATCCCTCATAGCCTGTGCCTTGGAGAGCTTCTGACACATCCCCTGTGTCTCTGCTAACATAGGTAGATGTCTCACTGTAGTATGAGTGTTCGGCTGGTTGCCGTGGGATAGGTAAACGTTTAACTGTTGTCACCTTCCTCCTCAGGCTCCTGTAACAAAGAAATTAACTGATGGCACTCTAAGTCTTAAAGAATATGGTACATTAAGAAGCCTTAACTTATTTATTTTATAGAACATTTGAAATTGTAATATTCCCCACATTATGCCCCAAGACATTTCACTTTGTCTTGTGATAAACCTACTGCTAGTCAGCTTCAGAACTTGCTATACAAGCATTGTGGACATCTAATATTGAAATCAATGGGAGCAATTTTCAGCAACTCTACCTTTATCCAGCAGGATACTTACAGTAATTAAGACTTAAGGTAGCATTTACAACCTGACTGGAAACTCTCTGTGCTCCTTTTATTGTTTTTCTATGGCTTCCCCTTTATGTAAATGTTTTTTGTAGAGGGGTGTATAGTAAACAGAAAGAATGTTGTCTGTCAGAAATGTCTTTGGCTTACTTACTTACTCAGACATTTGCCTGTTCTTGGTTGTAAGGCTGGATTCTGGCAACCCTCCCCTGAACATTTTAACTATAGTTTAGGTTTTATTTTAAATAAGTAAGAAGTAATAACATATAAATAAGAAATGACATTAAAAAAAAAATCTAATTTCATTGTATGTTGTGCTGTATGTAAGAGCTATCACACTGCTACAGCATCACATGCTTTGTATTGGTATCTTGCCCTAAGATATTAGCTTAACTCAGGAAATGCACACTTGTAACTTATTTCTAAAGCTAGAGGCTCATACGTGTGCTGCTATAGCAAGGTAGAGTGCATCAAGCTTCCCTTGGAGCAGACAGCTGGATCCCAATGCAGACTTCAGTCTCAGAAGTGGAATTTGCATCAAGTTCCATATTTGGATGCAAGTTAAATGTAAACAGTGATTAGCCTATTATTTCTCGTGTTCTCTTGACAGTCTAGTGTCCTATACAGACCCGCCCATGCAGAATTCATATTAAAGTACTTTAATAAGCATTCTTTAACCTGTATGGAAAAAAAATTAAATCATCCCTGGATCATTGCATTCCTTTATCTTTGTGTTCATTGTTATCCCTATTAGAAGGTTAGAAGGTTTATTTCTATAACTTAATTTTACGTCACCAGTCTGATGTAACGGCAGGGACCACATGTATATTCAGAATCCATCCTATTCAGACCATCTTTCTTATCAGACGTAGTTGACTCTTTAGAGTAAGAATACCTTCTAACATTTCAAAATGGCCATGAACACACACTTGAATTTAAGTGTGTGGCTGGAGGTGTGAATAGGGGGCAGGGGACAAACTATTTGGGTGACTAAGCTAAGTTTCATTAAACAATTCTCTTTCTGTAAATCTACACTACTCTGCCACCATTGATATGATACA
Source organism: Spea hammondii (assembly GCA_029215755.1). Classification (NCBI taxonomy): domain Eukaryota; kingdom Metazoa; phylum Chordata; class Amphibia; order Anura; family Pelobatidae; genus Spea; species Spea hammondii. Next base: position 28,074,903 of record JARDYJ010000007.1, read on the forward strand.
GGTTTCATAGATGAGAACATAATATGTACGGTGATTACTGAACAGAAGTGACATTATAGGATAAATGCTGGTTGTGTAGTGCAGGTGGGGCTGTGTATTACTGGGGACCACAAAGCTTCCTGTGTAACTGCTGTTTCCTCTCTGTGTACAGCAGGATATGATACTGTTGAGCTATTGAGGGCTTCTGTGTCACTGTCACATTAATTATACTAAAAGCAAAACAAAAACATATAGATGTATTCCTAATCACAGCAGCAAATACTAAATCATACATGTGGGGTTATGGATAACCTTGAATTAATAGTGTCACCATCATATCCAATGTATTGCCCTAGTCTCCATAGGTTGATAAAGTTGAAACAGGTTACCACGCTTCCCAGCATCACTTTTGATATAAACATATCACTATAGTGCTTACCTTGCAGGACTGTCCCTGTATAATAGATGACTTTCAACACTGCTGTTGCTAATACGGTCATCCTCATGCTCAGTGGTTCCTAAACGCTTACTGCGACGTGACATGTCCTCCTGTGTTTATGGGCAACATTTTTAGTAGATTTTAAAATATATAGCACCAGAGGAATCTCAGATGACAAAATAGCATTATACCTTATACCATTCTATACCAGGCCTTGGTTCATTCATATACTCATCTGAGAGACAGGCTTGCCATTCTATGCTGATGTAGTAATGCAGACTAAATGATGATCATGGGGTTAACTCCCATTCCATATAGTGTTCACATCCACCCATTATGATCTTTCCTGATCTTGGGTGTTTCTTACATGTCAAACTATAATCAAGCAATGCTTCAGGAAAAAAGCTTAGCTTTTTGTGATCTGCGCTTCCCTCATAAAATGTAGTAGCTAAGAGCTAAGAGCTAAAAAAAGTAGCTCCTGTAGGAAGGAGGCTGGCACGGAGGCTTCCGTGACAAAAAGTGTGGGATACACCCAATATCAAGGCAGTCAGCAGGTAGCTCTCCTGGTGTGGCTGGACAACAGTTTCCATGATCCTCAGTCAGTCGAGTGATCATGGTGTAGTTCAGCTCAATAACTAACCTGTAAACCTAGCCCTGTGTAAGTGAATGCGCTCCTTATTGTTCACATGCTATGTTTCTGTCTAGGTAAATGTGCAGTATAACCATTGGTGAAAGTTCCCTACTATGCAACTATTAAAGGACCATGGGTACTCAAGACTGGCACAATTATTTGGCAAATTTTGAAGCCACAACAATTAGTAACTCAAGATTACTGTGGTTTCCGGTTGAATGACTTGCATCCAAAAATTGCCCCGTAAATATGGTCCAAAATCCTAATGTGCTGCTTATTAAACTGAAAGGCGGGACCAATGCTATCAAACTACTACTTTTCTTTGGTTCACAGAAAAGATTTTGTGCTGCGACAAAGAGTACGACATAAGCATTATGACTATTTTGGAACTTCCAATGACCCTCTGCAATGTTTATGCTAGTTTACCTTGTCTGTTGTAACAATTATCAGCTGGGAGTGTAGGGAACGGGTCTCTTAGGGTTTTTCTTGATCCTTTTGAACGTCTTATCCGGTCACCACTAAGTGTCAAGTCTTTTTCCAAATCTGTCAAAAGTACCACTTTTTTTTTAGAGAATGGAAACACTGAAGCTAAAACTGATCTTAATTAACTAGATTTAAAAGCATGTACAATTAGAAAAAAAAAAAAGAATAATTTGCATAATATGATTAGTTTAACAGATTCAGTGACACCTTAGAATCAGCCCTACTGCAAAAACAAAAAATGCACCACGTTGAAAATCATTAGGCAGGTAAATGTTATATTTTTAAAGTGAGAAAACCAAAAGGGGACAATATGAGCAAAAGGCAGCTGGTCTACAGGTGGAGAACAACATGATTTGACAACAATGAGTAGTGAAAAAGCAAAACAGAACAATGTAGCAGAGAAAAAAGCCGTTTCATTGTAAGATAAGGGTTAAACGTACAAAGCCAGCGTCTAGGAACAATTATGAAGCATGAAAAAAGTGAGCGTAACATGAAAATGACCTAAATTCAGGCAATGACGTTAGCAGGGTCCCTCTCTGCGCTCCCTCACTGCGTGTTCAGGTGACAGTGACACAAACACACACTGCTGTCATCTGAGAATGCCTGCGTTAAGCTCATCAGAACATCGTGATTGGCCTGTATGACTGTCACTCATGACAAAAAGGGGCTGTCTATTGGAACGTTTGAATGCCAAGGGCGGAAACCGGCTTTAGACTGTCTCCGCAGGAAAGGGCTGTACTTGGCTCGCTGCCTTCTTAACTGCTTCTTTGCCCAAGTACATCACCTGTCTGTAGCGGATAACAGAATAAAGGCACCACTGTCTTTTTGTTGTGCGACACAATTTTAAGACATCCTCTTCGCGGTTGCTACATTCCAGTGGTTCCTTCTTGACACGCACAGCTACGTTCCCCTCCCTCCTCCTCCTCCGTTCTTTGTTTGCATTTTTTCTGTGTGGTTTTCTCCCGCCCTCTTACTTTTTGTCAGTCTGTCTCTTTATGTAGTATTCATTCTTTCCTTTATGTTCTCCCTCTTTAGCCTTTATGCATTTCTAGTGTTTTACATTGTGGTTTTCTCCCGCTTTTTTGTTGTTGTTGTCGGTCTGTCTCTTTATGTAGTATTCTTTCTTTCCCTCATTTTCTCCATCTCTAGCCTTTATGTATCTCTAGTGGAACAGTTTATTGCCAGCTGCTGTGGAACACAACAATACTTTTTGTTGACATATCTGGTTGTAATTTAATGCAGTTAAGGTTATAAAATGAAATTTATCAGAAGTTATTTATGCTCTTACTCTTAAAAACAGTGGATTCCCTTTATTTTTTACGCTGTCTATCTAGCTTAAAATTTGTAGCTTTCAATTTTTGCTGTTTTATTTAATCACTATACTTGGCTTTACTTTCACCAACTGAATTACTACAGCAAAGGCTGTTGTGACAATTGTAAATTGCTGTTGTGATGTCTGTTTTGACAATTGTAAATAAAAATACCGTATTGGCTCGAATATAGGCCGCACCCTTAAAGTTTGGTGCTATTTTAAAGAAAAAATAATTTTTAAAGCAAAAGTTAGTAGAATGGTAAAACAGTGTTTTATCTAATGAACAGGAGTACATGTATTTTAACATTTTTGGTATCTATTATGCATTTTGTCAGCATATATTATATACAAACAGAAAACCAAAAGCCATTTTAAGGTCCCCTTTCTTAATTCATAATTCACGTTACTTAGAGATATGCTCTTCTCACAGATATGCTTTATAACCCCTGAAATGTCACTCTGCCCCCCAGATGGAAAGGGTTAAGATACTAGCATTTGAAATATCTTAGGGTGTCTAGTTTTCAAAAATATATGGTTTGATAGGGTAAATTGAATTAGCCGGCTTCAAAGATAGCCGTAATAGGACATGGGGGCAGTAGGACCAGATGTAAAAGTTCCAAGTTTAAAAATGTGCACTTCCTAAATGTTGCGTTTTTACACCAGACAAACCCATGCATGGGTGGTATCACTGGACATGGGAGATGTTGCTGAACACACATTGGTGTGTTGTTTGATAGTGATGTATACCTGGAGCTATAAAGTTATACCAGGCTGGGTGTTACCCATGCTTGTCATTTAGCTGCTGACCACCCTTTTATTTTGGCGACCCTCGAAGTTTGCCACTCCCTGCTATGGAGCACCAATATTTCCACCGTTCCCTCACCACTTACTCCGGTCCGTGATAATCCTGACTTCCCTCCAGGAAAAGGGTGGACCTCTTTCCGATGGTGGTGGCTCCGGGGGGCTGAGATCCGGGCGTTCTTGTCATCTCATGGCCTAAGACCATTTGTGGATTTGATATCTCCGGACCCACCGATTCCTCTTGAGGGGTTTAGATATGCCCAGCTAAGCGACTTTAATACGCAAGCATGAGATTTTTAGGGATCTTACAGCCTTTGAGCCGTCTCATGAAGTAAAATGGGAAGACTCCTTGCATCTGTCTCGAACGGGGGAACAATGGAATAAGATCTATATCCTTATGCACCGTTTTTCTATCAATAGTAGGGATCAAGAGATGTCCTACAAGCTCTTGGCCCGTTGGTACCATCCACATTGGTTTGCTACAACCCTGATGTGAAGGATGAATGTTGGAGGTGTGGGGTAATCTTGTGCTCGATTCTCCACCTATGGTGGACATGCCCACTCATGTTCTCTTTCTGGACCGCTGTTCATTCCATCGATCACTTAACTGACAAACAACTACCGTTCTCTCCTGCTTTCTTCCTCTTGTTACATATGCCATTTTAAATTTCCTGGTACAAATCGTCGATTGTTGGTGGCTGCAAAGTCCCTTATTCCTCTGCATTGGGGTGATCCGACCCTGCCTTCGATTTGGGAGTGGGTCCAACGGGTGGAGCAGAGGCGAACCCTTGAGGAGCTGGTGTAATTGGCTGACGACAGATCCGAAAAACATCATCGTCTTTGGTTTCACTGGGTGCAATTCCTCTCTAAGCTTGATATACGACCACGTTTGGCGATCACACCCACTACGTAGCTTGAACAGTATGTCCACTCCAGACGCCTTGGGGACCACCCCATATCCTTTGTTTTTCCCCATCGGATTCCCCCTTCTGTTTTTTCTGACCCCTTCCATGTGTGCCACATATGCCACATCTTGCTGTGTCATGGGATGTGATTATGTAATTTTTCTGGCTAGATACTTGATGGGGTTTCTTGTGGTTCCACCCCTATTCTGTCACGAGGGAAGCTTAGTCTGTGAATTTATGCTCTAACTGCTAATATTTCCATCATGGCAACCACTTTATACCATCTGCAATGTGTTGGACTTGGATTGTAACCTTCCCCCCAAATTTACCCCAAAAGCTAGCCAAAAGCCTGGTCCTTAACAAGTTTTCCGGTGTACAAGGTGCAACTGTAGGTCCTGATCACTCCCATATGTATTTTATATTCAGCACTTTGGTTTGCAAACATGTGTATCTCTATCTATGACAGTCACCATTCTTTTCATGCATATCGTGCAAAACGCCCACACATCGTTTTTGTCATTGTGCTGAAGGGACAGCAGTTATTTATTGCATAAAACTCTTGTTTGTGCAGTGATATACTAGTTGCTGGGGGAATCTTTTTGCTAATATCACATTTTAATAGTGACAAAAGGCTTATATTATGCAATATCCTTCCTTTACTGTAATCCATAACACCAAAATGAAACCACTAATAATGCAGTATATCAAGTGTTAAAGTATTACAACTGAACTTTAAAATACACCAATAAGAACATGAGCAAAGTTATATAAATAGTGGCCCCTTTCTTCTTAATATCATCTTCTTTGATACTCCCATAGCAGAGCTGTTCCAGAGCTAGTCTATTATTCTATTTATTAGGGCTGAAACAACGAATCGATAAAATCGATAATAATCGATAACGGAAATCGTTGTCGACGATTTCCGTTATCGATTAATCGAGTGATCGATTCGTTGTTGGAGCACTCGGCTCCTTTTACTTACCTCCGCGAGCGTTCCCCGCTTCCGCTACACGCGCCTTCTTTTAGTTGTGGTTCGCTCTGTGCGAGTGGCTCCGTTCGCACAGAGCGGTTCGCTCTGTGCGAGTGGATCCGTTCGCACAGAGCGGTTCGCTCTGTGCGAGTGGCTCCGTTCGCACAGAGCGGTTCGCTCTGTGCGAGTGGCTCCATTCGCACAGAGCGATTCGCGGGGGTGGGGTTTCAGGGGATGCAGGGCAGAGTGGGGGTGGGGGGGGGCAGGCCAGGGTAGGAGACTGAGTGCAGGGCAGGGTGGGGGTGGGGATGCAGGGCAGGGTGTGAGTGTGGGGGCAGGGCAGGAGACTGGGTGCAGGGCAGAGTGTGAGTGTGGGTGCAGAGCAGAGTAGGTGCAGGGTGTGAGTGTGGGGGCAGGGCAGAATGTGGGGGCAGGGCTGGGTGCAGGGGCACAGTGCAAAGTGCCAGGGCTGGGTGCAAAGTGCCAGGGCTGGGTGCAAAGTGCCAGGGCTGGGTGCAAAGTTCTGGGTGCAAAGTGCCAGGGCTGGGTGCAAAGTGCCGGGTGCAAAGTGCTGGGTGCAAAGTACCAGGGCTGGGTGCAAAGTGCCAGGGCTGGGTGCAAAGTGCCAGGGCTGGGTGCAAAGTGCCAGGGCTGGGTGCAAAGTTCTGGGTGCAAAGTGCCAGGGCTGGGTGCAAAGGGCTGGGTGCAAAGTGCCGGGTGCAAAGTGCCAGGGCTGGGTGCAAAGTGCTGGGTGCAAAGTTCTGGGTGCAAAGTGCCAGGGCTGGGGCAAAGTGCCGGGTGCAAAGTGCCAGGGGTGGGGCAAAGTGCTGGGTGCAAAGTGCCAGGGCTGGGTGCAAAGTGCCGGGTGCAAAGTGCTGGGTGCAAAGTTTCTTGAACAGTAATAGTCCACCTCTTTTCAGAATGTTTGGGGTTATTTTGTTTCATAAATATTGTGTTTGGGTTTTTGTACTTTGAAAATATTGTTTTTTATTACATCATAACAAAATAAGAATGTTAATGTAAATTTTAAGTTGTTTTTTAACATCCAGTTCATTAAATTATTTTAAATAAACAAAAATTTGCATATTGTTTTTTTTATCCGATTAATCGATTAATCGAAAAAATAATCGGCCAACTAATCGATTATTAAAATAATCGTTAGTTGCAGCCCTACTATTTATTCAGGCCTGCTTAATAAATTAATTTTAATTATTTTAAGTTTAGTAGAATTTCTTCACTGTGTGTTTCATTTATTGCTCTTTAATGTTCAAAAACATTTATAGGTCAAAATAGGAGGACCCCCCCCTTTAACAAACAGATCAACTTAATATCACATGCAAAGCCTGCGTTGCAGGTATAGATCAAATGAGTTGAATTGGCCGTGTGTATATGAATGTTTAAGGTGTAAGATTATGTGAATATATATATATATATATATATGTGTATGTATGTGTAAGTGTAGAGCTGCCCCTGACCATGATCAGGACCTTTAACTCTTGGAGCGGGTCTCCCAAGGCCAAGTTCCGCATCAGGATTTAAAGGTCTGTACGAGCAACTCTATTGGTCCCCATCAGGTAGCTCTATTGGTTGATGGCAGAGGAGCTCCCTGTCTGCGACCAATAGAGTCGCTCGTATGGACCTTTAACTCCTGACACAGAACTTGGCCTGGGGAGACCATTGGTTTCCCCGCTCCTACAGTTAAAGGTCCGTACGAGCGACTCTATTGGTCGCCAGCAGGGCACTCCTATGCCATCAACCAATGAAGTGCAGTTGCACTTGATTGGTTGATGCCTTGATCATTGGTTGAAATTATTTGTTTCAATGAATCAGTTTTTTTGTAGATGATCTGTGGTCTCTCTGGTATCAACTCTCCTAACACATCATAATTTTTAAAAAATGTGCCAGTGCTTCTGTAATCTGGTGAACCTTTGGGTTATATTGCGTACAGAACAAAAAACTCTCTTTCCTTTTGCCTCCTCCATGGGATGGTGGCAACTGTTGTACTCTATAAATTCATTCATGTCAGTGGATTTTGTATAGGTTTTTGGGCATATTGTGTTATTTTCTATAAATAATTCTAAATCTAGGAATTCGATATGCTCCTCTTGTATGTAGGTAAATTTTAAATTATATACATTTATATTAATATAATTCATAAAAAAATCAGTACCTGATTTGCATCAAACGGGTTGTTGTTCTAAATGTATTGGTCTTCCCATACCTTTGACTCAGACTGTTTATCGACCTTGTATTTTGTACCTGAATTTGGAATATCCACTTTTCTTCATCTTTGTGCTGAATCCGACTACTCTGCATCATGGACTCCATTCACTGCACTTGGCATCAATCTCCAGCACATAGTGATATGGAGCATGGAAGCCGAGATCTGAAGTGGCAGGCCTCACTCCGTGATCTCCTCAACTGGTTCTGCTCATTAGGCAATGGGCGCCCCCTTTGGCTCCAGCTACCCACACCAGCCCAAGTGGTGCGTTGGATGCAGTCCACCCCTCATCTCAACACCAGTCCTGCCCTGTTTTCTTTCTTCTCCAGACTGGCTCTCATGCGGTTTGGGTCACACTCAGGTATACTGTTTCAAAAGCTAGTCAGTCAGCAGTGATGGTTATGTCTGAAACTATGGCTAAATTAGTTTCTATAACAATCCAACAATCAATATTTGTGCAACTGATTCAAATATCCCTATGCCTCTTAATTGTCCCAATTTACGAAGAGCAGTCATGATTTTGGGACTCTGTCCTGCTCTCCTGCCAAGCTCTGCCTCTGTCCTGCTTTGCAGACATGTTCTCCACACTTCTGACAGTGACAGGCTGCAATGGCAGAGCGAGATGGCTGACACCAAGTCCACGATTGCTGCTTACCAATCGGCAGTCAGTACTGTTTCTTCAGTGTGAAACCTGTGAGAGAGGGAAAGCTTAGCTCTCTGGCCTTAGGCATGAAGCCCCGAGGATGTATTAGGCTCCCAGTCTCTGCTCTAGGACTGGGCGCTGTGCACAGGGTGATATTGTGAGGTTAGGCACACGTCACTTGTTTTGTGTCACATGCTGGTACACACTTTTTGCACCTCGGACCCCTTCCATGCACCTTTTATTTTTGTATGCACTAGCCCCAACCTTTTGGCTAGGTGTCTGGTGCATACTGGATACATTGGGGCTTCCAAGGGGAATGCTTTGTATATAGTTTTTGTTTAACACAATTTGCACTGTTTTTTGCACAGAGCACGTGTGTTATTTTTTCACTTTTTTGTATTTAATTTATTAATACAAACTGAAGACGGCACAGAACATGTATTTTAAACTCTGAAAAGCCATGGTGGAGCTGGGTCCCCTAAAAAGTTCCGGTTAGGTAGCTCTTTTGAGCGGCCTCCCTTCTCCAAACGAGTATTCCAAGAAGATCCGGCCCTCCTGCAAGCCTTAAGGCCGGGAGGGAAGAAAGGGGCCACATATCCTTCGGGAGTGTGACCCCCGAAGAAAATGAAGAAGGGGACCTGGTGTCCACTGTGGCCTTACGGCACTTTGGCGCCTTTTAATTTTTTTCACAGCGTCACAGACCATGGGGCTTCAATTGGCAGTGAGTCTCTGAAACTCTCATTACAACATAGAGAGAGTTAGGTGAATGCTTAAACAGTAAATGCCTTTATAAAGACATACTGTATGTTATGTTATGTATGTTATGTATAATTCATCAGATACAATCCCCACTGCATAGACATGACACAAATATCATGGAGGGGCTAGTTTACCTCTGGTGGCTCAGAGAAATGAGCCTTAGCAATGGATTCATCTGCACAGACAGATATAAGTATGTTGAGTAAACTGCACTTCCAGCCTGCTATTGCAATTCCCTGCAATGGGACTCAAATGCCCATCACCATCAGCCATCTCCAGCATTAACAAACCCCACCTGTTGGACCAGTTAATGGTAGAGGAAGTACAGCTAGAGTCTAGCCACAGCCAGAGTGGTGTAAAAATAAGGCTGCTCCATCCCTACACAGCCACCCAAAAAATCCCCAAATCTGGAGGAGTAGAGGATGTCACAGTTACTTCTCTATCATATGCGCTTCTTATTAGCATCTTCTTTGCAGCGGGCTCGGATGAGAGCAGATCATGGGGTCAGTGAGATAATACAGGAGAAATGATTGACTGCAAGCTCTGTGTGCATCGCAAAATACAACGCTTTAGGTTATATGACAAAAGCTATGCATCTGGATCAGGTCCTACAAAACCTAATCTTTATGAATCCTTCTAGTCGTTAATCATCATCCATCAAAAACACTGAAGTGGTCACCGAGAGATTCCCTAATGTTGTCATGAAAAAGGATATGGACGGTCTTCCTTCTGAATTCAGAGACTACCAAACCTGGACCTATTGCCTCTGACTGCATGCAGCATGAGGATAGATGAGGTCTGGAAAGCCATTGTACAAATTAAAGACCCAGTAACTGTTCAGGCCAGGTTCCTGGTTTTATCCAGAGCCAAAGGCTATGTAGCATTATAAGAAGACTTGTGCATTCATATTCGGACGAACATGAAAACGAACACGAATGGTGCGTTTTGTTGTTCAGCCCGAATGCCGAACATACGAAGATGGCGGCGGCAAAACGTATACGAAGACGAAGACACACAACATGAAGAATCTTCGTATTCGTCTTCGTTTACTAATCTCCCTGGTCCCTTCCCCATCTAGCCTACCTTATCTACGCAGCATCGCAGGGGTTAACGAGAGTGGAAATCCGTAGGTTCCCCGTCAGGAGTGAAAGGGCCGTGCGAACGACTCTATTGGTTGACTGCAGGTGCCTTTTCACTAATTAAATGCAATGATTGTCAGCCTTGCTCTCATCTGCTGAAAAAGGCAAAACCTGCCACTTACACACATTTTTATTGTAAATATTTATGCATATATACTGTATATTTTAGAACAATATGTTTTCGTCATTTTAGTATGCATGTCTGTGCTGACAAAATGAATCATGTTTTAAATTATAAAGTACTATTGCAAAAAAGGGTCCCTCTGACATTTTTAAATGTTGGGAGGTATGATGTCAGTAAAAAAGGGAGATAAAGCGGTTTTTTTAGATATAAAAATGAAAAAAGTAAAGTAAAACAAGAAGTAGTTAGATTAAAAACAAAAGTAGGACTGTATGTAGAAGAGGATAAAGAACGATCTGACTGTCTCAGTGAATATTTCTGTTTAGTTATTACAGATGAAAATGAAAGAAAGGAACCTCATAAAAAAAAGACTGATTCATTTTGATACATATGAGTTTATCAAGGCAGTTATTACTTCAGTTGTCTAAGGTCAAGACAAATAAGTCAATGGGGCCTGATGAGATGAACCCCAAGTTTTTAAAGGAGCTTGGTGGTGTACTAGCAAAACCGTTAACAGATTTATTTAGTATTGTTAACAGGAGTAGTCCCAAAAATTTGGAAATTAGCAAATGTTGTGCCCATTCACAAGAAGGGCAGTAGGGAGGATAGTATAGAATAAATGATACTGTCCTAACCTCAACGTGTGAGAAAAGGTATCTAGGGGTAATTATTTTAGATGACTTAAAAGTAGGTAGACAATACAATAGAGGAGCAGGAAATGCTAGCAGAATGCTATATAGGGAGAGATATTGCCAGTAGAAAGAGTGAAATTGTTTAGAAAGGGCCCTTCTGACCTGGACCGCTCCAGCTTGAGCTGGAGTGGGGAGAGGTAAGTGTGGCAGGCTGGGGTATGTATGTGTGTATGTATGTTTTTTTTATTTGTATTTTTCCTCAGACAACAGGAAACTTGTAACTTCAGAGATACAGAATTTATTAAAAAAGGGAATGATTATGCAGGTCCCATTAACAAACAATGGTTTCGTAGACAACCCATTTTTGGTATAAAAAAAAAAAAGATGCTGGCCAGTTATCATCCTTAAAGATCTCAATTCTTGGGTCTGTTACCATAATTTCAAAATATGAGGAATTTATTTTAAGAGATCTTTTACCTCCAGGGGATTGATTGCTAAAACATTTCAAGAACTCATATTTGACAGTTCCAGTCTTCCCTCCTATATCTACCTTTCCTTCAATTCCTATGAAAAGGAAGGAAATATCAATTAAAATGTCTCCCATTTGGCTTTGAGTCAGCTCTTTGGTTTTTGGAAACTAGTGGTTTCTTCGAAGTAGAAGTGTGAAGTGTGCAATTAATGATCATACCGGAGCCTACTCTTGTGCTACGCGGCCAGCACTGCATCAGTGTGAGTTCCCGCTGACATCACTGGAAACTTCCCCATTTAAAGAGGAAATGGGTGGGGAGGGGGGTGTGTCATACTGATTGGACAACAAATTGTCCAGTCTGGGATTCATAATAAAAAAGATAACATCCGTAACCAATGCCATGTAAGAAATATAGTTTCCTGGGTTTAATTAATGGTTCTTTAAGCCACTTAGAAAGGTAAGTAGAGCATCTTTGAAATATACAAGAGATTTACTTTTAGAGTAAATATAGTTTTTTGTGGGTTGTTTTGGTGTTTAGGGGTAATGATCACCCCAAATCACGAGGTGTGCGTTTTTTGTTTACCTGTGCACATGATTTGGGGGTCTCCAATCAACACGTAATGCTAACTTACCACACATATGTGGTGTCTATGCATTCAGGAGATATAGGAGATTATTTTTTGTGCTTTTTCTTTCTGATCGAGGGTAAAGCATCTATCCTCAAATATTCCTGGAACATGAAACAGTTGTCTTTGAAATCTTCAAGGTGTGTGCTTTTAGAGAATATAGTAAGATATAGTTGTTACTTACCTGCCCCTGGCTCCCACGTTGCCGCCACGGAGGAGAGGGAGACCCCCCTCCAACACACGACCACCGGAGCCGCCACGGAGGAGAGGGAGACCCCCCTCCAATGCACGACCCCCGGAGCCGCCACGCAGGAGAGGGAGACCCCCCTCCAATGCACAGACACCGGAGCCGCCACGGAGGAGAGGGAGACCCCCCTCCAACGCACGGACACCGGAGCCGCCACGGAGGAGAGGGAGACCCCCTCCAACGCACGGCTACCACCGCTGCAGCCTCCTCGCGGTGCCGCTTCCACCGTCATCTGCAGGATTGCCGCGCAGGAGAGGCAGACCTCCTGGAACACGGCGTCTGGCACTCGCGCGCCCTCTAGTGGTGAACTCCCAAACTGCAGGCATTTATGAGGGGAGATTGCGCCACACTCATCATGGTGGCGATTCCCGGACATTGGAGGTGACGTCATTAGGTTTGGCGGGAGATTTGAACTTCCTCTGCGGTTCCTATTTAAACCTCCTCAGTTCTGTCTGACTTTGCCTTCTGTTGGTTGTCTATGCCTTGTGCTAGTACCCAGATAGCGGTTTCTGATTCCGTATTCCTGTGTATGATCCCGGCTTGTCTGACTTCGTTGATTTCCTGATTCCTGACCTCGGCTACGTTTACGTTTATCCTGTTTTCCTGAATCCTGACCTCGGCTCCGTTATATGACCATCCTGCTCTCCGGAAACCTGACCTCGGCTTGTTTGACCTGTTCTGTCCTGGAGTCCTACCTGACCACGGTGTCTCCTAACTACTTGTACGTGACAGAAACAGAAGGCCATCATGAGACCCGCTTCGGTGGGACCTCAGGGTTCCTGTGAGGCTCGTCTGGATGAGATGGACCATCGTCTGGATCAGTTCGCCCAGGCGCTCCAGACCCTTCTACAACGCACGGACCCCGGACTACAAGTGCATGCTCCTCCGGCTGTAGCTCCTCCGCCTGTACCGTCTCCAGCTCCAGTGTCAGTGGTTCATGCTCCTATGAGTCTTCCACCACCCCAGCGATATGGAGGAGATCCTGCTACTTGTCGTGGATTTCTCAACCAGTGCGAGATTCATTTCGAACTTACCCCTTACGCCTTTGTTTCTGATCTGGCTAAGATTGGTTACATAATCTCGCTTCTCAAGGACAAGGCCCTGGCATGGGCATCTCCTCTGTGGGAGAGGAGCACTCCGGCGGTTCGCTCCTATCCTGAATTTGTGTCCGCACTACGCGCTGTTTTCGACGTTCCAGGCAGGAGTTCCACTGCTTCGTCCTCTCTCTTCAACATCCGTCAAGGAGAGCGTACCCTCATGGACTATGCTATTGAATGTCGTACGCTAATGGCTGAGGTGAATTGGACCAGCGAGGCCCTTATTGCTGCTTTTTTGAATGGATTATCAGAGACTTTGAAAGACGAGATCGCTGCTCGTGATCTTCCATCTGACCTAGATTCCGTAATCTGCTATGTAACCCAGATCGACCTTCGTCTTCGAGAACGGCAGGTGCAACGAGACAATCTGAGAGCACGGGAAAGAGGTGTACGTTCCCTACCGCGTCTTGCTCCTCAGTTCATACCACCACCCACGTCTCCTGTCGCCTTCGAGGAGCCTATGCAGCTGGGAGTCACTCGCTCGTCTGAGAGTGAGAAAGCCAGGCGAAGAAGAGAGGGTCTCTGCCTATACTGCGGTCTGACTGGACATTGGGCCCGATCCTGCCCTAAGAAGTCGGGAAACGCCCGCACCTAGAGTGGTTTAGAGGACCTGCTTTAGGTGTGCTGGGTCTGTCCTCTGATTCTAGCAGTACTCGGATGAAGGTTCCAATTCGGATATCATGGCCGGAGGGATCCGTTTGCACAGAGGCCTTCTTGGATTCTGGAGCCGCAGATAACTTTATTGATGCCCATTTTTGCGAGCAGCAGTTTATTCCCACCACACTTAAAGACACGCCGGTGAGAATTGAAGCCATTGATGGCAGACCACTTCATCCGCCACAAGTCACCCGAACTACCGTACCAGTGACACTCTCCGTAGGGATGATGCATAAGGAGAATCTTCTGTTCCTGGTAATCTGCTCTCCCTCGACTCCTGTTGTTTTGGGGTTTCCATGGTTACAGAGGCACAACCCTACCATCAATTGGGCAACTGGGGAGATCACGTCCTGGAGTCAAGCTTGCGGGGAGCACTGTGACACACCCATTCGACTGGCCATGGTGTCTACTGGGTCGGAGATGGCCGCTATGGTTCTTCTGAGTCATTATCAGGAGTTTGCGGATGTATTTGACAAGAAGGAAGCGGAGAAGTTACCTCCACATAGACCCTACGATTGCCCTATTGATCTCCTTCCGGGCACCATGCTACCCCGAGGTCGAGTCTATCCCTTGTCTGTTCCCGAGACCAAGGCCATGGAATCCTACATCGAGGAGAATCTTAAGCGGGGTTTCATCCGGCGGTCTACGTCCCCGGCTGGAGCGGGATTTTTCTTCGTCAAGAAGAACGGAGAACTAAGACCCTGCATCGATTACAGAGGTCTGAATAGGATTACAAGGCGGAACTCCTATCCTATCCCCCTCATCTCGGAACTTTTTGACAGATTACGTGGGGCTCAAATCTTCACCAAGTTGGATCTCCGTGGGGCTTATAACCTGGTCCGTATTCGTGCCGGCCACGAATGGAGGACAGCTTTCAACACCCGCTCGGGATATTATGAGTACCTGGTCATGCCGTTCGGTCTGTGCAATGCCCCGGCGGTGTTCCAGGAATTTATCAACGACTGTCTACGGGACTTTCTCCAGCAGTTCGTGGTCGTTTACCTGGATGATATCCTGATTTACTCGACGAATTTATCTATCCATCGCGACCAGGTCCGTCAAGTTCTGAGCCGTCTCCGACAGCATGGGCTATATGCCAAGTTGGATAAATGTGTTTTTGAGACCCGCAAGGTGACCTTCTTGGGGTACGTGATTACTCCTGAGGGTTTCGATATGGACCCATCGAAGGTTCTGGCGATCAAAGATTGGCCACGGCCTACGGGTCTCAAGGCCCTGCAACGTTTCCTCGGGTTTGCCAATTACTACAGACGCTTCATCCGGAATTACTCGAGGATTGTCGCTCCTCTAACGGACTTGACTAAGAAAGGGGCCAATGTGTCTGAGTGGTCCTCCGAAGCAGTGTCCGCGTTCACTCTTCTCAAAGAGAAGTTCACGACGGCTCCAGTATTACGGCATCCCAATCCGCTTCTACCATTTGTCCTGGAGGTGGATGCTTCTGAATCTGGAGTGGGAGCGATACTCTCCCAACGAGCTTCGTACAGCGGACCACTACACCCTTGCGGCTACTTCTCCAGACACTTCTCTACAGCCGAGAGGAATTATGATATCGGGAATAAAGAACTGTTGGCAGTTATCCTGGCCTTGGAGGAGTGGCGTCACCTGCTGGAGGGGGCCTCGGTACCGACCTTGATTCTGACCGATCACAAGAATCTCCAATACATGGAGTCGGCTAAGTGCCTCAATCCTCGCCAGGCAAGGTGGGCTCTCTTCCTCTCCCGATTTCCGTTTGTGCTAACGTACCGTCCGGGTTCAAAGAACACTAAAGCGGATGCACTATCCCGCATGCATACGCAACCTGAGGAGGAGAGTAGAGAGCCGGAACCCATCATCCCTTCTGCCAAGGTCGTTGCAGCCATTCGGTTACGAGGTTATGCCACTTTGCTGGATCGCGTCACTCGTTCCCAAGGTCAAGCTCCGGATTCCTTGCCTCCGGGGAGACTGTACGTTCCTCCCAGTTTGCGGGTACCTGTTCTACGCACACTACATGGTGCTAGGACCTCGGGACATGCAGGAGTGGCACGCACCAGGGAGCTACTTTCACTGACTTTTTGGTGGCCTCATTGGGGCAGGGACGTTACAGCATTCGTTCAGTCATGTGCGAGATGCGCGGCCAACAAGTCCTCTCGTACTCGTCCGGCTCGCCTTCTTCGACCTCTCCCTTGTCCTTCGGTTCCCTGGACTCATGTGGCCATGGACTTTATTGTGGAATTGCCACCGTCCAGGGGACATACCGTGATCCTCGTAGTGGTCGACCGTTTCTCTAAAATGGCCCACTTTATTCCACTACGGAAACTACCCAGCGCCTCTACCCTGGCGGACATCTTCATCTGGGAGATTGTGCGACTCCACGGAGTACCTTCTGAGATCGTGTCGGACAGAGGTACCCAGTTCGTGGCAAGATTCTGGCGTGAATTTGCGAAATCCTTGGGCATCACATTGGCCTTCTCTTCAGCATATCACCCGCAGACGAACGGTCTGGTGGAGAGAGCAAACCAACATCTGGAACAGTATCTACGTCTCTTCATCAATGATCATCAGGATGATTGGGTCGATCTGTTGCCGTTTGCGGAATTTGCTAGGAACAACACGCTCCAAGAATCTACCAGGATTTCGCCTTTCTTCTGCCTGTATGGTCTCCATCCACAGTCCCTCCCAGAGACATTACCGGTTTCAGCCATTCCAGATCTGGAGGAGAGACTTGCTTCCATTCATACCACCTGGGCTTCGGTACATTCGGCATTAGAACACGCAGCTTCGCTCCAGCAGCGTCAGGCCAACAAGAGGCGCTCGCCCAACCCCTCGTACCGGCCTGGCGATAGAGTGTGGCTGTCCACTAGATTCCTGAGACTCCGGGTTCCGTCCATGAAATTGGCCCCACGGTCTATTGGGCCCTTTCCAGTTCTACGGCAGATCAATCTGGTGGCGTACGAACTTGCATTGCCCAGAACGCTCCGCATCCCTCGGGTGTTTCACCCCTCATTGTTGAAGCCCCTAGTCTGCAACCGGTTTACCCGAGGCGGGAGTTCTACTATCGAGACTGCCAGGAGGGCTTCGGAGAGAAGGACTCCTCGGGTAATTCTTGATTCCCGGCGCCAACAGGGCAGTTTGCAGTATCTGGTACAATGGAGGGGTCTCGGTCCTGAGGAACGATCCTGGATACCTGCGGCACGACTCTCCGTACCACGACTGATACGTGCGTTTCACGCTAGGCGTCCTTCTCGCCCTGGTGGTCGCCCTGAGGGCGCCCTTTCAAGGGGAGGTACTGTTACTTACCTGCCCCTGGCTCCCACGTTGCCGCCACGGAGGAGAGGGAGACCCCCCTCCAACACACGACCACCGGAGCCGCCACGGAGGAGAGGGAGACCCCCCTCCAACGCACGACCCCCGGAGCCGCCATGCAGGAGAGGGAGACCCCCCTCCAATGCACGGACACCGGAGCCGCCACGGAGGAGAGGGAGACCCCCCTCCAACGCACGGACACCGGAGCCGCCACGGAGGAGAGGGAGACCCCCCTCCAACGCACGGCTACCACCGCTGCAGCCTCCTCGCAGGAGGTGCCGCTTCCACCGTCATCTGCAGGATTGCCACGCAGGAGAGGCGGCGTCCGGCACTCGCGCGCCCTCTAGTGGTGAACTCCCAAACTGCAGGCATTTATGAGGGGAGATTGTTTTATGGCACTAGATGTAAGCTTTTGAGGAAATGTATGCATTAGTTTATTTTGATACTTTCTACCAGTTTCATCATGGAATACATCATTTATACCTTTTTCAGTATATGTTTACAAAAAATTCACTTTAACTTGGGCTTAACCAAGAAGAGGTATGGCCATGATAGGGGCGGGCATCACCACAGGGGGCCCATGACTTTTTGTTGCCTGGGGCCCTGGATGGTCACAGTCCACCCCTGGATTGGTTCTTATTCTGGTGTCAAATTCTTTGCTCTGTTTCTTGCCATCACTGAAGGAACCATTAATTCTGCTTTGCATCGGAAAACCTTACAGGATGATGGTGCATTTTCATTCAGGTTTCCTTGTTATCTACTATTATTTGAAAATCAACATTCAGTGCAGCAATTCAACAAACACTTTTCTTTCATGCAATTATACGCTCATTATATTCACTGCTTCCCACTTTTTCCCCCTTTTTTGAAAATGTTTTTTCTTATCTGACCTCCCTTTCATTTTTCTTTCAGTTTTTACAACGTGTCCTATATTTAATAGAATCTGTTTTATGCCTCTGTATATATGTCAGGATGCTAGGTAGCATAAACTGAAATCCCCACCACTCACTGAAAAAATTTATATAAATTAGAGTCTATCTGTGTTCCAACCAGACATATTTCTATATTCCAAACAGGCACCAGTCAGGAGCACTATATTATTTTAACATGTATATACAATATAAAAATACTAAGTAACATCTGTGTTTTTCTGTCTTCATATGACCTTCATTATAGTAAGGAAATAAAGTTTTAACGTTTTATAAACTTGGTCACTGCTTGTTTGGAACATCTATGCATTAATGCTTTTAAGCTTTTGATGCATGCTCTATTCAGCCAATGTACCCTCCTAATACCATTGTATTTATTTTCTATTTCATGAAAGGAAAAATTGTTAAATGTTCCACACTCGCTAATCAAGGATTTATAGCTGCACATAATGTGTATCGCCAAAAATCAAAAGGCTCACTGAAACATGTCTCCAATCGTTGCTGCACTTAGAACAACATTGCAACTTCACAGAAATATAACCCTGTTCATTACCCTAAAGGCGAACCAGTACGTCCCATTGAAAATCACATGGGGGGCTCCTACATGCGCTGCAACCAGCACGTTTGCGGGACTGCCTTTACACCCAAGTTATGTGATCGCTGTGATGGTCAATTACAACGATCAAATTACTGTTCTGTCAGTTACTGTGCCTCTCCCCGCTATCTTTAGTGATCTGTGCCGGGATAGAGAACATCAGTCTGTGATTCCTGGAAAAATACCCTCAGGGATTGCCAGATATTTTCTAGAGATGAAACATACTGCTTCATAATTGTGATTCTTGGGTATTGAAAGAATAGGCACACAGATACAGGAGCTCTGAGCCTGAAAAGAGAGTTTCCTCATACAGGGTTCGGCGCTACAGTGGTTAGCTGCTGGCCTACGTTAGGTGCCCGTCGAGCCACATAGACGTCTGCGCGGACGGCCCCCAGATCAGTAAAATCTGCAAGAGGGGTAAGAGAGAGCTAATGGGTAAATGAATGAGTGAGTGAGAGTTTAGGGGCAAAAATGGGATAGGCAGGCTGTTTAGGGGTGTCACGTTCTGCCCAGGCTGCGGAGCTGCATATCTGTCTTGTTTCAGTTTCCCTGTTTTGCTTTGATCCATTCCTGGATTTCCTTTTGCTCTGTTCTGATCTTCCATTCCTTGCTTCTGCTTCAGCTCTTTGCTTCAACTCTGTTTCCTTTATAAGGTGTGCCCCACCCGTGTGTTCTGTTTGTCTCAGTCTTCAGTCTAAAGGTATGTCTCAGTGCTATGTGTTTGGTTTACATATTTTGTTTGTTTCGTACCACTGTCCGCAGGGATTAGCGTTAGGACCCACCGTCATTGGAGTACTTTGGCGTAGTGGTGGGCTAAGCATACAATGGCCATATCATGTGATGGAATCTCCAATTGTTATCAAACAGTCTTAGGCTAGTTTCTGTATTCATGTTTGTTTGTCTCTTATGTACCTTTGCTCTTCTTCCTTGTATCATTTGAGGATTCTGGTTCCTCTCTCCTCTTCCTTTGTCCTAGTCAATATGGCCTATCCTTGCTTAAAGGAGAAGCGTCCGAGGATTCCGGCTCCTCACTCCTTCCCCTGTGTTCCTTGCCTTGTTCCCTGTCCTTTGTTGTGCCCTGTAACATGTATATCTTGTCTGGTTATGTTTCGTGCCTGGTCTCTCTGTCCGTTGCTTGTTATGTTTCTGCTATATCCTTTGCTTAGCTTCCATACTCCCAGCCTGCAGCATCCTGCACATGATTCCAGTGATATGTTTCATGCCTGCTCCAGGGTGCCTGCAGGATATCACTTTGTTTCATTCTGGACTTCATCCGCTGCTATATCAGGGCGCTGGTGTTTGGCTGCACAACCCTAGGTGCACAACACATGGGTGAGTGTTGTCGCCCTGCAACCAGGCCCTGTCCATCTCCAGTACTGCACTGTGACTCCTGCATACAATCTTCTGGCACGCTGGGTCCTTTCAGTCATCTGTTTGGACCCAGTCCGTGACATATGGCCGCAGGTGGACGGCCAGGAGTTCGCGGAGTGGAGTCTGCAGCATTCCAGCCTGGCCAGAGGGCTATCTGTCGTGTGCACCCCTCCAAAGGGGTTTCCTGTCGTGTGCACCCCTCCAAAGGGGTTTCCTGTCGTGTGCACCCCACCAAAGGGGTTTCCTGTCGTGTGCACCCCACCAAAGGGGTTTCCTGTCGAGTGCGCCCCACCAAAGGGGTTTCCTGTCGAGTGCGCCCCACCAAGGGGGCTTTCCTGTCGAGTGCGCCCCACCAAGGGGGCTTTCCTGTCGAGTGCGCCCCCACCAAGGGGGCTTTCCTGTCGAGTGCGCCCCCACCAAGGGGGCTTTCCTGTCGAGTGCGCCCCACCAAGGGGGCTTTCCTGTCGAGTGCGCCCCACCAAGGGGGCTTTCCTGCCGTGTACCCTGAAAAGGGGTTTCCTGAGTTGCGGCCAGCCCCACTAGTGGACTCCCAGTATGAGTGCCTGCATCCGGGCTACCCTGGTTGAGTGCTCTGCAAGTGGGCAACCTGTCGTCTGCCCAGCAAGTGGGTTACCTGTCGTGTCTGCCCAGCAAGTGGGTTACCTGTCATGTCTGCCCAGCAAGTGGGTTACCTGTCGTGTCTGCCCAGCAAGTGGGTTACCTGTCGTGTTGGCCCTGTCAAGTGGGCTTATTTGCCTTGCCTTCGTCTGGACCTAAAAGTCTGCTAGAGACAACTTCCTCATTCCTGTTCAGATATTCTGATTCCTGTTTTGGAGGAGATGGCTCTGCTAAGCGGCAGTGCTGGTCATCGAAGGACTCCTAAGTTTTTCAGACTCCGTATGCTGGTTCCTGGGTTGACTTGTTTCTTCAGTTCTCCCGTCAGAGCGGGCCTTCCTTCTATTGCGGTTTCTGTTCGCGTCCGGAGGCCGCTCATTCGGAGGGGGATACTGTCACGTTCTGCCCAGGCTGCGGAGCTGCATATCTGTCTTGTTTCAGTTTCCCTGTTTTGCTTCGATCCATTCCTGGATTTCCTTTTGCTCTGTTCTGATCTTCCATTCCTTGCTTCTGCTTCAGCTCTTTGCGTCAACTCTGTTTCCTTTATAAGGTGTGCCCCACCCGTGTGTTCTGTTTGTCTCAGTCTTCAGTCTAAAGGTATGTCTCAGTGCTATGTGTTTGGTTTACATGTTTTGTTTGTTTCGTACCACTGTCAGCAGGGATTAGCGTTAGGACCCACCGTCATTGGAGTACTTTGGCGTAGTGGTGGGCTAAGCATACAATGGCCATATCATGTGACGGAATCTCCAGTTGTTATCAAACAGTCTTAGGCTAGTTTCTGTATTCATGTTTGTTTGTCTCTTATGTACCTTTGCTCTTCTTCCTTGTATCATTTGAGGATTCTGGTTCCTCTCTCCTCTCCCTTTGTCCTAGTCAATATGGCCTATCCTTGCTTAAAGGAGAAGTGTCCGAGGATTCCGGCTCCTCACTCCTTTCCCTGTGTTCCTTGCCTTGTTCCCTGTCCTTTGTTGTGTCCTGTATCATGTATATCTTGTCTAGTAATGTTTATTCCTTGTCTGGTTCACTGTAGTGCCCTGTAACATGTATATCTTGTCTGGTTATGTTTCGTGCCTGGTCTCTCTGTCCCTTGCTTGTTATGTTTCTGCTATATCCTTTGCTTAGCTTCCATACTCCCAGCCTGCAGCATCCTGCACGTGATTCCAGTGATATGTTTCATGCCTGCTCCAGGGTGCCTGCAGGATATCACTTCGTTTCATTCTGGACTTCATCCGCTGCTATATCAGGGCGCTGGTGTTTGGCTGCACAACCCTAGGTCCCCAACACCTGGGTGAGTGTGGTCGCCCTGCAACCAGGCCCTGTCTAACTCCACTACTGCACTGTGACTCCTGCACACAATCTTTGGGCGCGCTGGGTCCTTTCAGTCATCTGTTTGGACCCAGTCTGTGATAAGGGGGGGGCAGAGGTGGGACAGGCAGGCTGTTAAGGGGGGGCAGAGATGGCACAGCAGGTTGCTAAAGTCGCAGAGTTGGAACAGGCAGACTTCTAAAGGGGCAGAGTTGGAACAGGCAGGCTGTTTTAGGGGCAGAAGTGTCACACACAGGCTGTTTTAGGGGTAGAGGCCAACCACGTCAATGTCTGTCTTAGTGTATAGTGATAGGAGTTTTGCTACACTACCATCAATGTCTTGCTCAGTGCATAGTAATGGGAGTTACGCTGTACAACCATCAATGTCTGGCTCAGTATATAGTGATAGGAGTGATGCTGTACCATATTTGTTCATAAAATGTTATTTATTTAAACTTAGGTATATTATTTAAGTTAAGTTAATAATTTATAGATTTCTATTTTTTTTTGTGGGGGGTGCCACATACAGGATCTGCCCCGGGTGCCAAATACTCTAGGTACGCCCCTGCTAGGGACACCTATTTTTACAGTATATTTTTTGTAATCTACCTGCTGTCTTTCATGGGATTTTGTCTCATGGACCTGTAATTATGGTGGATGTCTCACTATACCCAATTATGGAAAATATCTGAGTCTAAGGCTATACAACCATACATAATTAGTAACAAACATTTGAAGCTTATGTTGTATAAATGCTATAACTTGACGTGATGCATTAACATATAATTATGTATATTCTGTTTTTGCTGTATTATTTGTATGTTTATTTTTCTCATATTTATTACATATATCAGGTATTCTCTAAAATGTTTACTGTTTTCAATTCCTCTACACACATTGCAGCATTGTCTTGCATGTTGATTGTAGACAAACTGTATACCTTTGCTGTTTCTCTGTTGAAGTAAAATGTGGAGACCACTGTATCACCATATTATGGGTTAGTATGTGCATCAAATCAAATACAGCTGCAGGAATGCTCATTTTAAACTATATAAACACTTCTAACACTGCTGCAGATAGATCACCCTTGAAAAAGACTTTGTAGTCAAAACATTGGGGGTCTCATAGGCTGTTTCCGCTCTTCTGCCACATGTGGTTGCTTTATTTAAAGTAAATCTCTTTTTTGTTTGGATGTTTTAGTCATTTGGTGTGAATAAAGTACTATTATATTTTAACATAGCTAATAGTTATTCTCATTTTGTGTGTTTTTTTTTCTGAGTGCAACTCCCTTTTCTACATAGAGCATGCAGAAGACATATAAGATATCCCCCAATAAAATAAGCAGAGGAAGAATAAAATATTAAAATTCTAATTAACATAGAAACATAGAAGAATTTAATGGAAGATAAGAACCATTCGGTCCATCTAGTCTGCCCGTCTTTCCTGATGTAAGCACTCAGACCTTAGTCCTTGGTCTTGTCTTAGATAAGGGTTAGGTTTATACCTTTCCTATGCATGTTAAAATTCCCTCACTGCATTAGCCTCTATCGCTTTTGCTGGAGGCTTTACCATTTATCTACTACCCTCTCAGTAAAGTAACATTTCCTTACATCACATCTAACCTGACCCTCTAGTTTTAGATTACGACCTCTTGTTCAAACATTTTTTTCTCCTAAACTTATCTCATGTACTTTGTTAAATCCCTTTATGTATTTAAATGCTTCACATCTAATGCATATTGATATCCCTTTCCTGATCATTTTTATCCTGCGAACTGTTATGTCCTTAATAACCTAATAATGCAATGACCATTTCAATATGTAACTGATGCTTTTATTATAGTGTCTGCTAACCAGGCCTGGACTGGCCATCGGGCAAACCGGGCGTTTGCCCGGTGTGCCGGGCCGGATTGACTTAGGGGCTGATGGAGCTGCAGCTCCAGGCCCCTACCTTAAAATAGGCCGCATTAACGCAGGCCACTCTAAGGGGTCGGGAAGCCCCCACCAGGGCCGGCCTTACGGGTTTTTTTTTTTTTTTACTTTATTTAACATCCTCCATGTTAAATAAAGTTTTTGTTAACTTTATTTAACATGGAGGATGTTAAATAAAGTTAACCCCCCCCCCGATGTTTTAATTTACACCCTGTGCAGCCGCAGACCCCTAAGGCCGGCCCTGGTGGGGGCTTCCCGGCCCTTTAGAGTGGCGGACCCGGTCGCAGTTGCGGTGGGCTTAAGGGGCAGGTGCCCCTTTTCCCCTGCGTTAATGCGGCCTTAGAGGCCGCATAGGCCCAGTTAGTCCGGTCCTGCCGCGGGCCCGGCCGCAGTTACTGCTTGCTCCGGCAACAAGGTAAGTAGGGTGAGGGAGGGGGGTGCAGTGAGAAGGGGCAGAGGGGGGTTAGATAGTGAGAGGGGGTACATAGTGAAAAGGGGTACTAACTGTTACAAAGAAAAACAACTGTCAATCGTCTTTTTATGTGCCAGCTCCACCCAGTTGATGACATCATGCTTGTATGGAAGCCATCCAAGCAGGCAGCAAGCACAACACCACACAAACCATTTACCATCTTAGGAGACCTCCACTGAGTTCTCTCCAATATGTCGAGATCCTTCTGGAGACCAAATCTGTACACGATACTCTAGGTGAGGTTTGACCAGAGATCTTTGAAGTGGCAGAACCACCTTTGCCATAGTTCATCAACATCACTGTAGCATAATGGCAGAGAACTGTTTGTTGCACACTATGATGAGAAGTGAAAATACTAATTGCTCTTCCAGGATTTTGCTAGTCATGTGTTCTGCTAGCTACCTCAGTACCATCTGGCACACTGTGAAGACTTTGGTATTCAAATGCTTCTATAATAGCTCCTCTGTCTCTTCTTTCCTCCAAGCTACTGAATACATATTGAGATATTTTATGAAATAGAATCAGACACAAAAAGTAATAGTTTTTAAAAAAATATATATTTTAGTTTAAGAAGATGTGGCTTTTATGCTTGTACACATTGTTTTCTTTTCAGCTAATTAAAATGTGATCACATATTATTGCAATTGTACTTTCCTTTCTCTTTGCTAAACATGAACCCCATCCCTCCCTAATTTGCCATTAATAATAAATATAATATGAACTTGTGCAATTATTTATAGTATTGCAAGCTTTTCCCTACAATTTTTCCACATTTAACTTAGGGCAAGAATTATTAATAAGTATAGACATAAACACATATTCATTCATATAAAGGAATTGTAGTCCCCAATGCAATTTCATTTCAATTGCATTTTTTTCTCAACTGGGCTTGTTTCTATATCAAATGAAAACATAATCTTCCCTTGAATTTCAGATTTGTGATTAGGGCCAATAACAATGAATTCAATTAAGCTAAACAGGAATACTGTCTTTCTAAGTACTCCAGGCAGCCTCTGTAACAGTTTACAGTTTTCTTAGGCTAACTCTAGCAACACTAATCCTTGGTGGATCCCATGAGTTAAGTGTGTCATTCCCTGTTGCCTAGCTAGTCCAATCATCATGCATGACCCTTTGGTATCCTTCCTTCCTGAGGCATTGTTTTATAATGCCAAGGGTTATGCCAAGTCTGCGGTCAAGGGCAGCAAGATGAGGCTCTGTCAAGATAGGTGTCAGTGGGTCTGAAGAGAGAGATTCCCGCATGACATCACTTAAACGGTAAGGCTCAGTTGCCAAAAGCTGCAGTCGCTGCATGGTGGACTTCTTAATTCTGATACAAAAGAAAAAAAAATATTACAGCTGGTTTACAATTGTTCTAGTGATTTTAGAAGTAATACCTGTCTATAAAGAATTAATTAGTAAAACATGGCTAAATAAAATAAATAAGCTAAATAATAAATAAGTAATTTAATATAGCCGATACTCATATGCATGAAAACAAGAAGGGTAACAGATGAGTAATTGTAACAAAAAGACAGCAACTTGAAATATTTTACACTCTAACAGTTATTGGTCTGCCTTTGTGACATGCTTGTGTAAACCTAGATACATTAGTAACTAGATAATAAAGCGTGTGGTACTAGAGGACTGCATTGGGAGCCAAAAAACTTGCGGGCGTGGGCAGTCTTGCTGGGGCTGCGGGCGGGAGTGGGCGGTCAGGCACAGTAGCTGCGGGTCCCGGGAATCCCGCGCAGTCCCGCAAGGCGGCCTTCTCGCTGCTCCATTACAGTGTCTCCTATCTTGCGCCGCCCAGGAACAAGGCGGAGTCACGTGGTGTGACGTCACTTCCCGTGACTCCGCCATTGTTCCTGGGCAGAGCAGGAGAAGAGACGCTGTGAGGGAAGCGTCCCCCCAGGGCCGTAGGAACCCCCCAATAGAAACGCCGCAGAAGGAGAGAGGGGTGCCGAGCGGTCATTTTCAGCAACCGCTCGGCGTACTTCTGTCTCCTGTGCTCCCTGCTGCCACCCGACTGCAGTGGTGGGAGCATGAGGCGTCTGTCTCGGTGCCGGCGCTTCACGCTAAGCGCCGGCAAATGATGTCATATGCCGGCACTCAGCAGTGAAGCTGTGTATATCGCGGCAGAGCAGCAAGACAGAGGCCTCGCGCTCCCACCACAGGACTGCACGGTAAGTGACCTACAAAGTGGGGTAGGGATAGGGTAGCTAGTGAGAAGGGGGTGTAGGGAGAGGGTAACTAGTGAGAAGGGGGTAGGGAGAGGGTAGATAGTTTAAGAAGGGGGTAGGGAGGGGTAGATAGTGTGAGAAGGGGGGATAGGGAGGGGGTAGATAGTGTGAGAAGGGGGAGAGGGGGTACATAGTGTGAGAAGGGAGAGAAGGGTACATAGTGTGAGAAGGGAGGATAAAAGTAACAAAAGTAACTGTAATTTGTTTGTGTAATCTGAGTGCTGGTCAGGTTCTATGTGGGGAGTGTGGATGCCAGGGCTGGCCTTTGGGGTGTGCAACCTGTGATCTATGTCTGTAATTTAGGGGGTTTCTATCTTTAATGCTGAGTTTATATGTGAATTCCAGTTGATTTATACCTGCAAAGCTGGGTTTATGTGTTATTCTGTTGATCTGCTATGCTATGTTTCCATACATTATTTATATATACCTGCAAATATAGGGTTTGTATGTCTTATTCGGTTAATCTATACATGCATGTGCTGTTTCCATGTGTTGTTTATTTGATCTATACCTGAACTACAGGGAGTAAGTAAAAGAGAGGTGTGGCTTAGCAAATGAGGGACAAAGGGACTCAGGGGATGATTAGGGGGGGTGAGGACCTCTCAATGTCACTCAGTTGTGAGATGGTGCACGAGCCAGGATACCACCAAGTCCTTCAATAAATCCAAAATAGAGAAGCAGAGGCTCAGCACTCAAATGGTAAGGTGAGTTTATTTCACACAGGCAACGTGAAAGACCTGTGTGTCGGTGTGAAATAAACTCACCTTACCATTTCAGTGCTGAGCCTCTGCTTCTCAGTTTTGGATTTAATGTTACGGAGTAGTCAGAAGGAGGGAAGACTGCACTGACTCTTCCCCTAATCTACGGTCAGTGTGGCACGTATATTTTTTTTGGTGTGGGAGCAGAGGGAGTGATTGCATGCTAGGGAGCATGGAGCGCGGCCAAAGGAAATGCTTGCCTAGGGTCCAATTTTTCAATATTTAAAAAAAAAATTTTGTTACAAAGATTAGCTGTTTTTTTCCCTATATTTAATGTATTAAATGTACATTATTTTTACCAGTGTTTCAAGTTATATATTATTGTACATTTTTGCAATAAAAGAGATGGGGAGGAAGTGGGGATCTGATGGGGGAAAATGCTGTCCCCCCCCCCAGATTTTTAGGAGTTCCTATGCCCATACCTGACATTTTGCAATAATGTACTCACAATCATGTTTTTTTTTTAGCTTAAAGGGCCAATCGCAGTATAATGCCCATAAAATTGCCTCTAGGAGACTGGTTACCATTATCAATCATTTACTGTATATTCATGTGGGCGTTTTGTAATTAACTTACATATAAAAATACTTTAAAGCTGTTACTGAGCTGTTCCGTTTGAAAACAATGCGATCACATACGCATTCAACCAAGTCTGTCTTATAGAGATTAGATAAGATATAGAAAGCCCTTTGTGTCTAATTTCTCTGGTGTGAGCTAAGAGATCATAAATTGATTTTATTTTTACATGGAAAAATTTCCTACATCTACTTAATTTAACACACCAGAACATGCCAAGTATTTCTGTAATTACCATATTTGCTCGATTATAAGACGACTCCCAAAAATTTTAATATTAATTTAGGAAAAAATAAAAAGCCTCAATATAAGACTACCCTATAGGAAAAATGTTTTACTAGTAAATATTCATTCACATGTAAGTGAATAATAAAAACTATGACTGAGAAAAATGATTTTTTTGTTTTTATTTCCTTGTATTTGCCGCTCTGCCCCCCAGTTATTCACATCTGCCCCCAGACCTGCTGCTCTGCCCCCAGATATGCCTTATACCCCCTTATATGCCATTCTGCCTCCCTGATATGTCACTCTGCCCCAGGACAGCCTTATAACCCCCTATATGCCCCTCTGCCCCCCCCGATATGCCTTATACCCCCTATATGCCACTCTGCCTACAAAAATGCCTTTTGACGCCCTATGTGCCACTTTTCCTACAGAAATGCCTTTTAGCCCCCTATATGCCATTCTGCCTACAGTATTGCCTTTTAACCCCCTATATGCCACTCTGCGCCACTCTGGTGTCTAGTGGGGGAAGCCGGTGGACATCTGCGCAATACACGTAGACAACCTCTGCTGCCTGTTAGTTTCGTTGGGGCTTCTATGACTGAGCACCGAAAGGTGCACCTGAGCTCCGTCATAGAACCCCGGCAGAAGTGCCAGCAGCAGCGGAGGATGTCTGCATGCATCCCACAGATGTTCACCGGCTGCCAGGCAGATGCACGCAGACAAGGGCACTTCTGCTGGGGCTTCTATGGTAATGCCGGCGCTCTGTCATAGGAGCCCCCAGAGGAAGTGCCGGCAGCAGCAGAGGCTGCCAGAGAGGAGGATCCAAGTCCCCTGCAGTGCTGCGGGGGATTTGGATCTTAGTCTTGTAGTCAGACCTCTATTTGAGGTCTGATTATAAGACGACCTTGAATATAAGACGAGGGGTATTTTCATTTGCTCTGATAACAACCTTGTTTTATAACCGAGCAAATACGGTATTTATGCTGTTGGTTAAAGAATGGCAGTTCACCACATGTTGTGTCACTTCAGCATATTTTGTTTACCAATATATTTCATTGAGTTTAACTTAGTGGAGTCATGTATTTTGTCATTAAAGTAAAATATTAAGAAAATGTGAAAAAAATGATGCATTCATGAGATATTGTGTCATATGATGCACAGTTTTTGTGTGTGTGTATATGTATATACACTATATGGACAAAAGTATTTTTGACACCTGACCATTACACCAAGAGGGACTTTTACGACATCATAATCTAAATACATAGACATTAATATGTAGTTGGTCCCCCTTTTGCAACCATAACAGCTTCCACTCTTCTGGGCAGGGACGTAACTAGAAACCATGGGGCCCTGGTGTGAAAAATTGCCCTGGGCCCCCCAACTTCAACAGCTAGTCTGTGCCATTATTGCCCCCACTCAACTGGTCTGTGCATTCTTTGCTCCCCCTTCCAACATACAACATATGAAAACACACAATTTACACACACTTACTCATACTCACTAACACACTCCCTCTCACCCCACTTACACAATTACACATCCATGCTCACACAAATACACATGCATGCTCACACACACAAACACACAGAAATACACAACCATGGTCATACACATACGCACGTACACATGCATGCTCACACACAAAAAAGTATGTATCCATGCAGGCACTGATGTCAGACATGAAGCCCTGGATTGCCATCTCCGTTCCAGTTCATCCAAAATGTGTTCGATGGGGTTGAGGTCAGGGCTCTGTGCAGCCAGTCAAGTTATTCCACACCAAAGTCATTCCACCATGTCTTTATGGACCCTGCTTTGTGCAGCGGGCCACAGTCATGCTGAAATAGAAAAGGCCCTTCCTCAAAATGTTGGAAGCATAGCACTGTCCAAAATGACTAGTTATGCTGAAGGGAAAGGCCTTCCAGAAGAATGGAGGCTGTTATAGCTGCAAAAAACCCCTACATTAATGTATTTAGAATGTGATGTCATAAGTCCCTGTTGGTGTGTCAGGTGTGCCAATACTTCTGTCCATATAGTGTGTGTATATATGTAAATATATATATATATATATATATATATATATATATATATAATGTTTGAAAAGTTTCTACACCTTTTTTAATATAAAATAAATATATAAAAGTGTAGAAACTTTTTGAGCGTCCCGTGTGTGTATATATACAGTGGGGCAAAAAAGCCACCAATTGTGCAAGTTCTCCCACCTACAAAGATGAGAGAGGCCTGTAATTTTTACCATAGGTACACTTCAACTATGAGAGACAGAATGAGACAACAACATCCATAAATCACATTGTCTGATTTTTAAAGAATTTATTTGTAAATTATGGTGGAAAATAAGTATTTGGCCAGTAACAAAAGTTCATATCAATACTTTGTTATATACCCTTTGTTGGCAATGACAGAGGTCAAACGTTTACTGTAAGTCTTCACAAGGTTTTCACACACTGTTGCTGGTATTTTGGACCATTCCACCATGCAGATCTCCTCTAGAGCAGTGATGTTTTGGGGCTGTTGCTGGGCAACATGGACTTTCAACTCCCTCCAAAGGTTTTCTATGGGGTTGAGATCTGGAGACTGGCTAGGCCACTCCAGGACCTTCGTTGCCCGGGCGGTGTGTTTGGGATCATTGTCATGCTGAAAGACCCAGCCATGTTTCATCTTCAATGCCCTTGCTGATGGAAGGAGGTTTTCACTCAAAATCTCACGATACATGGCCCTATTCATTCTTTCCTTTACACGGATTAGTCGTCCTGGTTCTTTCTCCTCCAAACTCGACGAGTTGAGTTTCTACCAAAAAGTTCTACCTTGGTTTCATCTGACCATATGACATTTGCCCAATCCTCTTCTGAATCATCCAAATGCTCTCTAGCAAACTTCAGACGGGCCCGGACATGTACTGGCTTAAGCAGGGGGACACGTCTGGCACTGCATGATTTGAGTCCCTGGCGGCGTAGTGTGTTAATGATGGTAGCCTTTGTTACTTTGGTCCCAGCTCTCTGCAGGTCATTCACTAGGTCCCCCCGTGTGGTTCTGGGATTTTTGCTCACCGTTCTTGTGATCATTTTGACACCACAGGGTGAGATCTTGCGTGGAGCCCCAGATCGAGGGAGATCTTCAGTGGTCCTGTATGTCTTCCATTTTCGAATAATTGCTCTCACAGTTGATTTCTTCACACCAAGCTGCTTGCCTATTGCAGATTCAGTCTTCCCAGCCTGGTGCAGGTCTACAATTTTGTTTCTGGTGTCCTTCGACAGCTCTTTGGTCTTGGCCATAGTGGGGTTTGGAGTGTGACTGTTTGAGGTTGTGGACAGATGTCTTTTATACTGATAACAAGTTCAAACAGGTGCCATTAATACAGGTAACGAGTGGAGGACAGAGGAGACTCTTAAAGAAGATGTTACAGGTCTGTGAGAGACAGATATCTTGCTTGTTTGTAGGTGACCAAATACTTATTTTACGGAGGAATTTACCAATGAATTCATTAGAAATCCTACAATGTGATTTCCTGTATTCTTTCCCCCCATTCTGTCTCTCATAGTTTGTAGTGTACCTATGGTGAAAATTACAGGCCTCTCTCATCTTTTTATGTGGGAGAACTTGCACAGTTGGTGGCTGACTAAATACTTTTTTGCCCCACTATATATATATATATATATATAGTATATACATATGAAGAGAGGACCTCTATCTTGGCCCTCAAAACTGAAGTATATGCCTTGATGTTGAAAGGGTTCATCATGCTATATTTTCCCAGGCATAAGCATCACTACATGGGGCAAGGGGGTGCAATTGCCCCCCCCAAGATTATTATTTGCCCCCCCTTTTGCCACTAAAGCAGAGGTCTGAAGTGACTGCTATGGCTCTGCTCACAACAACCAGGCTGTGCGAGTGCCTGTCTCTGCACTTATTTGTAAACTATGAAGAAAAGCTTTCCTCTCCTTTTCAGGTCTGAAACAGAGGAAGACAGGAAAACTTTTAAAAGCTTGTCTTTGAAGTATTATGTTAATCCAATAAAAATATATCATTGCCTACTACAATACTCTGGTATTTTGGCATCTTATGTATATATATTATTTCGTTTTTTCAGTGGCATGATTTAGTGGTGGAACTTATTAGTACCCTCCCAGTTTTGACTGTGGTATCTTATGTGCCCCCCTATATATTGTTCCTAGAGTCACCCCTGTTCTCAAGTCAATTTTTGGCAGGGAATGTAATCATGTGGCTAAGAAATGAGCACTCATAGACTCAAAAGGTTTGTTGCTATCTTTGGTCATCCTTGTCCCATCCTAGGAAACCAGAGGGTTAGGGGAACAGGGTACATAACCATTAAAAAAATAAAGTAATGATAATATTACAACTATGAATATGACATGTTAAAGCTTAATTCATATAAGAGTTATGGAGTGGTGAAGAATTCTATACTGTCCAATATATATTTCCCTACATGAGCTGCATATCAGTGTGTAAATGCTACCTAAAACTCAATTAAAGAAAAGACAAATTTAAAAATTGTATTTTTAAACAAAACAATATGCATTAGTTATGGGTGGGCTACAATACTTTATAGCCTTTTTAAGGTCTCCCTTGCACCCACATGATTTAAATCTTAAAGGGATTCAAGGTTGGGGCCACATAAGCTCTTTATAATTAGCTCTTGGATTTTTTTCAAACATGGAACAGGGGTGTGTGTTTTAATTTAGGTAAGAGGCCAGAGCATTTTTCTGGTTCAGCAAACATTTATTCTTGAAAACGTTAAACTCGATGAGTCTTTTGGCAACTACCCAAACATTACCATTGCAATCAATTTGCCAAAGTATCACAGGAATAGATCTCACAATACCAAGGTAAATCTTCTGCCCATAGCAGAGCACATCCTTTTGTGACACTGACCTACAGCACTGCTGGAGTGGAGCAAGAATTGAAAGGTCATCATATGAGTGACGTCCAAACCTAGAAATAAAAGTAAATGACATGTGTCTGTCTTAAAAAAATATTTTACTGATATCTTTATTTTTTACTCCTTGATTATCTATAAATGCCTTAATTTTCCCATTTAATTTTCTTCTCCCTCTTAAATTTAACCTAAACATTGTTGTTTCCTAAATGTGTTTCTGACATGTGGTGTTAGTATCAAAATAATAACTTTGCTGTTGATCCAGAAGAAGGCAAAAAAAAAAAATCACAATTAAGTCATTTCCAATTGTGCCTCAAAAGGGAGAAAAAATCCTCCCCTGAGTCAATACCTTTTTTTATACATGACAATATTTAACTGGCCCTTGCAAAAGATAATTGAAATTGAACACTGTTGCTAAGTTTATTGTCTACAATTTATTCACAAGTCCATTTCATTCATGTTTCCCTAACATAACCCTATTTAACCCCTTAATGACAAGACTTTTTCATAGTACACTTTGGGACAAAGGCTCTTTTAACAGATTTCAGTGTTGCTGTTTAGCTGTAATTTTCTTCTTTCTCATTTTGTGCACCCACACACCTTATATATTGTTGTTTTTTTTTAGGACAAGCAGATAGCTCTATTTTTATGACTTTATCTCACTTTTATTTGAAAAGCCTTTTACTCATCTTCAAAAACAAATGAAAAAACCTGCTATACAGATTCTACTATTCAGCCTGAGTTGAAATACTCAATGTTTTTATCTTTGTTTTTTTTTTTGCTTTTTTCTGCAAGTTATTGGGCAATAATTACAGGTAGCGTTTTGCTATTTCGAAACCTTTTTTTTCTGGAAATCTGGTAATTCTAACCCATGTGCTATTTCGGGTATCTTTGAAGCCGGCCAATGTGATTTACCCCATCATACCATATATTTTTGAAAACTTGACACCCCAGGGTATTTTAAATGCTGGTATTTTAACCCTTTCCATGCACTAATTCTACCATCAGCCTTTGTCAAACTTTATGGTAACTTTTTTGTTTGTATTTTTTTTCATGCACATTGTACTTCAGGTGTGAATTTACCGCTCCTGGTATATGTCACTGTCAAACACCCCAATATGTGTTCAGTAACATCTCCTGTGTACAGGGATACCCCCATGAATGGGTTTGTTGGGTAATTTGGGAGGTAAAAGGCCACCTTTGTGAGGTGTGCATTTCTTGGCATTTGGACGTCGTGTCAGTCTGTGCCCATGTCATATTTGGGACATCTTTGAAGCAGGCCAATTCGATTTACCCCATCAAATCATACATTTTTTCAAAACTAGGCACCCCATGGGCATTTAAAATGCCAATATTTTAACTCCTTCCATGCGACAAGTTTTGTGGAGATATAGCACTAATTGTAGGACTTACTCATAAAAAAACCTTTTTTGTATATATATATATATATATATATTTATATTTAGCGAGGGATTATTTTTATTATTTTTTTATTTTATTTTATTTTACTAATCACAATAAAAATATGGTAATATTTAAAAATAATTATGCAGTGATGTCACCATCAGGGGAACCATCCAATTCCAACAAAACATAAAAAAAGTTTATTTTTATGTCCTAAAATTAGTATTGTATCTTCCCAAAAATCCTGGCATCTGAAATACTCATGGGGTGTCTAGTTTAAAAAAATGTATGGTTTGATGAGGTAAATTTAATTGGCCAGGTTCAAAGATGTCCCAAATAGGACATGGGTGCAGACCAGATGTCAAAATGAAAAGAAAAAAACGCACCTCCAAAATGTGGCCCTTTAGCCCCAAACAAACCAACAAATCTATACATGGGTTATACTGCTGTACTCAGGAGATGTTGCTTATCACATATTGGGTTATTATTTGATAGTGATATATATATACCAGTAGCTGTAAATTAATACCTAAACTACAATGTGTGCGAAAGAAAGCTAGAAAATGAGTTACTACTGCAAAGTTTGACAAAATGAGTGCATGGAAAGTGTTAAAATACCAGCATTTGAAATATCTTGGGGTGTCTAGTTTTCAAAAACACATGGTGTGATGGGGGTAAATTAAATTGGCCGACATCAAAGATGTTCCAAATAGGCCACAGGCACACAATTATCAGATTTGAAAAAATGTTGACATTTTTAAACAGCAAAATGCTACTTGTAAAAGCAAAAAACATTGGGTATTTCTAAACTCAAGACACATGGTAGAATCTATTTAGCAGGTTTTTCATTAGCTTTTGAAGATGAGTAAAATATTTTTTCAAATAAAAAATTCAACCTAGTCAATAAAGTTCTTTATCCTGTTGAAGTTGGCCTTCCTAAAGTTCAATGTTTTTGCAGAGACTCTAGTTTGTGTTTGTTAATTAATGTTTCAATGTCACCATGTTATGGTCACTGTTCCCCAAAGGCTGCCTTACTTGAATATTCTACAAAAGCTCTATATTGTTCACAATCACCAGATTTAGACAGGTATCCTTTCTAGTCTCCTCTAATTGTCATGACATAGATTTAAACATTTGCTCCCCTTTGCTTAACTTGTTCCAGCATCTGAAACTACTGTTCCAGTACTTGTTCAGTACTGATAATTAAAATCCCCCAATTTGACCTAGATGCGTAGTTTTTTCAATTTGTGATAAAAGCTGATTTTCCCCTTCAATACTAATATTAGAGGTTTTATAGCATATACCTACATTTAATGTACTTCACATCTTGGAATCAGTGCAACCCGTGAGAGTTTGCCATTATCACCAATATACTGTGATTGAATAGGTCCCTATGAGAAATTTGCATATTACCCCATATTTATCTTTTTAATATAGGAATGCAAAATAAATTTAAGATGTTGAACACTTTTTCAAGTGTTAATTTTGAGTTTTTAGAGCTTGTGTGAGAAATAATAGGCTCAATTCTGTGTTTTCTTTTAGGGTGAACAAAAACATTTTGTCTGTCCCTATTGTGTATATTGTTTATAAATACATTTGTTCCCTAATCTTCTTACTGTGTCTATGTCAGGCAATATTCTTAAATGTTCTCACATACAGTATGTCAAAACATAAACACTCTGATATGTTATTTCCCTCATGTATCTGTATAGTTAATTATTACAAATGAACACTACAATCTAAAAATGTTATTTTACTTGTCCTGTTTTTCCTCTATTCTTTAAGAGTACTTAGCTGTCTCATTAACGTCCCCAACTTACCCTCTCCCATTGTCCAGATGTAATAGAAAGGTGTTGTTTCCAAATTTTTCAAAAGTCTCATAGTGATGGCGATCTTGGTTACCTTCATGAAAAATAGTAACAGTTAAATTATCTGGTAGTTTGTAAACTTGTGTAGCAACGGATCTCCATTATGCAGGACAGCAATGTCTACAACTATAATACTGGCATCATCATGTTAAGATTTACTGGACAGGTATGTTTAGATGGGCCAAATGGTTCTTATCTTCCTCCTGTTTCTATGTATACACCTACTGAGTAGGCAGCTCACAAAAACACAATTGCATGCCTCCCAAGTATCCTAGAAAATGCATACTGCATATGCGCAGAATTGTGCGGATACACAATACACTGCCAGTTTGAGTAACACTCCACCTCTCTAGCTCTGCCCCCAACATCCAGATTCGCCGGGGGGTAGAAGTTGGGCGGTATGCAATTGTCACTTTCCAAGCCAAGAGATTGTACATCACACGTTCAAGTTCAAGTAAAATAATAAATATCATACATTTCATGTTTATATACATGTGTTATTAGCTGCAGATCAAAAGTTTCTGTACTGGTTGCATTCACCCATTTAAATAAAAATAAGTACAGAAATTGAAAATATAAGGCAAACAATAAGTATTGTCTTAAATGTATAAAGTGGAATAACAGAGCAATGAAAGAGTCATATAATCCATTCTTAAGAAATGATCATTCTAGAATAATCTATTAACAAACTTATGCTTACCCATAAAAAAGTCCAGGATAGTAAGATCTATAAGGTCCAAGAGCCGGGTACCTTTATCGTAAGGAGGTGCCTTTTTTATCGTGTCACAATAATTTGGATTAAGCTCCCAACTTCAGTATATGCAAAACAACAAAACAGTGTGTAGTGGGTGTATTCGAAATTAAGAAGTAAAAAAATTAGATGATTACACGAAACAGGCTAACATTTCAAACTAAAATAGAACATCATTTTAGGAAAATGAAAAAAATTTTTAACACTCATATTAAAAACATAGTAATCCTCAGTATTAATGTTCATATGTGGTATATCAAGCTGACCTTTGAACTGACCTTTCAAAGGTCGGCTAAGGACACACTAAGGCGGGTGCGCAAAAGGTAATGTGAGACAGGGAGGGAGAACTGTGTGAGCTGCATGGAGAGTGAGTGTGTATGAATGGTCCTCCTTACCTCTTGTTTCCGTAAGTTGAATTATGTTATTAACTACTTGTTATGTCATGTTTACAGACAGTATAGCGCTGCAGAATATGATGTGGTTATATAAAACAATAAATGATAACAATAATATTTTTTAAGTTACAGTGAGGAGGTACCAAAAATGACTGCATCCAAGAGCAACTAACTACAGTATAGACTCACCATTGTATGTATACTCTTTGATTATCTACATACATATCTACAAGGGTTTACAGTACTCTCTGTGTCACATACAGTTACTGTTCTAGTTCCAATAATCTTGTCAGGGTTACAGAGGTACGCATGCACTTAACCCTGTAGGAGGTTGCTGCTTGTGTATGAGCAGCACTTTGGTGTATGGCTACACTGCACTACATCTTCTGGCACTCTTCAGGAGATTGTGATGGCATGCTGGAAGGCAGGGTAGCCTCCATTTGTCCTCTGTAGCCCTTTAAATAACTTTTGAGCTACCTTAAAGTTGTTCCAGTTCCAGTAGGCTCTCCTGCTGATCTCCATTTTACTTCAATTGTTTGAAGTCCCTGTGGCTGAACCCTGGCTTGTCCTCAAGCGCTCCTGTTTGCTGTTCTTCTCCTGTTATTTGACCTTTGGCATGCCTCTGACCTTGCTACTTTTGATTTGGTACCTTGCTTGTTGCACTGGTACCCCCCACTTTAAAATGTAAAGACACCTACAAATAAATAATGCTAGCAAGAATATTTTTGCACAAATTTTTAAACTGTATCTCAACTGGAAAAAAAACTAGAGCCAGACATTGACAGTTGTACAGCATAACTCATATCACCATACACTGAGCCAGACATTGATTGTAGTGCAGCATAACCCCATCACTATATACTAGGCCTATATATATTTTAAAGTTTCCCCCAGAGTAAGGAAGGTCAAAGACGTGCAGCAGTAGCAGTAAAGCACTCAGCCTGAGCAGGTAGACACTGACAGATGCAGCCTAATCATAGATGATATGATAGACAAATGCTTGTAAATGCTGACTGGCCGCAGGTTGTTGGACCTATCAATCACAGCCATAACCATCAATGAGACCACCATTTAAAGATCACCAAAATGTCTTATCATGGTGCCAAAACTGATTGTAATGGTGATGGCTACATGTGGCAATGAATCTATAAATCATGACGAATTTTCAGCACGTTTCGCCCTCATTATCTTGACCCTTGCGAACGCACAAACTTTTTGTTAAAAATAAGTAGTAAAAATAAAAGTTTGTATACACCCATCTCCTTAATAAAAATATATATTTTAAAAAATAGACAAAATTAAAAACCCATGATTTTGGAAAAATTGCATCAGTGTACAATGCTTGACTTGCTTGCAGACATATATATTTTCTACCTAGCGTTAATAGCAATTAAGGAAACGTAATCCTTTCCTTTTAAGTGCCTACTCTTCACTATATTATATATTATGACCTTTATGGGCTATGTTTGCAACTTATGTGTATGTACAACATGTGTATGTACAACAATATCTATTGGATACATGTACTAAGAGGGTGGAGGTTTTAAAGGAAAGTATGTTGTTTATAATAATTTTTATTGTTATTTGGCTTAGAATTTATGGGGAACTAACAGGGGAATATCATGTGTTGTGTTGTTGCGCTGGTTGCCTTAAACCTTGTATACAAATATTTTAACTTGTTCTTAATAAAAAAAAACATATTTGTTTCCCAAGGTAAAGTGCAAACTGTTTTATAGTTGTCCCCTAAACATAACTGTAGCAAAACTACATAATTGATCTATCTCCCAAGAGGGCAAATGTTCCCTGACCACCAGCACTCAAATGTTTAACCCCTTGATGACAATTGCCGGTCCGGGCACGTCACGACAATTGACGTGCCAGGACCGGCACGTCTTTAAACGGGTGCAGAAAGCGATCTACTTTCGCTTTCTGCACCCAAACGGCGTTGCTGTAATGCCTCGACCTCGAGGCATTCAGCAACTCCACGATCGGCAATAGGGGCCATCTCTGGCCCCTCCCCGGGGCGTCAACATCCGCCATACATTGTATGGCGGCGGACGCCCATTTTAAAAGCGTTTAGGAGGCGATCAACGATCACCTCCTAAACTTAAATGGTGTCGCTGGAATGCCTCGATCAGGAGGCATCCAGCGACACCAAACACTTACCCCAGGATGGACTGTGACCGCTCGGGGGGAAAAAAACAATAAAGATGAAAAAGTTCGCTAGATGGTCTCCAGACCCTCTAGAGAACTCTGGCTCCACTTGCAGGTTGAATACAGGTACTGCATTCAACCATGCAAGTCAATGGAGCCCAGCTTTCTAATCACAGTGTGATTAGTAAAAATAAATAATAAAATAAAATTAATAATAATTAGAAAAAAATTGTAAAAAAAAAAAGTTAAATGTAAAAATAATTTTCCACTGATGTCACTATCAGGGGAACCTTCAAGTTGAAAAAAAATGTTACTTTTTTTTTTTAAAAAAAGGCAAAAAAAAATAATATATATATAAAAATATATTTTTGTTAGCATATTAGCTTAAAACAATTCTCGCATGGAAAGAGTTAAAATACTGGCATATTAAATGCCCATGGGGTGTCTACCTTAAAAAAATTTATGATTTGATGGGGTAAATTGAATTGGCTGGGTTCAACAATGTCCCAATTAACACAGGGGGAAGGATGGCCACACATCTAATTTCCAATTAGAAAAATGCACACGTACCAAATGTGGCCTTTTAGTTCCCCCAAAAAATGACAAACCCATGCATGTGGGGTATCACTGTACTCAGGAGATGTTGCTGAACACATATTGGGGTGTCGTGTGACAGCGGCATATATCAAGAGCTGTAAATTCATACATAACATAGGTGTGTAGGGGAAAAATACACACAAAAGAATACTACTGCAAACTTTGAAAAAATTCTGGTGGTAAAATGTGTGCATGCAAAGAGTTAAAATACCAGCATTTAAAATACCCTGGGGTTTCTAGTTTTCAAAAATATATGGTTTTGTTGGGCACACTGAAATGGCCCGGCTCAAAGATGTACCATAGGGCATGGGCAGTGGATCCCCAAATGCCAAAGTTCAACATTGAAAAATGCGCATGCCCCAAATGTGGCCCTTTTGCCCCCAAACAGCCAGGCAAAATCATTCATGTGAGGTATCGCTGTACTCAGGAGATGTTGCTGAACACATATTGGGGTGTTTTAGTGCCATATACCAGAACCTTTTAATTCATACCTGAAGTAAAATGTGTGTGACAAAACCAATGCAAAAAAATGACTACCACAAAGTTTGACAAAGACTGGTGGTAGATATGGTGCATGGAAAGAGTTAAAATACTAGCATTTGAAATACCCTGGGGTGTCTAGTTTTCAAAAATATATGACTTGATGGGGTAAATTGCATTGGCCGGCTTCAAATATACCTGAAATGGCACATGGGGGGAAGAATTACCAGATTTGGAAAAATTGGCTTTGAAATAGCAAAACGCTACCTGTACTTATTGCCCCATAATGTGTAGAAAAAAGCAAAAAAACATAAAAACATTGGGTATTTTTAAACTCAGGACAAATAGTAGAATCTATTTAGCAGGTTTTTTCATTACCTTTTATAGACGAGTAAAAGATTTTTAATACCCAAGAAGGAAGTGGGAAAGTATAGACTTATTCACCATCTATCTTACCCTAATGGCTCCTCAGTGAATGATGGTATTGATAAGGCGTATTCAAGGGTCCACTATACGCCTTTTGATAGAGCTCTGCAGTTGGTTAGGGCAGCGGGTAGCTCATGTCTTCTAGCAAAAGCGGATATTGAGTCCGCTTTTCGACTATTGCCTATACACCCCGAGTGCTTTCATTTGTTGGGTATTCATTTTAAAGGAGAATTCTTTTATCATATGTGCTTACCAATGGGGTGTTCAATTTCTTGTTGTTATTTTGAGGTTTTTGCTACCTTTGTTGAATGGGTTGTGTCCCGGCGGGCTGCTTGCCCCTCATTGTTACATTATCTAGATGACTTTTTGTTTGTAGGCCCTTCAGAGTCGGGTGATTGTCAGTTGCTGTTAGATACATTTAAAGCAGTAGCCCAGGATTTCGGGATTCCTTTGGCTGAGGACAAGACAGAAGGTCCTCAGACTGTGATCTCCTTCTTAGGTGTTGAAATTGATACCATTGGTATGGGTTTTTCGTCTCCCTGTTGCCAAAATGGAGACACTTAGGTTGTTGTTACAGTCAGTGGGCAGTTCTAAAAAAGTTCAGTTGAAGCAGATTCAATGTTTGTTAGGGCATTTGACGTTTGCTTGTAAGGTAATGCCAATGGGAAGGGCCTTTTGTAGGCGCCTATCCCTGGCCACATTTGGTATAAGGGCTCCTAGGCATTTTATTCGTATTACGCAAGGTATTCGGGAGGATCTCCGAGTATGGAGTAACTTTCTTGAACAGTACAATGGCCAAACTTGCTGGCAACGGGAAGAATGTTATAATCAGGAGCTAGAGTTGTTTACTGATGCTTTCGGGTCTATAGGCATGGGTGCCTATTTCAGAGGTCAGTGGTGCGCGCAAAAATGGCCTCAGGATTGGTTACGATCAGATATTTGTAAAAACGTAGCCTTTTTGGAACCCTTTCCAATACTGGTAGCGGTTGAACTTTGGGGTCAGGAGTTATCCAATCGGCGAGTGTTGTTCAGGACTGACAACATGAGTGTTGTTCATGTCATTAATCGATCTACCTCTAGTTCTCGTCCGGTTTTATCTTTGTTCCGCCACTTGATTCTTTGTTGCTTACAATATAACATTTGGATTAAGGCTAGACATGTCCCGGGTGTTCAAAGTATCATAGCTGACGCTTTGTCTCGTTTCCAGCTCGACCGCTTCAGGGAGGCGGCGCCAGAGGCAAATTCAACAGGTCTACCTTGCCCCTCATTTTTGTGGAGCCTCGCTTTGCAAGACTCCTAGGATTACTTCGGGCGTCTTCATCAGAGCAATCGGCGCGTTCATATTCCCGGATATGGAGGTACTGGCTGCAGGTGGCAGAAAGAGAATTAGGTGTGGACAGTGAGGAAGACAGGAGGTGGGCTCTTTGGGTTTATCTAGCTGAGCTTCAAAGGTCTGGTGTTTCAGGGTCCACAGTCGAACGTAATCTTGCTGCTATTTCTTTCCTTTTCAGGACACTAGGGTGGCAGGATGTTACATCAGATTTTGTTGTTCGTAGACTGGTTAAGGGCTGGAAAAGAAGTAAGACTGCTGACAAGCGTCTTCCGGTGTCTAGGGAATTGCTTACCAAGGTTCTGGTACAAGTGGGTATAGTGTGTTTCTCCAGTTATGAAACTTTGCTGTTTAGAGTAGCCTTTTCATTGGCCTTTTTTGGAGCGCTTGGAATAGGAAAAGTGGTTGCGTCTAGCTCTGCTGGTTCAGGGGGTCTTATGGACTCTGACATTCAGATTAGGCGGGATGTGCTGTACATATGGAT
Organism: Spea hammondii; assembly: GCA_029215755.1. Taxonomy (NCBI): domain Eukaryota; kingdom Metazoa; phylum Chordata; class Amphibia; order Anura; family Pelobatidae; genus Spea; species Spea hammondii. The sequence continues at coordinate 28,118,155 of JARDYJ010000007.1, forward strand.
CAGACGTTCTAAGACTGACCAGATGTCCAGAGGTACTCGGTTGAGTGTTAGGAGTATTGGTGGACCTTGGTGTCCAGTCAAGCTCTTCGCTGAGTATTTAGAGGTTAGACCAAAAACGGTCGGTTCGCTGTTGGTTCATTTGGATGGCCTTCCACTTACAAGATACCAGTTTTCCAGTGTCTTTCGCAAATGTTTGGTTCAGTGTGGGTTAGAGTTTAAGCAATTTTCAACACACTCATTCTGTATACAAGAGGATTGGTAGGTGGTCATCAGACCGCTTTAAGATCTATGTCCGTCCTCATCTATTGTAATTCTGTTCTGTTTTAGGTTGCCCTCCTCGACTTGTATGGATTTTGGGACATTCCTATATTCATTGGGCAGCACTCCGGGCCGACGCCAGGGTATATGGAAGGAATCTGGGTTTTCCTCAAGAAAAAGTGCATGTTCGATGGAGGGGTCTTTGAGGTATGAGATGGGAGCAAGTTTATCCGGAGTGTTGTGCTCTGTCTAGGTTGGTCCCGTCTTCCATTGTACTGGTCATTCACGCCGGGGGCAATGACATTGGTAGGCTTAGGACAGTGGATTTAATTCATCTGATTAAGTTAGATCTGGCTAGGTTATGTGTGGTTTTTAAACATGTCATCTTAGTTTGGTCGGAGGTGGTATCCAGACCTGTTTGGAAGGAATGCAACAACCCTAAGGCTTTAGAACGTTGCAGAAGGAAACTTAATGTTGCCATTTCCAGGTTTGTCACTAGGATAGGCGGTGTTGCAATTCGGCACAGGGAGTTGGAGGGTGACAACTCTAATGTTATGCGCCAAGATGGAGTGCACCTCTCTGCGATTGGCTTGGATATTTTTAATATGGGGTTGCACGACGGCATTGAAAGGGCTCTGGCTTTGGGGGGGGCGCAGCCCGGTGGCCAGGGCTGCGGTGGCGGAAGATTCCCCCCCTTTTTGGTCAGCATGGAAGTGGTGGCATCTGGAAGCTGTGCCCGAATGGGCTTGGGGAGGCGGGTCCAGCGGGTGGCTGATGGCACCCGCTGGGCCAGAACTCTTGGTATCTTGTGGTTTGTAACCGCCTGCTGGGCTTAGGCCTAGCAGCTGGCGGGTTGTTATTGGTTGGCAATGTTATGTGTTTATGGGAGAACTGTTAATAAAGCTGTGGCCAATGCCCTTACCCACACCAGTGAGTCATGTCTTTATTTATCATGTCTTTATTTATGGTGGGTGGGTGAAGGTGTTGGAGTCGGTCCGTAGGAGCAGCTGGGCTTATGCAGTCAAGGGGCCCCTGGAATATAAGGAAAGGGGGAATATGACTGCTGGCCCAGGTCAGGTCACTGGGAGGTCAGGTTAGCTTTAGTGGGGTGCAACATTGTTGCATGCTAGGGTGTAAACAGTGGCGACTCTAGAAACAATATATAGGGGGGGCACACAAGATACCACAGTCAAACTGGGGGGGCATTAATAATTTCCACCATTAAATCATAACACTGAAAAAACATATATATATATATATATATATATATATATATATATATATATATATATATATATACACACCGGTGTGTATATATATATATATATATATATTGCCAAAAGTAATGTGCTATGGAATGATACTTTTGTTATTAGACAATACAATACTTGATCATTCAACATGGGAAGCCTGAAGCCACAATTTAGTACGACTAATCCTTGAAATCCTTTAAACAACACAATACCTTAACTTTTGCACTAAATGATTTCAGGGCCTAATATTAGATCCTGCTGCTGATATATATATATATTAGCCCCTGCTGCCCATATATATTAATATTAGTCCCTGCTGCCGATATATATATAAATATTATATCCTGCTGCTGATAGGAGGTATAGATCAACACATTAACACACAAACCCAGCTTTGCATGTATAGATCAATTGAAATTGAAAGGTATATATCAAATAAACAGAATCAGACATACAAATCCTGTATTTGCAGGTGTACAATAATAATATATGAAATGTAGCATTGCAGGTATAGATCAAATAAATACATGGACACAGCATTGCAGGTATTAATCAACTGAACAAGACATATAAACCCTGTATTTGCAGGTATACATAATGTATGGAAACATAGCATAGCAGATATGGATCTACAGAATAACACAGAAACCCAGCTTTGCAGGTGTAGGTCAATTGGAATTCACATAAAAACACAGTATTAAAGGTATATTTTAAACCCCCTAAATTACATAGAAACATAGAAAGTGACGGCAGATAAGAACCAGTAGGCCCATCCAGTCTGCCCAACCTCTGAGTACTTTCCTTTTGTACCTGCCCTTATCCTATATCTAGCTTGGCCTTATGCCTATCCCATGCTTGCTTAAATGACTTTATTGTATTAACATCTACCACTTCTGCTGGGAGGCTATTCCATGCGTCCACTACCCTTTCCGTAAAGTAATATTTTCTGATGTTACCATTAAACCTTTGCCCCTCTAGTTTATGCTTGTGTCCTCTTGTTGTGGTAGTATTTCTCCTTTTAAATAAACTCTCTTCCTTTACCTTGTTGATTCCCTTTAAGTATTTAAATGTTTCTATCATATCCCCCCTGTCCCGTCTTTTTTCCAGGCTATATAGGTTAAGATCCTTTAACCTGTCCTGCTAAGGTTTATCTTGTAATCTATAAACCATTTTAGTAGCCCTTCTCTGCACTTTCTCCAACATTTCTATATCCTTCTGGAGATATGGTCTCCAGTACTGTACACAATACTCCAAGTGAGGTCTCACCAGTGATCTGTACAACGGCATGAGCTCTTCCCTCTTTTTACTGCTAATACCTCTCGCTATACAACCAAGCATTCTGCTAGCATTACCTGCTGCTCTACTGCATAGATCACAGGTTGCACACCCCAAAGTCAGCCCTGGCGTCCACACTGCCCACATAGAACCTGGTCAGCACCCAGATAACACACATAAGATTTGCGATCTTTGTCCCATACACACCCTGCCTGTGCCATCTTGGTCCCCAAGGCTCAAACATCCTGCTAGTGCCATCTTTGCCCTTCCACAATTATACATCTATGATACACACAAACACATTAACTCATGCTGTCCCTCATTTGGACAATTCATCCACATATTAACTCATGCTCTCCCTCATTCAGACAGTTCATCCACATATTAACTCATGCTCTCCCTCATTCAGACAGTTCATCCACATATTAACTCATGCTCTCCCTCATTCAGACAACTCATCCACATATTAACTCATGCTCTCCCTCATTCAGACAACTCATCCACATATTAACTCATGCTCTCCCTCATTCAGACAATTCATCCACACATTAACTCATGCTCTCCCTCATTCAGACAATTCATCCACATATTAACTCATGCTCTCCCTCATTCGGACAATTCATCCATTTTAAGAAACTACGCCCCTTGGAGCTTAAAATGAGGGGCTACATGTATTTCTAGGACAAAAGTTGACTGCACAAATAATGATGGAATATGTCGCTTTGGGCACTCCAGGTTTGTACTAGAAACACATACAGCCCCTCATTTGATGTGCCAAGGGGTGTAGTTCTTGCAAATGTGTACTTTTTGTACCATAATTTAACTTCCTACGTGAGCAGTAATGCCACGTCAAGGCTTCAACCCTAATTACTGATCATTCACACGCCTTTCATATCTCCATTCACTCGCAGAAGCACACACCATACTTTCCATACATTCACTCGCAGAAGCACACACCATACTTTCCATACATTCACTCACAGAAGCACACACCATTCTTTCCCCTTACAATCCCAAAGAAATGATGGTAAAGGGAGAAAAAAATCACTTTTACAGCAAAAATAAGTTTTGCAGTAAAAATGCAAGGCGCTCCAGGGATAAGATGGTTACTCACGTACCACACAGGCTAAATGGATGATTTTATTAATATTTGCAGTTCATCAGGATTTCAAAAATTGCCTCCCTCTACCGTTGGCTAAATTTAACCCCATGATCAAAGGGATCATGGGATTAAAAATTAGTATCGGCCATTTTTAAAAAGGGAATGTGACTTTTTATAGCTATATGATCGCTGTGGTAACATTGGCTACCACAGTGGATCATTTAGCTAGAATACTTAAACTTTTTTTATGTTTAAATACTTTTTTAAACTTTTTTTTTAAATTTTATTTTTTTAACTTAACATTTTTTATTCTTTTTACAAGCTATTATACCGTTGGAAAGATGAAGTAATTACCTTTCCAACGGTATATGTTGGGGGTCTATAGCTGCTGTAGCTGTATCTCAGGCATCTAAGCAGCATGCCCCCATACCTCTTTAACTGACAATTGTCAGTTGTTAATAAAGTTGCGTGGTGACGTCATTGCGCGAGACGTCACCGGGCGGATCGGGTGGCCCCGGTGATGCCCTTCAGTTTGAGGGGCGGATCGCCGGGGTAGGTGGTGATGGAGGTCCACAGACCTCCATCAAGGTAGGGTAGTGCTAGTGACGGCATGGTGCCGTCGTTAGCACTTGACTGGGACTGCTAGCGACGGCACCATGCCGTCGTTAGCAGTCAAGGGGTTAAAGTCCCAATGCGGGACTGTCCTGGGTGACTCCAAATTCGGCGGGGGGGCAACAGGGGGGGCACGGAATATCCTATACCCCCCCCTTGCCCCCCTGTAGCGACGCCACTGGGTGTAAAAGTGCAGGAGAAAGGCACTCCTACCTCTTTTCCTGCCTGGAGCCTAAGGTCAGGCATTGTCCCACCCTCCCTCCCTATTTTACTGTACTGTACTTTTCATTGTGCATGTGTGTTTTTCTTTGTGGTTCTTTTGTAGTCACAGCGCGGAAGATTCCCCCCCTTTTTGGTCAGCATGGAAGTGGTGGCATCTGGAAGCTGCGCCCGAATGGGCTTGGGGAGGCGGGTGGCTGATGGCACCCGCTGGGCCAGAACTCTTGGTATCTTGTGGTTTGTAACCTCCTGCTGGGCTTAGGCCTAGCAGCTGGCGGGTTGTTATTGGTTGGCAATGTTATGTGTTTATGGGAGAACTGTTAATAAAGCTGTGGCCAATGCCCTTACCCACACCAGTGAGTCATGCCTTTATTTATCATGTCTTTATTTATGGTGGGTGGGTGAAGGTGTTGGATTCGGTCCGTAGGAGCAGCTGGGCTTATGCAGTCATGAAAAAAACAATATCTAATGTGTGTGGGTTCAGTAAACGGGAAAGAAGAAAATTACAGCTAAACACGAGCAGCGCAGAAATGTTAAAACGGCCATTGTCACGAAGGGTACAAAAAGTAAAATCAGCCTTTGTCACGAAGGGGTTAAATGTCACCCTGCTGAACTAGATGACATAGAGGGCACATTTTCAGACACTCTTTTATGAAACATAACTAATGCACTATACACATGCATTTTGCGAACACATGGATAATACACCATTATCTGACAAAACTGACTGACAATAACAGAAAACGGATTAGAGGATTTACACACATCTACTTAAATATGTTCCCTTTTTAAAATCTCCTGCCAGTTTAAAGTGAAGGGTAATATAAACAAAAAGCATGACTGGAGACCTAAAGACAAAAGAAAAACCAGTATCTTTTTTTTTTTTTTTAAAAAAAAAAGGTCTTTTCCCCATCACCACCAGGTGGCTCTACATCTTCATGTATAACTAAAGCATGCCATTTGATATTGTAAGCCCCTGTCAGGACTTGGGTAAGCAAGTCAGGTAGGAGCCCAGTTGGAGGGGATATCTGGGTCTCCGTCTGTATGGGATGGGAAGTTACAGACGGCTAAGAGAATCACACATGGCTGGATGTTTAGGAAACAGTCTAAATTAGAGTGTGCTGGCTTATCGTTTGATACAAACAGGACTGGTTTACACAGCAGAACAAGTAGGTAATACACGGGTTGAAAAGTCCCTTGTCTGGGTGATGTGTTGGGAACGTTGTGGCTGAATTGCACCTTTGATTCGGATAGGGGACAGATACCTCGGACTCGAATAGGGGACAGGCACCTCAACCGGGATCTGTAGCTGGACTGGCAGGGCACACGGCAGGGAGCCCTCGAGCAGAATAGACATGGTTTGTACGAATCAAGATAATGATAACCGCAAAAGAGCCAAAAAAGTCTTCATAAATCATCAATTTGTTGCTATATAATTATAATATATAATACTGGGGAAATCCAGTCCTGCTCCACAGGGCTGCATGTGCCTATTATCTGCCTGCCCAGACCCAGTACTCTACCACTACTACTACTGCTGTTGCTGCACTTTCTTTCTTTCTGCACTTTTCTTTCTAAAATTTCTATAAAATTGGGGAAATCCAGTCCTGCTCCACAGGGTTGCATGTGCCTATGATGTCCCAGTGTCTGCCTGCCCAGGCCCAATGCTCTACTACTGCTGCTGCCACTCTTTGACTGTCCTTTCTCTGGGGGAACCTTTTTTTTTTAAACTCTGAATCGATTTGGCTCGCCGTGCACATCTCTACTGCTTAGACTGCGATGCAAAGGCCCAGACTGGAGGGGCAGAGTAGGTATTTAATGGCAAGGCTAACGCAATACCTGGGAACACTCTGGGTTTGACCTGAGAACTCCGGGAGAAGTACCTTTTCTCTGATTCTCTGGGTCAACACCCGACTCCTCCGGATCATGCGAGCGGGGTCTTGACATGCCCCACTCCCCGCCCATTTTTCCTTTAAATAGGGGTGTTTCCTATGATGTCAGCGGGAACCCACACTGACATCAGCAGCAACGCCCCCAACGTCAGCGCAGGGGGCGTTGCTGCTGATACTTAAGTATGTTTCCTTTTTAAATGTTCCTGTCAGTGTAAATTAAGGGGTACAATGAACTATAAACTAAGAAGCTAAGAGCATGACTGGGGACCTAAAGACAATCCAAAATCTTGCCACTGATGCAAGATTTGTGAATATATATGGGAATGACAATCTATTAGCTGCCATAAACCAAACTGTTCTTTAACAGTACATATATAAGTGCCATTTTAACATGTAGACAATAATATGTTATGAGATGCAGCCACTTTGATTTAAAACCGGGGGCCCTAGCATTGTCATGCCACTGCTTTACATAACCACTAATCATTTCTGATCAATTTTGTGTTCATTCCTTTTTGAACAAAGACATTTGTTTCTTGCCCTTTTGGTTCTGGAAAAAAATCATCCTCCCCTTTATCTCAACCTCCCTCCTTTCTCTTCATCTCTCCCCTTTGTCCCAATATCTCTTTTTTCTCATTATCTCTCTTTTCTCCCCTATCTTTTCCCTTTATCCCAATCTCTGCTCTTTCTCATACTTATTTCTCCCCTTTATCTTTGTCTTTACCTCTCCATTTTCTTACTATTTTTTCTGTACAATATATCTCTCCCCCGTATGAACCGATCTTGCACTACCTTTGATTTGGTCTGGTTAGAGGAAGATCTATGATCTCTCTAACCAGCTCTGATCCTCCAGTGGCGGAAGTCCAGTTTGATACTGGAGAGAGCTGGCAGTGTGGTAGACACCGGTGTCTGGCTACCTGCCCCCCACAGAGAGAAGGCTGGTGATATTTTGATCCCCCAGCCAGCGCCTGTGCCAGAGCTGCAGAACAGGTGCCCTCTGGGGTGTTGTATCCTTTGGGGTAGTACTCAGTATTATGGGAGGATTATTTTTGTAGAGAAACATTCACCCCATCTAATCTGCCTATTTTATCTGCTGTAAAGGCTTAAACGTTAACCAGCCCTTGGTCTTCTTTTTGATTCTGGAGCCATAGGATTATCCCATGCATGTTTGCCATGATGACAGTCATGGGGAAATGCGTCATGCTTAATAGTTTATACTTTACACAATACACTTGGGATCAATATTACATTGATCATAACAGGGCTAGGGAATCTGTTGGCGCTATATAAATAAATGTAATGTAATGTTTGTTTTTCAACCTCTGTGGTTAAGTTAGTTATAGCATATTTTAGGGCCGCATGAGCAATCCAACATTAGTTTTCTAATTTTGGGGAATCTTGTGCTGTCCCCACAGCGGTAGTGGTGCCGAAAACGTCATCCTAGTAGCTTGACTTATGCTTTTATTTAATGTAAGAAGGTTTTACTTCAACCATCATTGCAATGGTTAACTCATGCCTTTTTATTTTGCTGTATGTAATCTCTTGAATTCGGTTTTTTGCTGGGGAGGTTGACATTTTTCCAATATATAAATAGCCATTTATGGCAGTTGATATAAAGCTTGACCAGCATGTCAGCATGCAGGATAAAAGATAGGTCATCCTCTTTCATATGCATGGCCATCCCACATGCCCAAGACCCTGCCCATTAAATCAATACATATTTTAAAATGGGTCACACGTTAATCTGGAAGATTACACTTATAACTGTTTCTGTGTGGAATGCATGCAAGTCTCTATAGCATAGTTGTACAAGAGTCAAAAGTTATCTTTGAAGGCTTAGGGCTGTAAATGAGAGGCATACAAGCCATAGGCCAGCGCTGTGCAGCAGAGATAGTGTAAACTTGGCTAGTAGACAGGAACATCAATTCCTTAATTTACAACTGTGTAATCTAAATCTAAATTAAACTTTTTTTTCCGTTACTGTGGCACCGCATGATTCTCTGGAGTCCCAATGAGACTGGCCAGACAGGATCTATAAAAGACAGAGGTCCCCATTTATAAGTGTAGTTAAAACGGTAAGGTGTGTTTTTGCTCAATGTGGTTTGCAGGTTAATAAATTCGGCCAATAACCTAAACAACCACATGCGACATACATGCATTGCACTAAACATTAGCAGGCCCAATCATATTATTACTTACTCTGCCTTTTTACTCTTATGATAGGAACGTCTCCAGGGGCTGCGCCAGGATTTCCTGTTTGCCAGCACTGTATCTGGTAAGAAGGCAGCCAATGACCCTTCCAGAAGGTCTGGGTTCCCACACAAAGCATGCTCTGTGGAACAGTAGTAGGAGCACTCACCGTAGAAGCAAACGTTGTTAGCTGGAAAAAAACATAGTATGGGGGGGTTAGTGATAAGACAGTGGGCGCCTAATCAGGTTACAAGATGTACCTGTAACATAACTTACCTAAGTATATGAAAGCACCGATTTAAAGCATTGTAACTACATTGTACACTATTATAACACCAGAGGTGATAAGGGGATAATAAAGTAAGCAAAAAAAGATTTAAAAGGGCAAATGTAAACAGGACAAGGGAACAAGCAGTAAAAAATTGTAAGCGCATTGAATTTGAGGATTGCATTTTCACAGTTAGGGATGTGAGAATGAATCCGAGTCTCACCTGACTTTAAATCTCTGGATATTTCCACACAATGAATGAACAAAGAGGAACAATTCTATCAGAACATAAAACACAAAAAATGTCGCCTCCCTGCACTATTCCTGGAGATTTCGCCAATCTGCATTTCAATGAAATACTCAGAGACCTCTCTTTCTACAGTCTCCATGGAAACAAACATTCTGTGGCTGCAGAATAATATTTGAAATGAGAAAAAAGAAGGATGGCAGAAGACATAGAAAGTCGTTTGGGTTATCCAACAAACCAATGAATTTCTCTCTTTTCCTGTGCTAACTGACCCATATCAATGTAGTGTAGCATAATCCAAACTAATTGGAAAAGGGCTTGCAACAGAGATCTTTAATATACTTGGGTGCCAGCCAACAGTTCGTGTTCGTCTTCGTGGGGAACAAAATCTTCGTATTCCACGAATATTCGCCCAATCCTGTGTTCGGTCCGGGTGAATATTCGTGTGCATTCTTCGTGTTCGTTTTTGTTTCTTTGTTTTTTGCCGTTTTTGTAGGGGTTAATAGGGGTATCGCGGTACGCACTGCGCAGCAGCTTTGCTGCCAGGAATTTAAAGGTCCGTACGAGCAACTCTATTGGTCGCCGGCAGGGCAGACATCAACCAATGAATGGTTAATGGCAGAAAGCTCCCTGCTGGCGACCATAGAGTTGCTCTTATGGACCTTAACTCCTCACTGCAAACCTACGGATTTCCGTTCCCGTTATCTACGCAGCATCGCAGGGGTTAATGGGAGCGGAAATCCGTAGGTTCGTCGTCAGGAGTCAAATGTCCGTAGGAGCGACTCTATTGGTGGGAGGCAGACGAGCCCCCTGCTGGCGACCAATAGAGTAGCTCGTACAGACTTTTAAAATCCTGCTGCTGAAACCAATAGAGTCGCTCATACAGACCTTTAACTCTTGGAGCAGGGAGACCATGGTCTCACCAGGCCAAGTTCCGCCATCAGATGTTAAAGGTCCTTAACTCCTGACAGTGAACCTACGGATTTCTGCTCCCGTTATCAACGCAGAATTGCAGGGATTAATGTGAGCGGAAATGCGTAGGTCCGCCTTCAGGAGTTAAATGTCCATAAGAGAGACTATTGGTCACCAGCAGGGGCCTCCTCTAACATCAACCAATTGGTTAATGCCAGAGGAGGCTCCTGCAGGCGACCAATAGAGTCGCTCGCACGGCTCCTGACAACGAACCTACGAATTTCTGCTCCCGTTAACCCCTGTGATGCTGCATAGATAAGGTAGGCTAGATGGGGAAGGGACCAGAGAGATTTGTAAACGGAGACGAACACGAATATTCTTTATGTTGTGTGTCTTCGTATATGTTTTGCTGTCGCCATGTTCCTTTCTTCGGTATTCGGGCTGAACAACGAAAATGCACCCTTCGTGTTCAGTTTTATGTTCGCCCGAATACGAATGCACAAGTCTAGTCTTTAATTTTATGTGTGGGGTATTTTTTATTAGAACATTAATAATGATAAAACCCAAGAAACACTAAAACCAATCAAACACAAAACATAACCCAAATCATAAACAAACAGCAAAATGAAAACATGCAAAGCCAATCATAAACCGGGCTGTCAACCAAATCAAACGCATATTACACAAAACCTAAAGCAAAACCTATACAGTGGCAAGGAAAAGTTAGTTAACCCATTGACATTATGAGCATTTATATATACATTTGTCTTAAAATATGACATGATCTTCATCTAAGTTACAATAATGAACAAACACAACATGTTTTAACTGATAACACATAAATCATTGTTCATGTCCATATTTAATACATCGTTCAACAGTGTGGGTTGGAAAACATTTGTGAACCCCTAGAATACTTACTTTAACAAAAGGTAAACGGAGTCAAGAGTTAGCAAACCTGGAGTCCAATGAATGAATAAAACAGGATTTCAGTTGTATTTTAGAGCTACTTTGTGTTAAAAAAAAAACACTGTAAGGACTTACCTGCCTCTCCGGTCCCGCTCCATGGCTGCTCCCACGACGCTTCCTCCTCAGGCGGCTTCCCGGGCAGCGAGTACCACCGCTACCCGGTCGGCGTCTTCACCGCATGGCCGACCACGCGGCAAACAGGTACCACCGTGTGGCAAACAGTAATACGTAATATTGCACGTTACATTTGTAACATGCCTTTATAACCTTGGGTGACCTTTTCATGCAGGACACGCCTCCTCCTCTCCCTATTTAAACCCGGACTTCCTCTTCTGGATCACCCTTGGTTGGTGTATTTTGCTATTTGCTTGCGCATTAGATTATGACTGACTGCTCCGGTTTGACTTGAGTTGGCTTGTTGACCTCGTTCCTGTCTCCTGATTCGGCTCCTGATTCCTGCTCGTCTGGTATTGATTCGGCTTGTTGACCTCGTCTCTGGATTCTGATTTGGCTTATCCTGATTACCTGTCTGACCCGGTTGGTTCTCTGACTTTCTGGTTCCTGTTTGGCCTGGCCCACGTCTACCTGTGAAGCCCGTATTGAAAATCTGGATCATCGCATGGACCAGTTTGCTCAGGCTTTGCAAACACTCCTGGCGAGGACTGATCCAACACGTGGTCCTCATCCTGTGCCCGCTGCTGCACCTGTTGCTGTTTCACCGCCTGCTGACCCAGGTCTTCATACCCTCCATTTACCTCCTCCTCCCAGATATGGAGGAGATCCTGATACCTGTCATGGATTCCTCAATCAGTGCTCCATTCACTTCGAGATGTCTCCCTACTTGTTTCCTTCCGACAGAGCCCGTGTGGGGTATGTCATCTCCCTACTCACTGACAGGGCTCTGGCCTGGGCAACTCCTCTTTGGGAACGCAATTCACCAGTGGTCAACAATTATAATGACTTTGTAACCACTTTCCGTCAAGTGTTTGACAGACCAGGTCGCGGCCATATTGCCTTGTCACGTCTCTTCTCTCTGCGTCAGGGCACACGCAGTTTATCAGACTATGCCATTGAATTCCGGAGCCTGGCTGCAGAAGTGGCATGCAACAACGACACCTTGGTTGCTGCCTTCACTAATGGCCTATCTGAGCGCCTGAAAGATGAGGTAGCAGCCCGAGACCTGCCCACGGACTTGGAAGAACTCATCGCCTACATTGGCCACATTGATCTGCGCCTCCGGGAACGCCAGGTACAGCGAGATCGCCAAAGGAGGGCTCCAGTACATTTTGCACCACGTCCGGCTGCTTCTGACTCTGCTTCTCTTCCGCCTGAAGAGCCCATGCAGATCGGCTCCACACATCTCTCCGAGGAGGAGAGATCCCTCCGGCGCCAACAGGACCTCTGTATGTACTGTGGCAAACAAGGTCATTACGTGCGCTCCTGCCCCGTGAAGCCGGGAAACTACAGGGCCTAAGGAGGATTGGGGAGTCTCCTCTAGGCCTTCCTGCTGTTTTTCCCCACGACCGGGCATCGCATATGTTTGTGCCTGCTGCTCTCACAGTCCAGGAGAGAACCATTCTAGCCCCAGCCCTTATTGACTCTGGGGCCGCCGGAAACTTTATTGACCGCGACTTCTGCAGGCTCCACAACATTCCCTTGCAGGAGAAAGCCTCTCCGGTTTTTGTGGAGGCAATCAATGGGCGGCCTCTCCTACCTGCAGCGGTGACCCATGACACTACACCGCTTCGTCTCCAAATAGGGGTTCTCCATAAAGAGACTGTGGTTCTACATGTAATATCTTCTCCGGCTGCTCCCATAGTGTTGGGCTACCCTTGGCTGCAGCTACACAACCCAGACATCAATTGGTCCACCCGTGAGATCACCTGCTGGCGGTGTATCACTTGCGTTTCACCTCAACCCTGTGTATTGAAGGCTGCCTCCTTAGGTACTACCATCTTACCTCCACAATATCAGACCTTTGCTGATGTGTTCGACAAAAGGGAAGCTAACTCCTTGCCTCCACACCGTCCTTACGATTGTCCCATCGACCTGCTTCCTGGTACAGTACCCCCACGGGGAAGGGTGTATCCGTTATCCCCGGCTGAAACCGGAGCTATGGAGACCTATATCCGTGAAAATCTCCTAAAAGTCTTTATCCGCCGATCCACGTCTCCCGTCGGCGCGGGATTTTTCTTTGTTTCCAAGAAGGATGGAGGTCTACGTCCGTGCATCGACTATCGAGGTCTTAATCGAATCACCATAAAAAACACTTACCCTCTGCCGCTCATCTCTGAGTTGTTTGACCATCTCAAAGGCTCGAAAGTTTTCACGAAATTAGATCTACGGGGTACATACAACCTCATTCGTATCCGTCAGAATGACGAGTGGAAGACAGCTTTTAACACCCACTCTGGTCATTACGAATATACAGTAATGCCATTTGGGCTCTGTAACGCCCCGGCGTTTTTTCAGGACTTTGTAAATGACTGTTTTCGAGATTATCTACACCAATTCGCTGTCATCTACCTTGATGACATTCTAATCCATTCACCTGATCTGCTTTCACATCGAACTCACGTCAAGAAGGTCCTGACACGTCTTCATGAAAACCAGTTGTACGCAAAACTAGAGAAATATGAATTTAAAGTCAACCGTGTATCCTTCCTAGGTTATGTCATTAGCGGTACAGGGTTCGAGATGGATGATGACAAGCTCCAGTCCATTCTGCAATGGCCTCAACCACAGGGACTTAAAGCCCTACAGAGATTTCTCGGCTTTGCCAATTATTATCGCCGATTCATCCAGGACTTTTCCAAAGTGGTAGCTCCTTTGACCGATCTCGCCAAGAAGGGAGCTGACTGCCATAACTGGCCTACCGCTGCAGTCCAAGCCTTCCAAAAACTAAAGACCTTGTTTGTGTCCGCTCCGATCCTCGTACATCCTGATGTATCTCAAACCTTCGTAATCGAAGTAGATGCTTCGGAAATTGGGACCGGAGCAGTATTGTCCCAACGCAAAATGTACGAAGGGCCTCTACACCCCTGTGGCTTCTTCTCTAAACGATTTTCTCCTGCGGAGAGGAACTATGACATAGGCAATCGTGAACTACTGTCAGTGATTCTCGCCCTTTCTGAGTGGCATCACCTTCTGGAGGGCTCCTGTATTCCTGTAACCATCCTCACGGATCACAAGAACCTCCAGTATATTGGTGATGCCAAGCGACTAACACCTCGACAAGCACGATGGTCCCTTTTCTTATCCCGCTTCAATTACATAATCTCCTATCGTCCAGGGTCCAAGAATACCAAGGCCGACGCTTTATCACGTATGTTCTGTACTGCCTCAGAGGAGAAACCTGACCCGGAACCCATCGTACCTACTAACCGTATCATCTCTGCTGTCACTCTTGACGTTTCCTCTTCCCTTCTGCAACAAATTCAAGCCAGTCAACCCTCTGCTCCAGCCCAGACCCCTTCTGACAAGTTGTTCGTGCCCCCTGTATACCGTGAGAAGATACTCCAGTTGCACCACACCACAAAGTTTGCGGGCCACCTTGGTCTCTGGCGCACTTGTCAGGCTCTAGGCCGATGTTTTTGGTGGCCCTCCTGGAGACAGGACGTTGCAGACTTCCTTAAATCTTGCCACACTTGTGCTACGACCAAGACCCCCAGGACTCCCCCTTCCGGTCTCCATTGCCATGGACATAGTCATCGCTACACCACTATACTTACTGTTGTTGACCGGTTCTCCAGGATGGTTCATTTCGTGCCTCTCGTCAAATTACTGACAGCTAAGGAGCTTGCAGTCATCTTCGTCAGAGACGTTGTACGACTCCACAGCCTTCCCCAGGTGATTATTTCCGATCGTGGAGTCCAGTTTGTTTCCTGTTTCTGGAGAGCCTTCTGCAAAGCTGTGGGTATCACCCTTTCCTTTTCCACAGCTTATCACCCCCAAACCAATGGAGCGGCTGAACGATCCAACCAACGCCTTGCAGGCTTTCATTAATGACAACCAGAACGATTGGGCTGACCTTCTTCCACAATGCTGTACAAGGCTCTACCCAGCATACACCTTTTTACTGTGTCTATGGTTTCCACCCGACTGTTCTTCCTGCGGGATCCCCTGATTCGAGAGTTCCTGCGTTGGATGACCATCTTAAGCAGCTAACTTCAGTGTGGTCCTCTGTCCGTTCTGCGTCCATTGCTGCCTCTCAGGATCAAAAGAAGTACTATGATCGCAGACGGTTACCAGCCCCCACTTACATGCCCGGGGACAAAGTCTGGCTATCAACCCAACATATACGCCTACGTACTCCCTCCAAAAAACTGGCTCCTTGCTTTATTGGACCTTATTCCGTCCGCCGTCGTATCAACCCTGTTACCTATGAACTGGACTTGCCTCGCAACCTCCGTATTCCTTGTACATTTCACGTTTCACTCCTGAAGCCGGTGGTATTTAACCGTTTTTCCCGGACGCTGGCCAGTCCTGGTCCTGTTTCGGTCTCCTCCATGGATGATTATGAGATCCGTTCCATCCTGGATTCTCGCTTCTTCCGGGGTACCCTCCAATACCTTGTACACTGGAAGGGATACGGACCGGAGGAAGGAGCCTGGGTGCCCGCCTCTGAAGTCCACGCTCCTCGTCTGGTTCGTCACTTTCATGTCAGGTACCCCCAGAAACCCGGTGGGGCTCCTGGTCGCCCTTCGGTCGCCCTTCTCGAGGGGGGGGTACTGTAAGGACTTACCTGCCTCTCCGGTCCCGCTCCATGGCTGCTCCCGCGAAGCTTCCTCCTCAGGCGGCTTCCCGGGCAGCGAGTACCACCGCTACCCGGTCGGCGTCTTCACCGCATGGCCGACCACGCAGCAAACAGGTACCACAGCCACCGTGTGGTCAAAACGTAATATCGCACGTTACATTTGTAACATGCCTTTATAACCTCGGGTGACCTCTTCATGCAGGACACGCCTCCTCCTCTATTTAAACCCAGACTTCCTCTTCTGGATCACCATTGGTTGGTGTATTTTGCTATTTGCTTGCGCATTAGATTGTTAATGACTGCTCCGGTTTGACTTTGCTTGTTGACCTCGTTCCTGTTTCCTGATTCGGCTCCTGATTCCTGCTCGTCTGGTATTGATTCGGCTTGTTGACCCCGTCTCTGGATTCTGATTTGGCTTATCCTGATTACCTGTCTGACCCGGTTGGCTCTCTGACTTCCTGGTTCCTGTTTGGCCTGGCCCACTCCGCCATCTGGGGTCCTACCTCACCATACCATTACAAACACAGAAGCATTTTGACTTTGCTATTCTCAAGAAGCAAACTCAAGGTCAAGAGACCTACTGTACAATCAAGAATTGTTGATTTGCATAAAACTGGAGAGGGTTACAAAGTAATTTACATGTTCATCAGTCCACAGTTAGACAAATTTTTTATAAATGGAGGCGATTTAGCACAATGGCTACTCTCCTTAGAATTGGACACACAGCCAAAAGGACTCCAAGGGCACAATGCAGAATGCTCAATGAGGCAAATAAGAACAACAGCTAAAGGCTTGAAGGAATCATTGAAACTAATTAACATCTTTGTTCATTAGTCTACCATATGAAAAACATTGAACAGGCATGATCTCCATGCCAGGACTCTACCGAGGAAGCTGCTGCTCTCCAACTTAACATCACTGTTCGCCTAAAGTTTGCCAAAGAGAACCTTCACACTCCACAACACTACTAGGAAAATGTTTTGTGGACTGGTGAAACTAAGGTTGAATTGTTTAGGAAGAACAGGAAGCATTACATATGGGATAAAAAGGGCACCTCATACCAACAACCAACATGAAAACATCATCCCAACAAGAACAATATTGGAGGCATGATGTCTATGGCAGGACTCTACCGAGAAAGCTGCTGCTCTCCAACTTAACATCACTGTTCGCCAAAGAGAACCTTGACACTCCACAACGCTACTGGGAAAATGTTTTGTGGACTGATGAAACTAAGACCAATGTTGGAGGGGGGTATCATGATTTAGGGCTGCTTTGTTGCATCAGTACTGGACAGCATGTCATCATTGAGGTATCATACAGGATGGCTGTCTGCCAGCTGAAGCTCAGTAGAAGTTGGTTGATGCAGCAGGACAATGACCCTCGACATCCAAGTAAATGTACTACAGAATTCTTTCAAAAAAGAAAGTCCACCTTTTGGCATGGCCCAGTCAGAGCCCAGACCTTAACTCTGTAGAGATGCTGTGAAATGACCTTAAGAGAGCTGTTCACACCAGACATCCTAGGAATATGGCTGAGCTTAAGCAGTTATGTAAAGCTTCCCAAACAATCAAAAACAATCAGCAACTAAACAGGAGGTGAGAGATAATATAATGACAAAAATTATGCAAAAAATTAAAAAAGCTAGTTTTTTCGTTGTATACATTAGGTAAGGGTTTCATGCATTCACACTGTTTATTTGAAGCTTCAGACAATTAAACACAGATTTTGGGAGAAATGGCAGATCATCTCTAAGGAATATATATCTTAGAGAGACTACAATAAATAAGCCACAGAGTCCTTTGCTCTGTTCTAGCAGATCACTATTGGTGAGTTTAGACAAATATTTAGGGGGAGAAAAAGAAATCCGAGGAAGAGGGCAGAAACTCTGTGCCAATTGTATGGAAAAAAGGTATGAAATGACATATAGTGTCAACATTATATGTGAGGCAGAGGTTGCTAGGGAAGAAATGCTGTTGGAGAGAAAAGGAAAATATATCTGGGGGCATCCTGTCATGTTTGCCATCACCCAAAATGTCTAAACAAAATATAAATATTAATGATGGATGCAAAAATAGCCATGAGCTTTAAAAATATTACCAACATGCTAGATTGTTATATTTACATTGTATTCATAAAAATTGTGTCCTCATCTATTATCTTTGCTAATATGTGAAATGTCTGTCATACCTGGTGAGATATAGAAAGTCTTAGTCAACTTTTTGTCTGTTGTGATGTCTCTGATCTCTTTAGTGATATTCACCAGACGCCCAACCACCGGTGGGATTCTGCGGAAACCCAGGATCCTTTGTTGGAAAAGATAAAGGACAGAGCTTCAAAGACTTGTTTTTGTACCTTTGTAAACTTGCCTATTAGGAGATGTACAGGTGAAACCATTAACTGTGTGTGCTTACCCATATAGACAAAACTAGCTATCGCTGCATTGAAGCTTTTATAAGTGTACTCTCTGTGTATGCCTGTGTATGTCTCTTTGTAATTATGTACCTGTCCAAGTGAAAAGCTGCTATCTCTGCGTTGTGTCTCTCAAAATCTGAGAAGTAAAAAAAATCTGGGGGAGTCTCTTGGTCCCGAGTCTGTCTGAGAAGAACAAGAAAACAGAAAAGTAATACATGCTTATATATACTGTAACATATATATGTACAAAGGACACATATGAAAGCCCACACTGAAGCCAATGTGTGCATATTTATTGTGCACATGCAAACATTGAAATGGTTTACTGAATGCTCTAATGAAATACAAAAATTATAAATGTTGCATCAAAACTAAGGAATAGATTTGAATATATTTAATTGTAATTGTAAGAATATGTGAATATTATCTGAGACCTAATGAATTATTTTCATTCTAAATGTCATTGCAAATATTCTACTACAATAATTGATTTTTAGTCTGAACGGCATCATGGCAGAGGTTTTTTTTGCATGAATAAAAAACAAAAAAACCCCAATCATTGTGTATTTGACAATATGGTATGTATTACCGTATTACTATTCTGTTTTATTCATCTGGCATCAATAGGTTCAGCAGTGCTTTACAATAAGAGGTATACATAAAAATATTTTATCAAAACCGCCATAGAAGGTAAAGACCATTCTCTAGCACTTACAACCTGAAAGACTATAGTGTTTCACTTTGACAGAAAGTGAGTCAGTCATAAAATATGCTCCGATTGTTCCTATACTTACTTCATGGGCTTGAATAAGGCCTGACCAAAGTTTGGAAAGGACATCACAAGCTTGAGCTGCGTCCCACCAGGTTTTTGAACTAAGTAGAAATAGATAAGTAGCATATTAGACAATGAGCACTCATATGCTCACCCTTTACACTATCTGATACAAAAAGGTCTCTGGATATTGGGAAAATGCAGCCCCAGGGACAGTATAGTGTTTGCTATCCTTTACTCTGTGTATTTTGGATGGGCTGGAGTATCCGAGAGAGCAGGGTTGACCGGTTCTCTATCCCACTAACAGGGTGACTGTGTTGTCAGATATTTTGTGCCAGACATATGTATATTAGATTTTAGCGTATTATACATCAAACAAAACCAAAATGGGGTCAGAGTCATCTTGTTTTCTTTATAATCAAATAAAAAGGGGTATATTAGAACAAACAAGTCTTGGTGAAACTAGAAGTTTCATTAAGTATGTCCTAACCAAATGTATGACCCAGCTGCTCTAATTATGGAAGAGTTTAATGAGTACCAACAGTTCATTTCAGGGAAAGGTCAGAGATAGTGGAATGTAGGTTTCGGAGACTAATATGATATAGTATACCTAGATATTTTAATCAATGGTAGTGAATTGGTTTGATTTCTAATTCCTTTTTAGCAGAGACCAGTTGGACAACAGTGACAAGAGGCGGTAAATATAACTGTATTTTTATGTTTTTTTTTAGCATATTTTGTCTTCTTCAACATTGAGAATAATTTTACTCCTTTTAGGGCAAAATAGTATATTCCATTATTGCATAGACAGGCTTTTGAGAACTGCATCTTCCCACACGAAAATATGGCAATAATGGATAAGGTTTTATATCTATAATCTGTAGTATATTGGAGTTTGATATTACCATATTTTCATCTATAAAAATCTTACTAAGAAGAAGTTACATAATTGCAAATACAGTTGTCTTTTAAATTGTTGTTCTTAGTGACATCGCAACAGACTTGTACAGTCTGATATAGTGTTTTTTTTGGTTACCACCCTAATTGTTGCATTCTGCTTTTTTGTTTGCTGTGAAAAAAGTTAACTGGTTTAGTGCAATGGAGGAAATATTGGATACTTTTAACACATTCTGATACCATTCTGAGGAATATGTTTATGATACTTATTGCATTGTCTTATCTGTTATCGCCATAAGCCAGTAATTCATACTTGATAACCTATCAATAATACACAAAATAATGCCATGGAATATTTTTATATGTTTTGAAGATAATTTTTCTTTATATTTATACTAAAATTTATACTAAAATGTTATAGATTTTTTCCACAATAAATCATATCTTGAGTAACTTTATTTGTATAATATCTCAATTTAAATTATAAATTTTGGTGTGATGCTAGAACCGAGGATCAGAGAAAATATATAGCGTATATCTTTATATTAATATTGTAGGTGTGGTCTTACCATAATGAATAGTGCCGTAATTTTGCATATTTCATAAAATATTGTATTTTACATATTTTGATCATAATTATACCTAAATTGTACTAAGGAATTCAGTCCCTATTTTCAAGAGACTCGAACTCAGGTGACCTGTGAAGGACTATAAAGAGCAGGCTAAGCCTAGAACCTGATATATTCATTTGTGAGCAGAACAGGGGGAATGCTGCCAGACTGCCTTTTACATATCTGTATTTATTTAAGTTGGTAAGCAGACACACTGCCTAAGGGTAGTAAGCAAAACTACAGTGTTTAGTAATTGCTCAGAAGAGCAAGGATTTGTTGATTTTGTTAATGTAACTCTTCTAAGAAGAGTACAAAATAAAACAGGCACCTGCGTATTAATCCACACTTGGCTCTGAGTCCTTCATACTAGAGCCCTGCGCGGGACTGCTTTTTTAATCCCGTTCCCGCCAGGTACAATCCTGCATTGCTCCCGCAATGTGGGTGTTCCACCCCTGCCCGCTCCCGCAACATGTGTGCCCAATCCCGTCCGCTCCCACCACAAATGTGGCCAATCACGCCCGCCTCCTTACCTGAACTGCAGATTTCCCACACAGGCCCGTAAGGCTGCCCTCGAGTTGCTCCCTCACAGCGTCTCTTGCTCCGCCCAGGAACACAGCGGAGTCACGGGAAGTGACGTCACATCACGTGACTCCGCTTTGTTCCTGGGCGGAGCAAGAGAGGAGACACTGTAAGGGAGCAGCGCGAAGGCAGCCTTGCGGGACTGCGTGGGATTAACGGGACCTGTAGGTACAGTGCCTGACCGCCAGCTCCTGCCCGCAACACCAGCAAGACTGCCCGCATCACATAACAAATTTGACTTATTGAAACAAAAGGCAATGAGGACCTTGCTCAAACAAGCTTACAATATAATAATTTTAATGAAATCCAGATTTCAAAATGTAATATAACATGGGATATTGTTAAATTGCTTCTAGGTAGACTCTCACAGACGAAAAGATGTTATGTATAAAATATACTGGTGCAAAGTTTTAAAAAGTGGTTTTATTAACATAACAGCCATTGGGGAATGGTCTGGTGATTGAAGAGCTTTATATACCAGGAAGAAAAAAATGAAAATGGATCTGCACGTATGTATTGTTATAATTTGTCCCAAAAATAGGGCTTCAGTAGTACAAGTAAGGCAGCCAGGGTGAAATTAAGCAAAAAGGGGTTAGGCATACAATTTAGGGGCATGTCTCAACAGAAGCGGTAGATATTACATACAAATTAGAGAATACAATACATACGTTCTAAAAAAATCTTATTGTACATAGTAAATCTGTGTCAACAATTTACACAAGTTTTACCCTCCATCCTCCGATTGGGGACCCAGAGGTCAAAGCAGGCCATAAACAGCTTCTAAGGAAAGTTCACCTACTCAAGGTTACTTAGTATGTGCATCTGCTTATAACTTTACTATAAACATTCTACATTCAGATGTAAAGACTTTATTACCTGAGTTAAGAATACGTTGAGTAGACATTTCCTTAAGCAGAATAGGTATAAGTGGATCTTGGGTTGGGTATAACTCATAACGATTAATCCCGATGTGGAATTTTAGCCACGTAGGATAGGTGTCAGCTGGTGATTCACCTGTGGGAAGGATGAATTCCACATTAGCACTGATCCTGTAGGGAAAGAGAATAGAATGTGTGACTGAGGAATTGTATTATTTTAACATTGATAATTTTCCTCTCTTGTATACAGTATGAATAAATTGTGTCTCCTTTATTGGCCCCCATTTTCAAAGCCTTTTTTCTATCCTGTATTTTTTTGTGTCAAGATTGTCTTTAAATATTTATCTAAGTATATTTATTTATAACCAGTTTGCTTTCTGCTATTATCATATTATTAAGAATATAGCAGTATAGTACAAGTTTACAATTGTATGAATCCCGAAGCACATGCTGATCGACACAAAATATGCCACTATTTGAGATTTAACAATTGTTCTGACACGAGCTGATACTTCTGCTGTTTGCTGTGTGACGTTAATGGAGACATCAACTGAAGTATCATCTTGTTCTGTTTCAGTCCCTCAGCTAAATAAATAAGTTTGTTATCAGATACCCTGCCGCCAACCAAGCTATTTAACTTAATTTCACAATATAAAAATGTATAAAAAGGAAAAAAAGAAATGAGAGATGCTAGCTAGTTAGGCTGGATTTTGAGTATTGTGTTGGTAATAGAGTACAAGTGCTGTCATATCTACAAAATGACAAAGATCACCTGGGCCTTTTTAGCAATATGAAAACTGTTTAAAATCAATTGAAACCAATTAAAAAAGGTGATATTAGGAATCATGTAGCAGGTACTCCATTTTTTTAATTGATGCACTTCTATGATTAGTTAAATAACAGTCCTTAAAGAGGGTCTTTCCTAATGGGCATGCACCCCAATTATTAAATTGGACAATGGACATGTTTAGTTGGCCTCCGATATATCCATAAAATAACTATTAGAAAGTCAATAACTTTGTATACATTAACTCTGTATATATTAACTCTGATATATATAGCTGATTCAAATATATAGTTTTAATGAAAAGAGAAGGCTTATATTAAATTTAGTAGAGGGGTAGTGGGGTAAATATATTTTCTCCTATTCTCCCCAACTCATTATTGCCATTACCATATCACTGAATGGATAAATGCCTTGGAAATAAAATGTTAGATGTTTGTTAGTATGTAAGGAGTGAAGGAAGAAAAAATTGCTGCCCAACATATGTTTTGTCTCTACTAAGTGCTTTATCAGGGGGGCTTGTGTATTGAGTAAACCTACTTCCTTAAAGGTTAGTTTAAATGGTCAGTACAGAAGGCACCCAGTCAAAAAAGTGAAAATCCGGTTGGCTATCTTTTTAAGAATGGCACTGTGCTGAATGAATTGCCCAAAATAACTGCAGTCTGTATAGAGACTCTTATAAAAAGAAAAAAAATGAAACATTCTGGAAAAAAGCTATTTTGAAGAGAGGATCAAATATGCTTGCAGATACATACAGGCTGGAAAGCTGGCTCACAGAGCCAATTAGCTACTGTCACATTCTAGTACACGACTGGTACATTTGATGTTCCTCTATGTAGGAAAAAACACATGATATTTTAATGAGGATTCTTCTCTCATAGTTACATGACCAATGAACAGCACTCACATTAATGGAAAGACGCTTTTTGTTAGTATTGCCCAACAAGCACTTTGATGATAGCGCTATCAAACAATACAAGAATAAAAATGTATTCAATTTGTAAAGGGAAGTCTCGAACAATATTTATGGTTTTCACCATAATTTTCTCTTGTCACTGAGAGTCATTGAGAGAAAAGAGGTGAAGACTATCAGATGCTTTGTTTTCTTCACATGAGAGACTAACTATAAAGGTATTGTTTTTAGAAACATGATTGATGCATACCATAGTTTTATATAACTTTCACGCTCATGCATTTCATTGGTATGGTACAAGAACACACAAATTTATGCAACATCAAATGGATACAAATCAATATATACAACAAAATTCACAAATCACAGTAAAATCCAAAATGAAACTCGTATTATATAATCTCAGCTTCCAGTGCTTTTGGGTCTTGGTTCATCACATCTGATCTTTGAAGCTAAACTTTTTGTGCCTGTGGACCAGTTTACATACAGTTTATGTACTGCACACCAAAAGGCACGGGTAGGCAGAGTCCATATTTAATAAACAGGTAATGACCTTCCCCAAACTGGTGCCACAAAGTTGGAAGCATATGATTGTCTAAAATATCTTTGTTTACTGTAGCATTAACATTAGCCTTCACTTTGAAAAACAGCACTGGACCATTATCCTATCCTCCATGATAGGAGTGTGATTGCTAACGGCAATGCGACTTTAAATCCCGTCTATTTATTTATTTATTTTTTTATGCGGAGGAGAGAGAGGGTGCAGCCCGCACCTCGAGCCGCACCTCGAGCCCAGCTACTTACCTGTGGGAGGGTCTTCTGTACTGCACAGAGGAAGCGGAACCTAGCAGAGTTCATGTGACATCACATGACTCTGCTCCAGTCCTGCTTCCTCTGTGCAGTACCAGAGAACGCAGAGGGAGGACGCGCCCTCTGCTGAAGTCTGTGAGCGGCATCGAGGAGCTGCAGTGCAGGTAAGGGGGTGGGGAGGGTGTTTGAATGAGTATGCGCAGTCCCATCATGCCTAGGTACCAGCATTTACTGGTTGCCTGGGTATGATAAGAGTGTGATTGCTGTGTGGGCAGTGTGGACGCCAGGGCTGGCTTTGGGGTGTGCAACCTGTGATCTATGCCTGTAATTTAGGGGGTTTTAAAGATACCTTTTAATGACGTGTTTTTATGTGAATTACAATTCATCTATACCTGCAAAGCTGTGTTTCTGCGTTATTCTGTAGATCCATATATATATATATTTCCATACATTATTTATGTATACCTGCAAATACAGTGTTTGTATGTCTTATTCAGTTGATTAATACCTGCAATGCTGTTTCCATGTATTTATTTGATCTATACCTGCAATGCTACGTTTCATATACTATTGTATACCTGCAAATACAGGATTTGTATGTCTGATTCTGTTTATTTGATATATACCTTCAGTGCTGAGATCACAAGTGCATTTCAGTTGATCTATACATGCAAAGCTTGGTTTGTGTGTTAATGTGTTGATCTATACCTGCTATCGGCAATTGGGGCTAATATTAATATATATATGGGCAGCAGGCAGGGGAGGGCTGGCAGCCTAAGGCCTGGGGGGCAAGTCAAGTGAAGTGGCTCCGCCCCCTCGCACTCACCTTTCACCCCTCACGCTGCTCCCATCACTATGCGGCCATCAGACTGCTGGAAAACTTATCTAAACGGCCGCTGGGTGCTGATGCCACCGGCCGGAGCTACTTTAATCCTTTTTTTTATTTATTTAATATGCCGGATCTGCTTGCCATATTAAAAATAAAGTATTAAAGTAGCGTGGCCGGCAGCATCAGCACCCAGCGGCCGTTTAGATTTGATTTCCAACAATCTGATGGCCGCAGTGTGAGTGCGAGGGGGCAGAGCTTTCACCCCTCACGCTGCTCCCATCACTTGGCGGCCATCGCATACGGCCGCTGGGTGCTGAGGCCGCCGGCCGGCGCTGCTTTAATACTATTTTTTTTTTCATTTAATAGCCGATCCGGCTTGCCATATTACATTTTAAAAAAAAGTATTAAAGTAGCGCCGGCCGGCGGCATCAGCACCCAGCGGCCGTTTAGATTAGAAGCAGGGGCATCAATATACAAGGGGCAAAAACACTAAGGGGGGTATAAACGACAATCCAGTGTGAAAAATCAATCCTGATGTAGACGTCTGTGACTGTAAGGCACTTACCTGGCAGACGCGGGGAAGTTCCTCTCCGTCCTCCCGGCAGAAACGCCGGCATCATTCCCTGCTACATGAAGCAGCCGCTCGCACGCGCGGCTACTTCATGAATATTTATGCGGCTGACCGCCGCCTGGATTCCGCTGCGTCGCTATGGCGACGGTGGACGCGGTTACGTCAGGGACGCCGGGGAACGCCTCCCCGGGCTATTTAAACTTCCCAAACCTATCCACCGGTGCTCAGTTGTACTGGTGCTTCCGTACCTATTGAGCCCCTCGTATTTTTACCTGTATCTTGTTCTATTGCTGGTATCCTGACCCTGGTCTGCTCAACGGCTATCGTGAACTTCTGGAATCCTGACCCTGGCTATTCTTACGACTTTGGGTATCTCTGGCATCCTGACCCCGGTCCTCTAAAAGGTTATTGTGTATCTCTGGCATCCTGACCTCGGCTTTCCATTTCGGCTCCTGTGTATTTCCGGTATCCTGACCCTGGCTTTCCTAACGACTCTGAGAACCTCCGGTATCCTGACCCTGGTCTGCTTAACGGTGCTGTCCTGATCACCCGTGCTTACAGTAACACCGCCAAGTGCCCTGTTATCCACCTCAGGCCCCTTGTGCGTGTCCTGTACTGAGCAAGCGTGTTCCTTTCCTGCATCCCGGATTCCTTCTGGTAAGACGATCCTTACAGAACAACTGAGCCAAGACATGGAATCCGCAGGAATTGCTGACGCCCTCTCGGCTCTCACGGGACAAATTGCCTCCCTCACTCGTTCTCTTCAAGACCTCCAAACTAGCCACGCACACATGCAGCGTCAACTTCATGAACTCCAGACAAGTCTACCTGCCTCCGGGGAATCCCCTTCTGGAACAGCTCCGCCCCCGGTGATGGAGGAAATCGGTGCTACTGCTCCTGAACCTAAGGTGCCTTTACCTGAACGTTTCTCTGGGGACAGAACTCGTTATCGCACATTCATGACATCCTGCCAGATCCTGTTCTCACTACAACCTAGAACGTACGCCTCTGACCATGTTAAAGTACGAACTGTGATCTCCTTGCTCTCTGGTGAACCCCAACTGTGGGCCCATCATCTGCTTCACACTAATAACTCCGTCCTGAATTCCTGGGCTGATTTCAGTCATGCTATGGATACCTTGTTTGATGACCCGTTTCGTTCCACCTCTGCACAAGCAGCCATACGTGCGTTACACCAAGGCAAAAGACCTGTGGAGGAATACGTCACAGAATTCCGGAGCCTGGCTTTTGAAAGTACATGGAACGAACCAGCACTTCTGGACCAATTCCGTCTGGGTTTATCCGAGAGCTTAAAGGATGAACTGGCCCGTGTGGGTGTCCCCAATTCATTAGAGGATTTAATATATCTGACTATTCAGCTTGACCGCAGATTTGGGGAAAGACGCCTGGAACGCGCAGCTTCAGCCGTTCCTGCCCCGAGACGCCACTTCCCTCCTGTGGCTCATACTGCTCCTACGGCTCCTACCCTTCCTCCTCTCCAGTTACCAGCGATCATGCCCCCTCCGGAGGAACCGATGCAGATCGGATTGGCACGCGGCCCACTATCCGAAGCTGAGAAAACCCGTCGTCGGAGGAACAATCTGTGCCTATACTGTGGCGAACCCGGGCATCTGATCCACTCCTGTCCTCGACTCCCTCCTAAGGGTAAGCCCACACATACTACAGTTTGCTTGAGTTCCTTTCCTAGAGACGGGTCTCCTCACCTATCCATTCCTTTGTTTTTGCAGTGGACCAGTAATTCTACTACAGTGTCTGCCATCATTGACTCCGGTGCCAGTAGCTGCTTTATGGATCAAGATTTTGCCAAGCAATTGCACATACCAACATTGACCAAAGCAGCTCCAATACATATCCAAGTAGTAGATGGCACTCCGCTATCTTCTGGACCCATCACCCAAGAAACACCACGACTCCAGGTACTACTGGGAAATAATCATATGGAACATCTGAACTTTGACTTGATCCCATCACCTATGTTCCCAATTATTCTCGGACTATCCTGGCTGAGGCTTCATAATCCTACGATAAACTGGTCCACAGGCACCCTCTCCTTCCAATCTTTTTTTTGTCGCACTCGTTGTCTCTCCAATCGCCAATCACTCCTGCTACTCCCTGACGATTCATCCTCTTCTCCGGTCCTACGTCTCCCCAAGCAATATGCAGAATTCAGTGATGTGTTCGATAAGAAGGGAGCCGACTCTCTTCCTCCCCAAAGGACTTATGATTGTCCTATCGATCTTCTCCCAGGAGCTCCCATTCCCTTTGGCAGAATATTTCCGTTGTCGGAACCTGAACTACGTTACCTCAAAGACTATATCCAAGAAAATTTAGCCAAGGGTTTTATTCGTCCGTCTACCTCCCCCGCCGGTGCAGGAATCTTCTTTGTAGAAAAAAAAGATGGCAGTTTACGCCCTTGCATCGACTATCGTGAATTAAACAAAATCACTATAAAGAACAGATATCCGTTGCCACTTATTCCTGAACTTCTGGACCGACTGAAAGATGCACACATCTTCACTAAAATTGATCTCCGGGGGGCTTACAATCTAGTTCGCATACGGGAGGGAGACGAGTGGAAGACCGCCTTTCGAAGTCGCTATGGACACTTTGAGTACCTCGTAATGCCTTTCGGTTTATGTAACGCCCCCGCGACGTTTCAACATTTCCTAAATGACGTGTTCCGGGACTACCTTGACATCTTCCTGGTAGTCTATTTGGATGACATCCTCATTTTCTCATCAACTTTGTCTGAACATCGGAACCAGGTTAAACTGGTCCTCAAACGCCTACGCTCACATCATCTCTATGCTAAACTAGAGAAATGCCAATTCGAATCCTCCAGAGTGGAATTCCTGGGGTTCATTATCACGCCAGGGAGTCTACAAATGGATCCTAAGAAAGTGTCAGCAATACTGGAATGGCCGATACCCTCTGATAAAAAAGCGATCCAACGCTTCATCGGTTTCGCGAATTACTATCGCAAATTCATTCAAAATTTCTCTCATGTCATCGCACCCATCACGAGACTTACTCGCCAGTCCTCTCATTTCGCATGGTCACCTGACGCTCAGAAGGCGTTTGACATCTTGAAACGGTATTTTACCACGGCTCCTATTCTCATCCAACCCAACGTTGCTGAACCCTTTTATGTGGAGGTTGACGCTTCGGATGTAGCCGTAGGGGCAATCTTATCTCAGAGACATGGAGAAAAACAGAGTCTACACCCAGTAGCCTATTACTCTCGCAAACTCACCCCTTCAGAAATGAACTACAGTGTGGGGGATAGAGAATTGTTGGCCATCAAGCAGGCACTAGAAACTTGGCGTCATCTTCTTGAAGGTACCATACACCCCGTGACGGTTTATACCGACCATCGGAACCTCGAGTATCTTCGTTCTGCACGTAGGTTGTGCCCGAGACAGGCAAGGTGGGCTCTCTTCTTCACAAGATTTAATTTACATATCACCTACCGCCCTGGATCCCGAAATATTAAAGCAGATGCCTTGTCCCGAATACCAGTTACTTCACATCACCCTAAGAGTCAGTCCGATACCATTCTCCCATCCAATTTGTTTCTCACTCACCAACCACCCCTTATAGACTACATCCGTACTTCATCCCGTGGCGTGCCAATACCAAGAACACATCCTCCTATCCGTTGTACCAGGAACCTTCTCTATTACCGTAACATGATATTTGTACCACGACCGGCCCGTCTAAGGGTATTACAAACCTGTCATGACTCCCTCCTTTCTGGACATGGGGGCATTAAGAAGACCCTAGATCTCGTCCGACGTCATTTTTGGTGGCCTTCACTGGATCGAGACGTTACCTCGTTTGTCCGCTCATGTACCACCTGTGCCCGAACCAAGACCACACGCAAGAAACCAGTAGGCCTCCTCCGCCCATTACCTATCCCATCGGTCCCCTGGTCGAAAATTTCTATGGACTTTATTGTGGATCTACCACCCTCAAAGAAACACGACACAATAATGGTGGTGGTAGACAGATTTACTAAGATGGCACATTTTATTCCCACCATTGGTATTCCCTCAGCAGCGACCACGGCCACCTTGTTCCTGAATACAGTTTTTCGGCTCCATGGACTACCACAGACCATCACTTCTGACCGGGGGGTACAATTCACATCACGCTTCTGGAAGATCTTCTGTCGAAATCTGCACATTCGTCCCACGCTGTCCACGGCCTTTCATCCTCAAACCAACGGTCAAACAGAACGTTTAAACCAAATATTGGAACAATATTTGAGATGTTACACCACTCACCTCCAGAATGATTGGCTCCAGTTCCTCCCCCCGGCGGAATTTACCTACAACAACCAAAAACAACGTTCCATACAAATGTCACCATTTTTCGCAAACTACGGCTACCATCCTACCATGATTCCGGGCCTACCCACCGGACCTACGGTTCCTGGAATTACGGACCGAGTCACCGCTCTCGCCAGACAATTTCGAACCCTGAAAGAGAACCTGATCAAGGCTCGTAAAACATACAAATTATATGCAGATCGTCATAGATCCAGCCCACCAACCTACCGTTGCGGTGACAAAGTCTGGTTGTCCACAAGTAACCTGCGCCTGCAGGTGCCATCGAAAAAATTAGGACCCAAGTTTATCGGTCCTTATGTCATCACCAGGATCATCAATCCAGTAACAGTGCAGCTGAAACTGCCCGCTACATGTCGGATCCATCCCGTGTTCCACGTATCTCTAGTCAAGCCATGGGTAGCTAACCCTTTTCCTGGTCGTGTACCTCCTCCGCCTGCTCCTGTTGTTATCGATGGGGTGGAGGAGTATGTGGTACAAAAAATTGTTGACTCCAGGATCCATCGTGGACACTTGGAATACCTGATACACTGGAAGGGGTATAGCCCAGAAGAAAGAACCTGGGA
Source organism: Spea hammondii (assembly GCA_029215755.1). Lineage (NCBI taxonomy): Eukaryota > Metazoa > Chordata > Amphibia > Anura > Pelobatidae > Spea > Spea hammondii. Next base: position 28,149,103 of record JARDYJ010000007.1, read on the forward strand.
ACCGGCAGATCAGGTGCATGCCCCCGTCTGTGTTCGCAGATTCCACAAGCTGCATCCTCTCAAGCCGGGTTCTCCACGCCCCCAGAGGTCGCGTCTTGCGGGGGGATCCTGTAAGGCACTTACCTGGCAGACGCGGGGAAGTTCCTCTCCGTCCTCCCGGCAGAAACGCCGGCATCATTCCCTGCTACATGAAGCAGCCGCTCACACGCGCGGCTACTTCATGAATATTTATGCGGCTGACCGCCGCCTGGATTCCGCTGCGTCGCTATGGCGACGGTGGACGCGGTTACGTCAGGGACGCCGGGGAACGCCTCCCCGGGCTATTTAAACTTCCCAAACCTATCCACCGGTGCTCAGTTGTACTGGTGCTTCCGTACCTATTGAGCCCCTCGTATTTTTACCTGTATCTTGTTCTATTGCTGGTATCCTGACCCTGGTCTGCTCAACGGCTATCGTGAACTTCTGGAATCCTGACCCTGGCTATTCTTACGACTTTGGGTATCTCTGGCATCCTGACCCCGGTCCGCTAAACGGTTATTGTGTATCTCTGGCATCCTGACCTCGGCTTTCCATTTCGGCTCCTGTGTATTTCCGGTATCCTGACCCTGGCTTTCCTAACGACTCTGAGAACCTCCGGTATCCTGACCCTGGTCTGCTTAACGGTGCTGTCCTGATCACCCGTGCTTACAGTAACACCGCCAAGTGCCCTGTTATCCACCTCAGGCCCCTTGTGCGTGTCCTGTACTGAGCAAGCGTGTTCCTTTCCTGCATCCCGGATTCCTTCTGGTAAGACGATCCTTACAGTGACGTAGATTGTGTCCTGCTGTTTGTGTATTTTTGGTTATCAGTGTAGCAGAGCCTGTCCTCGGGTGTGTGTGTATAGGTGTTGGTGTGGCAGAGCCTGTCCTGGTGTGTATTTGGGTGTTGGTGTGGCAGAGCCTGTCCTGGTGTGTGTGTTCAGTTGTCAGTGTGTCAGAGCCTGTCCTGGTGTGTGTGTGTGTGTTTGGAAGTGGGTGTGGCAGAGCCTGTCCTGATGTGTTTGGGTGTCAGTGTGTCAGAGCCTGTCCTGGTGTGTGTGTGTGTGTGTGTTTGGATGTGGGTGTGGCAGAGCCTGTCCTGATGTGTGTGGGTGTCTGTGTGGCAGAGCCTGTCCTGGTGTGTGTGTGTGTGTGTTTGGTTGTCGGTGTGGCAGAGCCTGTCCTGGTGTGTGTGTCTGGGTGTCGGTGTGACAGAGCCTGTGTTGGTGTGTGTTTTTGGTCATCTGTTTCCTGGCACTTAACTTACAGTAGGAATAATTTAATTTATATTTATCCAGAGATAAAATGCCCTCCTGAAGTTGTAGTGACTTCAGGGGACAAAACGTTCAAGGCCCTGAAATCATTTAGTGGAAAAGTTATTTATTGTATTATAATATTTATTTCAAGGATTAGTCGCACTCAATTGTGGCTTCAGGCTTCCCATGTTGAATGATCAAGTATTATTTTAGCCCAATGACAAAAGTATAATTCCATAGCTCATTACTTTTGGAAATTATGAATGCCCCCCCAGTTTGACTGTGGTATCTTGTGTGCCCCCCCTATATATTGTCTCTAGAGTCGCCACTGCAACACAGAGACAGTTTGGAACGCTATAATGAGTGATGCTACAGAGGATATGTGATTTAGCACTCAACAGTCCCTCTCTGTGAGAGTGCGTGGTTTACCGATTCATAGCTGAGCTGTTGTTACACCTACAAGCTTCTACAACACAATAATAACACTTACAGTGTATCATGGCAGATTTAGCAGGACAGAATTGTCACGAACTGACTTGTGACAAAGACAGCATCATATGAAAGTGCCATGTTTTAAAGTCATTCAGCTTTTCACTGTGTCCCATTCTTTTGCAATGTTTGTCTATGAAGACATGCCAATGTGCTTGATTTTAGATACTTGTTAGCAATGGGTATGGCTAAAACTCAACAATTAGGAGGGATGTTCATGTTCAAAGTGTCATATACTGTATTGTATATCTATGGGATATTTACTTAATTTAATTAATGATTTGTCTTGTTCATTAAGTAGTTTCTTTACATAATTGCACCTTTATTTGCACATGCTTGCTGTTTAATGCTGTTTAATATTTATAATTTATACATTGCACTGGAAATGGAAACCCATGGGCACAAAAAAAATGTGTTTCTTTTTGTAGCCATCTCTAAGGTTTATATTTCATGTCTCTTTCAAACACTGTCTCTTTCACATAATTTATATTAGACTTTGAAATACACTTAAACGTTTAGGTGATCTCGGACATCAGGCAATAGTTTAAAAAGGACTGAGGAACTTAAGATGTTCCTGTTCTGAGGGTACCTAAAACTTTGTAATATTAGGCTTATATGTGAAACATGTTTATTAATTATTATTAGGTTTATTAATTAATATTGGATATTAATTGATGACAGCAGTCATACTCGGTAGAACATGCAAACAGAAAAGCACCACCAAGGCCTTTAAAGTACGTTAAAAATACATGTTTAAAATACATATTTCATAACTCCCAAGCATCCCACAGCTTTCGAAAGCATAATATGCTCATTTAAGCAGGGCCTTCCTCAATTTTTGCTTCAGTAAATTCAAATTGTTATGTGATACACTACTTATTTTGTCCTGTTTAACCATTGTACAGCCCTGCAGAATATGGCGGTGCTATATAAGATAACAATGGAGGAAGAAGGAAACGTATCGGAAATGAATCCATCTATGTCTGCTTTAAAAAGGGCTGATATGATTGATTGTAAGCTTGCTATAGCAGACTTTGTTCCTCCTTGTGCATCAGTATGTCTTAATCGTTATTAAGCTTATTGAATTGTTTACCCCCCCCATTGTAATAGTGCTAATAAATCTGTAAAGCTTCCTGTGCCCCCCACAAAAAAACCCACATGCTTAAGTATTTTGCATGTTAAAAGTTGGGGATTATCTCCACTGTTTATGTAAAAGAAAACTCTACACCTACATGTGTGTCAGTAGCTTAGTTGCTGTTTCTGGAAAATGATCTAGGATCAGATTTCTAGCAGTCATTCTTGATTGTTTGGCTGGTCAACATTTACTGGAAGGATTTTTTAGGGATACGAGATTACCCTGAAGTGGCTACTTTATCATTGCTTTAAGCAGATTACTGTATACAGGATGTAAAATAAATGGTAAAAACTGAAGCATCCTGTGTGCAACTGCATAAAACAATATAAAATACAGTATCTCACAAAAGTGAGTACACTCCTCACATTTTTGTAAATATTTTATTATATCTTTTCATGTGACAACACTGAAGAAATGACACTCTGCTACAATGTAGAGTAGTGAGTGTACAGCCTGTATAAATTTGGTTCTCCCATCAAAATAACTCAACACACAGCCTTAATGTCTAAATCTTGGCAACAAAAGTGAGTACACCCCAAAGTGTAAATGTCCAAATTGGGTCCAATTAGCCGTTTCCCCTCCTCATGTGACTCGTTAGTGTTACAAGGTCTCAGGTGTGAATCCAAAATCCAATAGCCCCTGCAAATTGTAGATGTATATAGCTGGGACATGCTTTATAGTCATAGCTATGAATCAATAGTAGTGTGACTCCTCTAATTGGGAAAACTTAAGTAATGTATATTATATTGCTGTATTAAAGGGACACTCCAATGTCCCAGGGAGCCCCCTAAATATGAAAGTAGTTTCTAAGTATTAACAGAGAACGTAGCAAACATAGAATTTAACATCAGATAAGAACCATTTGGTCATCTAGTCTGCCCTTTTTTCCTGATGTAAAAACTCAATATACTAGCTACCACCCTCTCTATAAATGAAAATGTCCTTATATTACATCTAAACCTATGACCTTCTAGTCATATCCATTGCTCAAATTAAAAAAAATTAAAACGTACTTAATTTAGGGAGAATCTGCAGCTTCCCATACCCTCCATGGCCCAAGGATTCTTGCAGCTAAGAGCAACCAATCAATGGCAGAAAATCACTCACATAGACTCCTTCCTGCAGCATTCGCAGGAAGAAATTGCAAAAATATATGTACGCCACATAATTTTAAATGCGTCTCTCAGCTATCATGCACATTCAAGTGTCCCTTTAAATTAGTCCTGTATGTTATACAGTATTTCTTGTGTCACCATTAGATGGACCAGGTAATGGATAGAGTAACTAGAAGATAGATAACAGAGTAGATGTTTGGTGTCCCAAACAAAACACTCAAGATATTTGGCAAGACATCTTACCCCCACATGTTGTAACTGACCCTTTGCTGTGCTTAAACAACAAACCCTTGCAGGACACACATTAAGCTGGCATTGTGTAACTGAATTGACCTCACATATTATAACACAATTCTGAAATAATGAAATCAGGACTTAATAAATACATGTTAACCTGTTTAACACTGACCCAAACTGACAGACTTAAAAATTCCATATTAAAAACTGGGAAGGAAACCCAAACAAGTAAAATATTTATGGAAACCAAATAGGAAATTACAAAACTTCACATAAAATGTTTCTCACCATTCCTCACTTCCGCTGCCTTTCAAGGTAAATCGTTCCTTTGAGTTAACTCTAAACAGTTTATCTTCTTCTTTTATTTCTGGCATTGGAGTTTTAAAGAATGGGTGTTTGAACAAAGCAGCCAACTTTGAGCCTGGAAATCCTTTTGCTGATTTATTTGTAACCTTGGATTTGGTAGGATGTATTTTCTGCACTTGGACATCATCTACTGAAGATCTTTGAGTTGAACCATTGCTACTGCTGAAGTCTTGTAATGTCCGCACAATGTGGGGTTTTCGAATCACATGGACTTTGGCTCTAGGGTGATTATTAGATGCACAGGGGCAGGAAACTGCGTACAGTGAGGATATGTCTAAAGCAAAATGCATTATGAAAATAAGGAAGAGAAGTGACAGGACAAGCAACTTAAATCTCCTCTGAAAAGAAAAGTTAAGACGACGGATCATTTCAAAATGCAAAAATCAGCCAATGCAAAATAAGCCAAAATACAGCCAAACAATCCTTGTTAAAATAACTCAGAATAAAAGTTTCCTGCTAAGTGGAATATTTTTTCAATTTTTTAGAGACATTGGAAAAAATGCAGTGATCAAAGTCTATGTCAGCAACAAAAGTCAGTGCTTCTTGTCTGATGAGGAAAAGGTGAAATGATTTAGTGGAAACTTTTTCCAGGAGCTTTGTGTCAACAGGGGGACGGGTCAGAGGTAGAAATGAACAGAAGTGATCAATAAGTAATGCTTAAGCCAAATATTCAAATGATCTCATCTTGGCTGCACCACATATAGCACAATGCACGAAAAACAACAACAGTTTCTTAAAACAGTTTAAGAACCTCTTTTAATTAGTATTTTTGAAGGTGATCGACCTACTCTATGTCATGGTCCTATGGATTTTGGTTAAGCTGGCAGCCATTGAGCACTGGAGCTCCCCTCTCCAGATTTTAGTAGTATTAGTTTTCTTAGCACTCAAAAGACTTAATTTAGTTATACAAAATAAACAAATAGCAGTGTACATAGACGTGTCTGCTATAATTGTATAATTATTTCCATAACCAGTGGAGTATTTTGCCTAGGCTTAGTGCAACAGGTCCAGCGGACAGATCACTATATTAAGTGATCAGGCTTCCCAGTGCACCGCTGTTCAGTGGGCCAGTTTGGAAGACTACTGGTACTTGAGGTAGAACTGTGAAGGCGGCCAGGGGAGCTGCTCTTGGCCAGATCTAGGGCACCAACCCTCTCAAATAGGCCATTGATCAAAAAATGTGAATTAAGGTGAAAGCAAGGGCTTAAAAATAAATCTTATATGAAAAACAGTGCTGTTGAATAGATACCTTCACTATCAGCAACTTTATAGTGTCTTTATATTTTATAAACTTATGAACCCTACCATTTAACAAGTTTTATACTCTAAGATGTTTGAAAAATTGTATGCCAGATGGAGCAAATATTAATGAAATGGTCTTTAAATAACATCCATTTTTATACTCTCCCAGCATGTGTCTGAGCATATCCAGCCAGCAGCTGCATAATGCAGGACTCTATTTGCCACTGAAGTCTTCACAGTGTGCCAGATGGTACTGACTTGCAAAATCCTAGAAAAGCAAGAAATCTTTTCACTTCTTACCATAGTGTGCAGCAAACAGTTCTCTGCCATGATAGCATAGGTATATAGATAGGGGAAGACCCAGTAGCTGGTATATAATAATGTTCCTATTGATAACTGTGTACAGTATCAGACTTAAAATAAATATGTTTGAATTAGGATTTGTCTTTACAAGAAGTGGACGTACAGTGGCAAGAAAAGGCATATCATGGGGCACAGTGGCATATAGAGGGTTAAAAAGCATATCATGGGGCACAGTGGCATTTAGAGGGTTAAAATGCATATCATGGGGCACAGTGGCATATAATATAAGGCATTTCATGGGGCAGAGTGGCAAGCCTGGGGGCAGATGTGCATAACTGGAGGGCAGGTTGGGAAATAAAAGGAAATAAAAACAAAAAAAAAATATTTTTCTCAATCATAGCTTTTATTAAAAAAAATAGTTTACATAGTTTACATAAATTAACATTTACTAGTAAAAAGTTTACATAAATTAACATTTACTAGTAAAAAGATTTTGGGGGGTCCTCTTATAATCGAGCAAATACAGTAATCTGTGTGGGTACAGTAAATGAGAGAGAAGAAAATTACAGCTAAACATGAGCACCACAGAAATTTTAAAACAGCCATTGTTACAAAGGGCACAAAAAACTGACCTGTCCTTAAGGGGTTAAATATGGACAGTGCTGATGGAAAAAGTAAGTGAACCATTGGATTTCATAACTGGTCCAAACTCCTTTGGCAGCAATAACCTCAAACAAGCCCTTCCAGTGGCTGCAGATCAGACCTGCACAACATTCAGGAGGAATTTCAGCCATTCTTCATTACAGAACTGCTTAAACTCAGGGTGCCTGGTGTGAACGACTCTCTTGATGTCATTCAACAACATCTCTAATGGGTTAAGGTTTAGGCTCTGAATGGGCTCCTGCAAAAGGCAGATTTTCTTTTTTTAAGGCATTTATTAGTAGATTTACTTTGATGTTTGGAGTCATTGCCCTGCTGCATCACCCAAATTCTGCTGAGCTTTAGATGGCGAACCGCCATCCTGACATTATCCTATATGATAACTTGATAATATCATTGCATGATAGCATGCTGGCCAGGCCCAGAGGCAGTAGAGCAGCCCCAAATTATGATCCTCCCTCCAGGGTACTTCACCATTGGCATGATGTTCTCTTGTTGGATGCATGTTCTGTTTACATCATACATAGCGCCAGAGCCGGCCTTAGGCGTGGCGCCCTGTGCGGACTACTACTCTGCCCCTTCAAACTACACTCCCCCAACTGCCCCTTCAAACTACACCCCCCCACTTACCTTGTTGCCGGAGTCCTGCAGTGAGAGCGGGAGGCATCCGTCTTTTCGCTCTGCCGCGGTGCCGGCATTTCATGTTGAGTCCGGCACTCAACATGAGATGCCGGCACCGCGTCGGAGTCACAGAGAGTAAGGGGCGCCAAGCGGCTGCTGAGAACTTCACGAGCAACCGCTCGGCGCCCCTGCCCGGGACTTAGATTAAAGCATCGGGGTTTTTTTTAAACTTTATTTAACATGAATGATGTTAAATAAAGTTTAAAAAAACAAAAACAAAAAAAACGATGCTTCAAGTTAAGTCCCGGGCAGGCGCCCCTGCTACCATAGCACAGGTCGCACACCCCTAAGGCCGGCCCTGCATAGCGCTGTGTATTTTTGCCGAACAATTAAACCTTAGTTTCATCAGTCCAAAAAACATTTTCCCAGTAGTAGTAGTGTTTTGGAGCGCTTCAGATGCCCAGAAATGTTTTTTTTCTGGAGAGCAGCGGCTTTCTCCATGGTGTCCTGCTATGTTAACCAGTTTCAATGATTCCTTAAACCCTTTAGCTGTTACTCTAGGACTCTTTTTTACCTTCTGAAGTATTTTATGTTGTGCCCTTGGAGTCATCTTGGCTGGGTGCCCACTTCTAAGGAGAGTGTTCTATTGTACTAAATTGTCCCCATTTATAAACAATTCTTCTAACTGTGGACTGATGGATACGTAAACTCTTTGAGATTATTTTGTAAACCTTTCCAACTTCATGCAAATCAACAATTTTTAATTGTAGGTCTCTTGAGATTTCTTTTTTGTGAGGCATGGTTCACATCAGCAGATGCTTCTTGTGAATAGCTAACTCAAAATGTTTGAGTAGTTTTTTTTGTGAAAGTAGCTCTAAAATACACCTCCAATCCTGTTTCCTTGATTGGAATGCAGGTTTGCTGACTCCTCATTCCAATCTGCTATTGTTGAAGTGATCAGCCTAAGGGTTCACATACTTTTTCAACCCACACTGTGGATGTTTGAATGATGTAGTCAATATGGACACAAATAAAACAATAATTTGTGTGTTATTAATTAATACAGATTATACATAAATCCTGGTAATTCCAAAAGGTTCACTTACTTTTTTGCCACTGTATAATATTTTTCCAACTGTGAATTGGTCATTATATATAGTTAAGAGACAAACTATAGTACATTAGTTCTTTAATATGATCATAAAAGCAACTTTGCTTAATGCCTTTGCTTAATGCCTAACAAGTAATTTGTACCACTGAAGGACTGTAAAATTAACTCCCGGTAGTGCATGGTGGCTCCTGAAAATGTGACCCTTAAAAAGGTCAGGCTGACACAAGGACAAGTGCTTTTTTAAACAAAACATGTAAGATAACGGGTTGCAGGTAAACAGACATCCTGGTAAGTACAACATTTTTTCTGGTCAGTCTGACCTAGTAAAAGCACCTGCCAAGTTACGGTTTAGAGGGAGGTAAATATTCCACTTTCCTCAGTCTGTACTTTGTTCTAAATAGTCTAATTCCCACATCTACAAATTCTACCAGGAAGTTTGTATATATTGAAGTATGAATGAAAATTATTGACAGATAACCACAAAAGGAACAATGATGAGTTGTAAGAATGTCTTTAAAAAGCCTAATATACAAAGACATCCAAGGACATCTCAGTCTGTTCCTATAAAAATATATTATATGGAGAACATATCAGGTATTTAAAGACTTTTGCAATTTAATTCAGAATAGAATCTCAAGCATTCACCCAGGTGAGGGCTGGCACCTTCTGGCCCAGGGGGGCAGGTAAAGCTAAGTGGCCCCATCGACCACTTGACTCCGCCCTGGTAACTAACATACACTTTGGCACGCATATTACACACGCACACATATATATACTCATGCTAAGACACAGACTTATGCAAACACACATATACACACTCATGCTAACAGACTCCTTCTAACACACACTTATATATACACACATTAAAATAATTTAATTAATGAGTTAAATAATCTCTCCCCCACCCCTTTATCTACTCATTAGAACATTAGGCTTCTGTCTCAGGAACCCTACTTAGGTATGCATCTTGCGTATGGGTTGATAGCATGCATGCAATTGTATAATGCTCAATTCACAAGCATGCAAGCTGAACTCCATTTGATTTCAATGGGATCACCATTCTTTTTGATTTCATTAGGAATGTATGCTGAATGCTTCAATAGCAGCAACCAGGAGGAATAAAGTAAGATGTAACAAAACAAACCCCACTAAGCGTTATAAATAAAACATGGGGACTAGATTGTCCCTTTCACAAATACTGTGTTCTTATTAACATACCCTTCTAACACATCAAAATGGCCCAAAGAGTACCACTTTTGCTTTGGGGGTAGGGTAAGGGAGCAGGGCTTTGTCAATAATTTTATTTTTTGTAGTAGAACAGCTACAGCTCTCTCTTGACTGGAGGTGCACTATAAATTATTTACTTTCCTTGGAAAATGGGTAATCAGACAGTTGCAATTTCTGGACAAGACACTCTGTTTGGATTCTCCAGATAATCTCCCCATAAGTTTTCTTCTTAGTATTTTGGTGACATTGCTTAACCACTTATTAAAAGGTCAAAAATGTCATGGATATCCCTCTTTGCAATTTTACTTGCATTAATGCATATGAAAGTTGCGTCCCCTTTAAATGTGCTTGTGGTGCAAGAATTTTGCAGACCCCCCATCCCAAATCTGCTCATGCACACAACATGTATATCTGCTGTGTGTACTTATACTGAGTTTTCAGTAGTTTTTCTGTGTTGCAGGTAAGTAAACTATACCACACTAAAGGTGTCTGGTACAATCCAGACTTCCAAAATGCATTCTAATACTGCTGCCATCTTTGATCCAGAGCCTCTATTCTAATTGTCCATTTTTTCTAAAATATGAGCTATGGTAAATTAAATGTTATATAGCATTTTACATTGCTGTATATTGAAATCAGACATTCATACCAGGAGAATGTATTTACACTATATATATATATATATTTCTTATTTATCTTATAGAATTTTCTCAATACAACCTATAAACCCCAGGCATTTTGCCACTTTTTCGCCTCTATTTGTTTAAATTCAGAAATGCTATTCTAGTATATTTTAATGAATTCATCAATGCATGGTATGTTTATAAGTACACTCAGTATACCATGTTTATTTGTTAAATATATGGTTCCTTTTTGCAAACAGGATGTGTTGCTGTGACTCAGCTTTATACATTGAATTTTATACCTGTAACAGCCAAGTGTATTCCCTGCAGTTTCCAATCTATATGATTCAACGTCTTCAAGAGGAAGTGAAACCCTCAACAGTTTGTGTCACCAGAAAATATCCAGCAACTGGAACTACTCAATTAATACAGAGAGATAAATCTGACTAGGTCATAATACATTTTTCTGTGTATTGCCTTTCATTTGAGTTTTTTTTGTGATGTTTGGATGAAAATGCATCCACATAAAACTAAAAACGAGTATCAGAATAAAATTTGTAAAAAAAGGCCAAGGTCTAGATCCATAAGGCCATAGATACAGTCCACTTAAATTATTCCATAAACGTTTTTTCAAAGGAAGATAAAATAACCTTCCATGAACAATGTCTTATTGGATCCAACTTACAAAAACACACTGAGCAGATTGGACTTTTTTGATCATTGGGACTTTGCAGTGCAAATATTTACAACTTCCAAACTATTTGATGCATGTTTGCACAAAAAGGAACCATATACATGCAAGGAATCTACAAATCTAATGTTGTCTCTATAAAATATGACAATTATTATATACAGACCTTGAAGTTCAGTAAGGGCATAGTGAGTGGAAAATACCACTTAACAAAAGTAGTATTGAAAATAATAATGCAAAATCAGCACTACAACAGATGTAGGGGATAAAGTTAGAAGAGGAACACTCAGTGTACAGCATATCATTCTTTTTGTGCGAGGACTCCTAAAAGCATAGATTTCTTGTGTTATGTTGCTAAAAGACCCACAAAAAAAGGCGTGAGAATATTCTATAGCAAAAAACAAAATTCAAACTCAACTTCCCAATCCAGATCTTTGGTAGACAAGAATACATGTTTTGAAAAATCATACATATAATTATACTTAACCCTATACATCTGTATATACAATAATACAGTGTCTTTAGTTCTTTGAAAAATCCAAGGAAATTTATTAATGACAATTACAGAAACCATTGTATCACCAGAGTGAAAATAAAAAACAGCATCTTCAGTGTTCTAGCAGAGTATAAAATCCTTCCCAGAAACATGGCTTTCTGTCTCTGCCACTGTATAAGAGAAAAGGCTGGTGTCTTGCAAGCTTCTCTGTGGTGTCCTAATACTCCTGATCTATTATTTATGGCTTGTGGGTGGTTTTTAATGTACATCTATGTGAAATAAAACAGGACAATATGTAAATGGTAAAAAAGAGACGACTGAAAGACAAAGATGTACAAAAGAGTGCACATGCAAAGGAGAATACACAAAACAGAGCAAATACCGTATAGGTGTAAATATATATTTAAAATGAGAAATCCATGCATGCGTTTAATGGCTAAATAAAGGGTTCTAGCACAGTCATCAAGAGACACATATACAGGTAAGAAGGATTAAACAAATAAACATGAGATTTGAAGAAACAATGAATTTTAGAAAAGGAAGTACTCCCATTTCAAGTTTGTCACAGGTTGCAGGGAAAATGAATCACACAAGAAAATGTGTGATGTATAAAATAACAAGATGGTAGAGCGTCAAGGAAATGGGTGTTGAAAACAAAAGTTATAAAATACAGATTGAAATGAGGGTTATTGTAGGGGTTGTGGAGGAAGATAAAACCCTGTGTGTACTATTGGATACAAAAGCTACTGAGGGCAAGGGATATGAAAAGGGAATTAATGGCTGTTCCTACACCACATTCAGTGTAGCTGATTGTTCAAGACTGGAACCGTTGGTTAGAAATGTATTGCCATATTAAAAGACCATTTTAATCCCCCAAAATAAAACCCTTCAGCGTCAGAGGTGCTTGCAGTTCAATGCACTGCACAGCCCTCTTGCTGCAAGTTAATTTAATAACCACTTCTAAACACACCGAAAGATAAATACAGAGCCCATCCAAAAGACTCTTTCCTGAGCAAGGTCTTGCAGCAGTACATCCTGAGTAGGTGAGAATAAGGGGTGTACGGGTCATATACAAGCATTCCTCAAGAGCACTTCCAGACACAAATTGCTAGGCTGCCGCCAAAGAACATGTACAGCAGGTTCTTGACTTCATGAGTGATCTCAAATCCAAAGCCTTCTCCAATGACAACATGCCATGATGAGCCAAACTTCTTGTCCATTGTCTCTTTGATCATTTTTGCTGCACTCTAAGTAAGAAAATGGGTTAAAAGATGTTCCAGAATGCATCTAGTAGATGTAAAGAATGACAAAAAAAGTCATTATGGTGTAAAACCTGCCATTTCATTATCTCTAACAGTCTGATACTTTTCACCAAGAAGAAGCTGAGGTATGTCTGATTCACATTGTTTTATGGGAGCAGTACTAAAGAGTTGCTTTTTAAGACTGGCCTTTGTCTGTGTTCTTAATGTAAATCCCTAAAGTAGTTAAATTTTTGTTTGCTTATGTGAAGGTTACTATCAGTGTCACAAAATCAAGATATTGCTATCTACTTTGTGCAAGAGGTAGGTGCTTGTTTTATGATGCAAATTAATAATGGTAGAGATACCTCATTATTACTGGCAAATTTTTCACAAGCTGTAACACAGAGCTCCATAGTTTCTACACGCATTTCTTCTGGCATGTCTGTGTGCTGCAAATGGAACACATTTTATAATATTAGTAACAAACTCTTGGGCTTGTAAACAATGTTCCCTTTTATTTTCAGTAGTTGGTGTGAACAGAAAACTTGTGCTGTGCACATTTTTTTCCTGTTACAAAAGTATGTGGGCACTAAATGCTTGTGCATTTGTAAATCTGAAATTGTTTCCAGTAGATCTCTAAATTCTAATCTTGTTTGAGCAGGGCCCTCCTCACCTCTTCTTTCCATAAGTCAAAATGTTATGTTATTTACTACTTGTTATGTCAAGCCTACCCATTGTACAGTGATACAGAATATGATGGCGCTACAGAAAAAATAAATAATAATATTACTAGATTATATTCTATACTGAAGTTAGAACTACTTTTTATAGTTTGTTGTTCCATTACGTAAAACATCAAGGAAGGGTTCCCCAACTACATGTATATATTTATGTGTAAGGCGTTAGAGTATGGTGCGTTTGTTGAGTATGTATATAAATATATGGTGTTACAGTGGCTGTGTGTATGTACATATGTATGGGTAAGTGTATGGTTTTAGTGTGAGCAAAGGTGTGTGTGTATGTATGTATGTATGTATGTATGTATGTATAAGTGTGAAGCTGCCCCTGACCATCATAATACCCCTACATCATAATTCATTCAGCCCCCACCACAATCATTATCCCTCAACCACCAAAATTTCCATCCCCTACAATCATCACCCTCCATCTTCATGCCCCCATAACTTATCATTATCTTCATACCCTTCCCTTAGCACACCCCTTTCATATTCTTACAAACATATCTCTCCCCTTCCCAACCTCTGAGTCTGTGGTGTCCTGCGGTTTCCTCTGACTCTTCCTTTCCATGTCTGCCAGTCAGTGCCATGCCTGGTATATGGCATCATATCTTGTGCAGCACTGACTGGCAGACACACAGTGACACGAGATCTGTGCTTTAATTGGCAAAAACTTATTTTGTGGAAGCAGCTGCACTAGCTATCGCAGCTACACTTATAATTCGATGGCTGGCTCCAAGACCCACACCAGGGGAGGCAGCCTCCCGGGAAAGGTTAGTAACCTTCTGTGTGCACATAAATTCTCCTTGTGCGCTGGTTGCACACATGCACACCTTAGAGGGAACATTGATTGTAAATTAATATTCTCTGGCTGAGTAAAGTTGATGCCATCAGCACACAACACTCCATACCCTTTGTCTCTGTTTACATCGGTACAACCTTATTATAAAACATTATAGAATCTGTTGGTGCTATAAAACATAACAATAAGGGTGGGAGGTGAAGTGTACTTAGGAAAGATGAGTGAATAAAATGCAGTTGGGCTTAAAGTGAAGCTCTTCCAATCCCTCATATTAGAGAGTACACATACTGTTTTGCATCTTTAAATGCCAAGATTAAACTTTTCTTTACTACATGATCACTTTAAATAAAGAAACGTCATTCCAGCTGACAGGAACTGGAAGTTGTACAGAAGCAACAACTGGAAAGGTATAGGCATTCCATCCCATCATCACAGGTTAAACGTTCTTTGGTGTTATAAAAGGTCTTTACTAGACGCCAAAGAGTTAACGTATAAAGATGTCTAAAATCACAGGTTATGATCTTTAAAACCCTCCTGCAGTTTAAACTAAAATAAAACCTGGATACATATACTGCATATACTGTGAGGTCATGTAAACTACTTTTGGTTAAGAGAGAGAAAAATTTGTTAGAATTACCCGTATTAAAGGGAAACTGTGCATTCTCTTGTAGTCAGCCTCTTCTTTCTTCCCCTCTCCAGGATCTGCCATGATCATTTATCTTCAAACCTTAGTAGTTCTTATGTACCAATATATTTTATGTTGTAGAAAGTATTGTGATTTATTAAATGGTTAGATTCCTGTAGAACACGTGGTCCTGTCAGACTTGCTCAAATTTCTAAAGAGACACAGAATGTTCAGAATTACAAAGAGTATTGGAACTATTGTCCTTTTACCTTGCAATTATTCCCTCGCCCACAGCAATATCTATTGTTGACTTTTAAACCATTGTAGGTGGTTTCAGCTTTTTATGAAACAACACAGAAAGTTTTGCATTTAAAAAATATAAACACATAATTTATTGATGATTACATATGAACTTTAGTGCCACCTCCAAGCAGTTTCCCCCCCCCCCCCAAACAATAGACATCTAAGCATTAGAGAACATAGCTTCCTGCTTTCCATCACTAGGGTAACCATGAGATAGCAATGTCCTCAAAAGGTACAGATCATGAAAAAGAAGACAAAGAAAGACCTGAAGGGCTTACAGAAAAAGGGTTTGAAAAAACAAAAAACAAACAAAAAAACCAAAAACTTATGCTATACCAGTATAAAACTTAACTAATTAGAAAGAGCTGTGATTCATTTTGTAACATATACCTTCCCTCACTTATGCAATCATTTTTATGCCTGAAAAACACTGAAGACTGCGAGAGACGTATCTCTCGCTGAGAAATATGTCACATTCAGGGGAGAAAAACAGTGGGAGAGATTATTATTTATTAATGTTTATAGTGACATCATATTCCACTACATTGAGATAAGGTAATGGGAAGAATAATCATGCAGACCTCGAGAAATTGAAGTTGTAAACATGTGTTTTCATCAAATATATATTGTTTATTTTATTCTGTAAACACAGTTATGTTGGTTTATTTAGGGTATTGAACTTAAATGTAGGAAAGTGGCAGATTTGCTTTAAGAATGTGCTGTTAACGATTTTAGATTAAATCAGTAGCGTACCTGGCGGGGGGCGGCGGTCTGCACTGGGTGCCGCTCATCAGGGGGGTGCCAACTTGCCGGCACCCCTCCAGAGACGGACAGTAATGTCCGCCGCTGGAGGAGAAGGCTCGCAAGGGAGCGGTATCGGAGGTCTTTAACAGACCTCCGGCTCTCTTGAGTGATTTTAAGCCAGTTAAAATCACTCAAGGGAGCCGGAGGTCTGTTAAAGACCTCCGATACCGCTCCCTCGCGATCCGTGCGGCAACTGCTGCTGTGCGCCGGGGTTTCTTGTCAGATCCCGGCGCACAACACTGAAGCCGCGCCCACCGCCGTCCGTGCCCTCTGAACCGGAAGAAGACAGAAGAAGAGGAGCGAAGAGGAAGAAAAGGAGCCGACTGCTGTAAGAAGAAAAGAGGAAAGGTAGGAAATCATTCAGTGAGAGTGACAGTGAGAGTGGATTGGTATGTGTGGAATCTGTGGATTGGTAAGTGTGGATTGGTATGCGTGGATTGGTATGCGTGGATTGGTATGCGTGGAATCTGTGGATTGGTATGTGTGGATTGGACCCCCACCGCAGGACTCCTGAAAGGTAAGTGAACGTCAAAGGGGGGAGAGGGTAGATAGGGAGAAGGGAGTGAGACGGGGGGATAGGGGGTAGATAGGGAGAAGGGAGTGAGAAGGGGTAGATAGGGCAAAAGGGGGTGAGAATGGGTAGATAGGGAGAAAGGAGGGTAGCAAGAATATTGAAATAGAGTCAGAATGAGAGAGCGAAAATGAATGGATTAATGTGTGGATGAATTGTGTGAATGAGTGAGAGAATTAATGAATTTGTGAGAATGCATCAATGAATATGTGTAAATAATTTGTGTGAAAGAATAAATGATTGTGTGAATGAATTGTGTGAATGAAAGTGAATTAGTGAGTGACTGTAAAAGTGTTTGTGTTAATCATAGGTGTATAGTTGATTTGTCAAAAAAGGCAAAGATGGTATAAGCAGGGTGTTTTTGGGACAAAAATGGCACAGGCAGGGTGTTTATGGGACAAAGATGGCACAGGTAGCGTGTTTATGGGACAAAGATGGCATACGCTCAGCTGTTTGGGAACAATGCTGACTCATGCTGGGCTGTTAGGACGTGCCATCTTTGCCCCCAATGTGTGTGTAATTTGGGTGCTGGTCAGGTTCTATGTGGGCAATCTGGACGCTGTTTTTTGGGAGGGTTATTAAAGAAAGCACTATTATATGTTCAGTAAATGTTATTTAAACATATTTATTTTACTTATAAGTTATTAATTTATTTTTTCAGATTTCTTGTTGTTTACAGTTGACATACAGTTTACAAATTGGTGCAATAAATATTCTTGCCAACATAATTTTTTAGATGTCTTTACATTTGGGGGGGGGGGTGCCACTTACAGGATCCGCCCCGGGTGCCAAATACTCTAGGTACGCCCCTGGATTAAATGCATCAGGTTGGCTG
Organism: Spea hammondii; assembly: GCA_029215755.1. Taxonomy (NCBI): domain Eukaryota; kingdom Metazoa; phylum Chordata; class Amphibia; order Anura; family Pelobatidae; genus Spea; species Spea hammondii. Next base: position 28,166,610 of record JARDYJ010000007.1, read on the forward strand.
AACCTATAGTTGTAGACAGCTTTGCTATGCTACATACTAATCTAAAGTATACACGTGTTAGTTAGTTTACTCTTAGCTACCTCAAACAAAAAGCAATAATTATTTGGTGCCATAGCCCAACAGCTATCAAAATTAGAAACCAATCAATATATAGATTCTCACTTTTGCCCCAGAACGCTCTAGAAGGAGAACCTCTCTCAATTTATTGCTTGGGCTGAAGGTGCATCTATGGTTCTATTGTGCTTCATTGTATCACTGTTGTATGGTAACTCTGAGGCTAATACTTCGCAGCAAACAAATCTATGGTAATATGATAGCCTGGCTACATAGTCCATTAATGCTCCACACTGGGGTTTTACATGGCTTGCCTTTTCATACCTTTTAGGTTCACCAAACAATGCAAGGATTTGGGTTTATTTACTAGGGTGAGAGTTTGTGATTTTAACCTAACAATGGCAAGTTTCTCCAGGAGAAAAGGTTTAGCTGGTCATGTAATTTATAATTTGATGAGTGATGGGAATAAGAAATCTCACTGATTTAATGATGCTTTATAAGTCATCCACCACCTTTATGCTCAGTGCCCAGATCATCAGAATTGAAAGCCAGTGAGACAAAACTGCAACTCCCCTGACAGCTCTGCCTTTAGTGAATAGACCCCACCGTGGTAGGAATGTGTTGTTCCTGTTTTTCCTCTCTTTCAAGCTTCCCTTTACAACCTAGCTACTTTTACCTCTAATTGGCTTTATAACGTTGTACGATACCAATAAAATGCATTCCTTTTAAATAAAAAGCATGCAAACCATTAAAAATACTGTATGCTCTACTGTTCAATAAACTATTATGTTTTTTTTATTTAAATATTATATACTCAGATGTTTGTAACTATGCAGTTAAAGGGACATATAAACCCCTGACTACTGTGTTTGACAGTTTGCTATCCACATAACATCAAAGATTTGGGGCAATTAGAGGTAATTCACATACCATTTTATCCTGGACAAAAATCTAAAATACTGCACAGTCCAGAACAAACCAACAAATAGCCATCATTTCTTTTTCTTGAATACTTGACTGTTCAGTTGAAACCAGACACCTGGCAACCTCACTAACCACATATTACACTGAATTCCTTTATTGATCTTTGGGGGTAAATGAATGTCCTCTGGTGCTGCATCAAATGCTCTGTTTTTGTTATGGAAATCTCTGAAACTCTCCCAAAACTTAGTTTCCTTGGTCAGAAAAATAAAATAGGCATAGAAAACAGATTCTTTAGAGAACATACTAATACTCACAACTGAAAACCCAGAAAGTTTTTTTTTGCCCCTCCTCGGTAGAAAAAAAGCCGGACCTGCGAGTAACTGTAATTCAGATGTAGTTTTGAGAAGGGTGAATGTCCACATATAGAAAGTCTTCTCATACATAACGCATTTTATGTGCATCCTATTGTAAACCGAATCTATGTGATAAGGTTCAACCATTCTTTAGGAACTAGTTTATTATGTATTGAAATTCCCTCTATATCGTATGACCCAATTCGTCATATTTCATTCATTTCTACTAGGCTCAATCTAAAATTCTCATTCCTATTACTTTCTACGCTTCCTCCCACTCTCCCCTCGTCCTATCACATTATCCCTTACTTTCTTCTATCTTCCTTCAATCTGTGTGCTTTTGTCTGCCCACTCCTACACGTATTCGCCCTTCGCTGCCGCCTATTCCTCCTTATATCCAGAACTAACCAGGCAAAGTTACCGGAGCTCTTGGTCGTGCTTATGGCTCTCTCCCGCAAGGCGTCCCTTTGCTCTCCGTTGCTATGGAGAGGCCCAGTCCTTCCCTGGCAACCGATACAAAACCCGGAAGCGCAGCCACCGAGTTTTACACCCCTCCCACTTGCTTCAAACACCGGCGAGAATTGGTTGGACTTACACATGCACATGACGATAACGGGGGGCCTTCGGATTTGTTACCTAGGACACGAGGCAGCGGTAGCTGGCTACTTTACTGCCCGATAAGGCTTTCAATGCGTGCATAATGTATTAGCTTTGTCTTATTATATACAGTTACATGCGCATTAATGACGCAAATTAACAAATGGATCACTTCACTTGGAGTGATTTTGTTTTAAAATACTCTGACTTTTATAATGTGCCACAGCTAATAGATGATTCTTAAATATAGGTATACTTTATGGCACCGTGCTAATGCAGCACTTTTATATAACTTTTCAGTTGTTATCAATTAGTATTTTGTGTAATTGCTCCGCTTCTTAAGATAAGGGGGACCAGATTTTTTAAATGAAATCCAGGGCCATCTTTTTTAATTGGCAAATGGTAAAAAATATTTTATAAGCAGACAGGTGTTAGTTGTGCGATTATAAGACGACCCTGATTATAAGATGACCCCCCAAATCTGAATATTAATTTATGAAAAAAAAGAAAAAGCCTGAATATAAGACGACCCTATAGGAATTTTTTTTTTACCAGTAAATGTTAATTCATGTAAACTATGTGAACATTTTTTTTTAAATAAAACCTATGATATAGTATAGGTATTTGTAAGCTGTGTGTAAGGGCAGTGTATGTGTACATGTATGTGTGTGTAAAGGCAGTTGTGCGTAAGGGCAGTATATGTTTATATGTGTCAGGAATCAGCCCCAGCCCTGCAAACTGCCAGGCGTGGCTGCCCCTTTAAGAGGGTCTGCATTTTATGTACCTTTGCCCTCTTTCCCTTATACATCTGAGGATCTCAGCTCCTCACGCCATCCCCTGTCCTTTGTGGCATCCTGTACCATTTATGCATGTCTGACTATGTATATAATTAATGTGCTGTGTATTTCTGTTCAGCTGGTTATGTTATTACCCTGCATCCCTCACCTAAAGCCTAGACCATTCACACCTGACCTAATGAACAGGCTTTATATCCCTGCCTCCCAGTAACAGAGTTGTGAGTTCATTAAGTTCTTTGGAGCAACGGTTTGTGCCAGACTCTGGATATGTCTATTGGATCTGCCTGCCTGCCTGCCTGCCTGCCTGCCTGCCTGCCTGCCTGCCTGCCTGCCTGCCTGCCTGCCTGCCTGCCTGCCTGCCTGCCTGCCTGCCTGCTCTTTGACCCAGACTGCCTTTTGGATTTACCCTTTTGCCAGCCTGTTACCTGTTTGACCTGGACTGCCTACTGGATATCCCATTTTTGCTTGCTACCTGTCCCAGACCCTTTTGGATACTTACTTGGACTTTTCTACCTTCATACTCCCCAGTAGTCTGTATACATGATATGCCTCCTACTCTGCTGCTTATGGTGAGATGTCTGCTTTGCTTTTGTGTAATATACCTATAACCAAACATTCCATTTGTGTAATCTGTGAAGTGTGTTTCTATCACTGCATTCCGGACTCCAACATCCAGTTAAGGGCTGCAATATGATGAGCCTGGCAATATGTGTATATGTTTGTGTAAGGGCACTGTATGTGTATATGTATGTTTATGGGCAGGTGTGTGTGTGTGTGTGTGTAAGGGCTGTGACTAGAATTCCTATGATTCTCAGTCAGCCAGGTGTCCACCATAATGCTGACTGAGTATCATTTGAAGAGTAGTCAACAGCATACATTTTAGTGTGTGTGTGTAAGGGTCCTGGGAGGGAGGCCAACATTAGCCTTTTTTTTTTTTTTTTTTTATTTATTTTTTTTTTTAAATGTTGTTTTATCTCTGACTACTCTTCCAATGATACTCAGTCAGCATTACAGTGGACACCTGGCTGTCTGAGAGTCATAGGAATTGTAGTTCACAGTAAGCATCTGCAGCCTTACTGTTGACTGCACTAACCATGATGCTCAGCCAGCATCATGGAAGCAGTATGACTGTCTGAGCCTCATATGAACTGTAGTTAACAGGAGATGATATGACAGGTGTTAGTTGTGAAATTAAACTCCCACGATGCCTAGTCATGTGGACACCTGTCTGGTTGAGCATCATGGGAATTGTAATTCACAGCTAACATCTACTGTTAACTGCCCTTCTTTGATGTGTTCTTTATTTTTAATATGCATAACTGTGCTGACAAAAATGTAGCGATGCAAGTGCGGCATTGTAAACTGCAATTGTATTGATGAGTTACGTGAGAGCGATTTAAAAAAGTGTCCCTCTCACATTTTGAAGTGTTGGGAGGTATATGTGTGTGATTGTATGATATATACGCTATTTCTCACATCTTGTACGTTAGATGAAAAAGCACTTGGGAATCTTCTGGACAGGGCCGGATTAAGAGCATCATGGGCCTGGTGCTGAGGATTTTGGTGTAGGGTGACCACGTTTTATTTCTGCCATTCAGGGACACACTATGAAGAACATGAGATGACGTAAAGACCGTGATTGAAATCTGAGTCAGTACAGTCTTCCCTCCTCCTGACCCTACCGTGACATTGAGAAATCCTCTCCCTCGTAATCATCCCCAGAGTCCTTTTTGTCCCCTCATTCACTAAACCATACCTCTTTTACTTACTCCCTGTAGTTCAGGTATAGATCAAATAAAGAACACATGAAACAGCACTTGTGTGTATGGATCAACTAAATAAGACATACAAACCCTATATTTGCAGGTATACATAAATAATGTATGGAAACATAGCATAGCAGGTATAGATCGACACGATAACACACAAACCCAGCTTTGCATGTAAAGATCAATTGAAATTCACATGTGAACTTGGCACTGAAGATATAGATAAAATAAACAGAATCAGACATACAAATCCTGTATTTGCAGGTATACAGTAATAATGTATAGAGACATAGAATTGCAGGTATAGATCAACTGGAAATAACATATAAACTCAGCACTGAGGCTAAAGATCAAATAAACAACGCATGGAAACGGCATTGCAGGTATTAATCAACTTAATAAGATATACAAACCCTGTATTTGCAGGTATACATAAATAATGTATGGAAACATAGCATTGCAGATATGGATCAACATAACACACAAACCCAGCATTGCAGGTATAGATCAATTGGAATTCACATAAAACTCAGCATTAAAGGTATAGATAAAACCAAAGGCAGCCCTGGCATCCACACTGCCCACATAGAACCTGACCAGCACCCAAATAACAAACATAGGACTTGCCATCTTTGTCCCCAAATAGCCCAGCATGAGCCAACTTTGTCCCCAAACAGCCGGGCCTGTGCCATCTTTGTCCCATAAACGCACTGCCTGTGCCATCTTGGTCTCCAAGGCACAAACACCCTGCTTGTGCCATCTTTGCCTTTCCACAAATCAATTATACATCTATGATACACACAAACACTTTTACGGTCACTCACTAATTCACACTTTCATTCACATAATTCATTCACACAATAACTTATTCTCACTCATTTACACATATTCATTAATGCATTCTCACAAATTCATCCGCACATTATTTCATTAATTTTCTCACTATTTATTTCAATATTCTTATTACCCTCTTCCTCATTAGCTACCTCTCCCCCTTTTCTCACAATCTACCCCCGCCCCCTTCTTACTATCTACCCCTCTTCTCCCCTATCTATGCATATGCATTGTCTTGTCCTGAACTGAGGCTGCCCAGGACTTAAAGTCCCATTGCAATCCGGGACATGTGGTCACCCTATTTTGGTGGCCTCTCTATGGAGATAAATAAAACTGAGACAGAATATTAACTCCTCAGCTTCTATGTGTACTGGAGAAAGATGACATCAGTGCTAGGAAGATAATATAGGATAAAATCTTATATAATGGGATTGGGAGTACGTCAGTACACTAAAAGAAGTAATCATACATGGAACACCTGAAGCCACACCTGAAATCCTTTTCGATAAAATATGTAGATTGAAATACACAACGGAAAACATTTTACTTTTCCTCCTACTGATTTCTGGGCCTAGAAAGTTTTGTCCTCTGAAGTGACTACCAATTCAGGAGGGTGTTTTATCTCTGGATAAGTAAAAATTAAATAGTTCAATTTATTCCTACAGTAAGTAAAGTGCCAGTAAACAGATGACCAAAAACACACCAGGACAGGCTCTACCACATTGACACCCAAGCGCACACACACCAGGACAGGCTCTGCCACATCGACACCCAAACGCACACCAGGACAGGCCCTGCCACATCGACACCCAAACACTCACCAGGACAGGCTCTGCCACACTGTCAGCCAGACACACACACCAGGACAGGGTCTGCCACACCGACCGCCAGACACACACACCAGGACAGGCTCTGCTACTGCTACACCTACACCCAAACACACACACACAAGGACAGGCTCTGCCACATCGACATCCAAACACACACACACCAGGACAGGCTCTGCCACACTGTCAGCCAGACACACACACATACACTGTCAGCCAGAAACACACACCAGGACAGGGTCTGCCACACCGACCGCCAGACACACACACCAGGACAGGCTCTGCTACTGCTACACCTACACCCAAACACACACACACCAGGACAGGGTCTGCTTCAACCGTCAGCCAGACACACACGCGCTAGGAAAGGATCTGTCACACCGACAGCCAGACACACACACCAGGACAGGCTCTGCCACATCGACACCCAAGCACACACACCAGGACAGGCTCTGCCACATCGACACCCAAGCACACACCAGGACAGGCTCTGCCACATCGACACCCAAGCACACACACCAGGACAGGCTCTGCCACACCTACACCCAAACACACACCAGGACAGGCTCTGCCACACCGTCAGCCAGACACACACACACCAGGACAGGATCTGTCACATCGACACCCAAACACACACACCAGGTCAGGATCTGTCACACCGACAGCCAGACACACACACCAGGACAGGCTCTGCCACACTAACACCCAAGCACACACACTCCAGGACAGGCTCTGCCACACCGTCAGCCACACACACACACACACCAGGTCAGGCTCTCCCACACTGACATCCAAGCACCCACATCCGGACGGGCTAAGCTACAAAAAAAAAATATATTTTTCACACTGCTTTGTCGTTGACCCCCTTTTGTGTTTTTGCCCCCTTGTGTGTCGCCCCAAGCCAGCACTATGTGTATTTATGCCCCCATCCTGCCTCCTCTTTTAGTATTGATTTATGTTATGGCCCCACTGTCCCCTTGTGTAATGCCACCAGCACAGATAAAATGCTGCCCTGCAGTATGCGGGATGTATCTTTTACTTGTATCTGACTAGTTGGCTCCTTCCATAAGTCTATACTGCAGCAGCATTTTATCTGTGCTGGTCAGCAATATGTAAAAGTTTTACGTGTCCTGAAAAATATGGCCAATGTGGTCACCCTAATGACCCCACACCCTTGTATATTTCCCTCAGCTAGCCTGACTTTGTATATTTATCCCAGCTCCCCTTTGGTATTGACTTATTTAATGCCCCCACATCCTTGCATATTGCCCCCCTTTAGTATCATGTCAGTTCTGGCACCCAGATTGCATGCACAGGACCTAGATTGGAAGCACAGGATTTGTCATCTTTGCACCCAAACAGCCTGCCTGTGGCATCCTAGCCTCAAACAGCCCCTAACCTGAACTGCTGATCTCTCTGTGCTGCCCACAGACTTCCGCATGAAATAGAAACATAGAAAGTGACGGCAGATAAGAACCAGTAGGCCCATCCAGTCTGCCCAACCTCGGAGTACTTTCCTTTAGTACTTGCCCTTATCCTATATCTAGCTTGGCCTTATGCCTATCCCATGCTTGCTTAAATGACTTTACTGTATTAACATCTACCACTTCTGCTGGAAGGCTATTCCATGCATCCACTACCCTTTCCGTAAAGTAATGTTTTCTGATGTTACCATTAAACCTTTGCCCCTCTAGTTTATGGTTATGTCCTCTTGTTGTGGTAGTATTTCTCCTTTTAAATAAACTATCTTCCTTTACCTTGTTGATTCCCTTTTAAGTATTTAAATGTTTCTATCATATCCCCCCTGTCACGTCTTTTTGTCCAGGCTATATAGGTTAAGATCCTTTAACCTGCCCTGGTAAGGTTTATCTTGTAATCCATAAACCATTTTAGTAGCCCTTCTCTGAACTTTCTCCAACATATCTATATCCTTCTGGAGATATGGTCTCCAGTACTGTACACAATACTCCAAGTGAGGTCTCACCAGTGATCTGTACAACGGCACGAGCACTTCTCTCTTTCTACTGCTAATACCTCTTGTTATACAACCAAGCATTATGCTAGCATTACCTGCTGCTCTACTGCATTGTCTGCCTACCTTTAAATCCTCAGAAATAATTACCCCTGAATCCCTTTCCTCACATGTTGAGGTTAGGACAGTATCAAATATTCTATACTCTGCCCTTAAATGCCAATTGCCACAGCTCTGACCATTTTTCCAGTTTACCTAGATCATTTGCCATTTGGCTTCTTCCTCCAGGAACATCAACCCTGTTGCAAATTTTTGTGTCGTCAGCAAATAAACATACCTTTCCATCAAGACCATGTGCAATATCACTAATAAAAAATATTAAAGAGAATGGGTCCAAGTACAGATCCCTGAGGTATCCCACTGGTAACAAGACCTTGTTCTGAATATACGCCATTGACTACAACCCTCTGTTGTCTGTCACTCAGCCACTCCTTAATCCATTCAACAACATTGGGATCTAAACCCAGAGATTGCAGTTTATTTATAAATCTTCTATGTGGGACAGTGTCAAAGGCCTTACTGAAATCCAGATACGCAATGTCTACTGCACCACCTTGATCAATTACTTTAGTCACCCAATCAAAAAAATCAATAAGATTTGTTTGGCATGATCTTTCTGAGGAAAACCCATGTTGTTTTTGATCTTGAAACCCATGTGACTTCAGATGTTCAACAATCCTTTCCTTTAACATAGTTTCCATTAATTTCCCCACTACAGATGTAAGACTAACTGGCCTGTAGTTGCCCCACTCCTTCCTACTGCCTATTTTGTGAATGGGCACAACATTCGCTGCTTTCCAATCCCCAGGGACAACTCCCGTTACCAATGATTCGTTAAATATATCAGTTAATGGTTTTGCTAGTACACCGCCAAGCTCTTTTAATAACTTGGGGTGTATCCTATCAGGCCCCATCAACTTATTTGTCTTTACCTTAGACAACTGAAGTAGAACCTCCGCCTCTATAAACTCACATATTTCAAATGATTCAGTCTTTTTTCCCAACTGAGGTCCCATTCCCTCATTTTCATCTGTAAAAACTCAACAGAAATATTCATTGAGGCAGTCAGCTAAACCTTTATCCTCTTCTACACATATTCCTTTTGTTTTTAGTCTAACTAATCCTTGTTTAACTTTCCTTTTCTCATTTATATATCTAAAAAATGTTTTATCTCCATTTTTTACTGAGAGGGCAATTCGCTCTTCTGCATGTGATTTGGCAGCTCTTATAACTTTCTTTGCCTCTTTCTGCCTAATTTTATAGATCTGTCTATCTTCCTCACTTTGGGTATTTTTGTATCTACTAAAGGCTAACTTCTTGTCTTTTACGATTTTGGCCACTTCTGCAGAGTACGACAGCGGTTTCTTTAATTTTTTACTCTTACTGACCAGCCTAATACAATTTTCTGTTATCTTCAATAATACAGCTTTTACAAAATCCCATTTCTCCTGAACGCCATTTAAATTGTCCCAGTCTGATAATGACTCCTCTATACATATTCTCATTTTAGAAAAGTCAGCTTTTCTAAAATCTAAAACTTTTTTGTTTTTGTGTGGTGTGACTCGTATATTAAACCACACAGACTGATGATCACTAGATCCCAAACTTTCACCTACAGAAATATCTGTTAACATATCTCCATTTGTGAACACTAAATCCAATATGGCCTCCTTACGAGTTGGTTCCTCAACTAATCCCAGTAAGGAGTTTAGAATATATCCGCAATCCGGGTACAACCAGCTACTTTCGTTTTCCAGTTTTCATCAGGGAGATTAAAGTCACCCATGATTATAACATCCCTCTTCACTGCCATTTTAGCTATTTCCTCCACTAGTGGATTATCTAGTTCTTCTACTTGTCCTGGGGGTCTATAAATCACACCTATGCGAGTTACTTTACTTTTGCCAAATTGTACTGTAACCCAAACCGACTCTAAGTTCTCCTCACCAACTTGTATTAAATTAGATTTTATGTTATTTTTCACATATAGGGCCACCCCTCCCCCTTTCTTGCCCTTTCTGTCTTTTCTATATAATATCTATTGATATGTCCTAGTCATTTTTCTCATTATACCATGTCTCAGTAACAGCCACTATATCAACATTCTCAGTTGCCACGACTGTTACAAGTTCATGGATCTTATTCCCTAAACTGCGAGCATTTGTAGACATGACCTTTAGCTTGTCATTTAACACTGATGCAGCAATCGCTTTCTGTCCTTGCTTTGGGAGGCAAAATATATGCTTCTCCCTATTATCTGTATAGACCAAGCCCCCAGATCCACCCACCTGGTTACTAAGTAAATCGCCTTCCCTTTCTATACTGTCTAGCCCGGTATTTATTCCCCCGCCTAATCTCCTCCAACTGTCTAGTCATTCTCTCCCCAAGCACATTGGAGCCTCTTGCATTTAGGTGCAATCCATCACGACCTATAGAGATTGTACCCCAAAGCAAAATCAGCCCAGTGCTCTAAAAACCCAAAGCCCTTCTTCTTCCACCAAGACTTCAGCCATGAATTTAGCTGCCTGAAGCCTTTCTGGTGTAGCGCATGGCACAGGTAGTATCTCTGAGAATACTACCTTGGAGGTCCTTTTCTTAATCTTACTACCTAAATCCCTAAAATTACCTTTTTAGGACACTCCATCTTCCTCTTACTATGTCATTGGTGCCAATGTCCACCAAGACAGCTGGATCCTCGCCAGCCCCTCCCAATAATCTATCCACTCTGTCCACAACATGCCGAACCCGGGCACCCGGGAGACAGCAAACCATTCGGTTGCTGCGATCAAAGCTACAGATTACCCTGTCTGTTTTCCTAATTATTTAATCCCCTACCACCACAACCTGCCTGGGCTTTCCTTCCTTTCGGATCCCCTGCACATTGGATGAGCTGCTCTCCCGGTTGTTAGAGAGAACAGCTTTTTCCGGAAAGCCTACCTCTGAGTCTGCCTCCCCAACGTGTTCACTTAAATGGGCAAATTTGTTGGGATGGAGAAACTCTGGGCTGGCTTCCCTCTTCCCTTCCCCACTGCAACCATGTCTTACTGTTACCCAGCTATGTGCCTGACTCCCTTCTGACTCATCTCCTCCCTCATTGCTAGGGGCCCCATCTAAACTTTTCTCAGTGAGAAAGAGACTCCTCTCAAGATTGTCAATCTCTCGCAGTGTTTCAATGTGCCTCTTCAGAGCACCAACCTCCGCTTCCAGAGAGACCAATTGATCACACTTACCACAGCGATATGGACCCAGGAACTGCTGTTCCAAGCATGCATACATATGGCATGATGTGCACTGAGTGAAATCTCCAAGCTTGCTCATACTTTATGAAGGGACGTGAGCACTTACAGAATTTAAACAATTGCTTTATGTCACTTTTATGGTAATGTTCTCTGGAATATTACCAGTACCACGCGCTACTTCAGGGAGACAGCGGGAGCTTAGGGAGATCAATGCGTGGCTAAGAGCATGGTGTAAGAAAGAGGATTTGGGTTTTTGGAGAACTGGGCAGACTTTGCAGTCGGCTACAGACTCTACTGCAGGGAATTGAGGATCTTTTAAACTAGGTTCTGGGGGGGAGGATACATATAGAAATGAAGTGCTAGCTAGAGTAGACTCGGAAGGGGGTCTAGCTATGGGAAAAGGGGGTGAGAGCACTGGTGGGGTTAGCACAGACAATATGGTGTTGCATAGTACAAAACCTGCTGTCAAGAATTATTTGTCAACTGTTACACCAGAAATGGGTAGTAACTAGACTTGGGCACCAGGGGGCTCTTCGTGTTCATCTTCGTGCTCGTCTTCGGGTGGAAAAAAACCTTCGTATTCCGCGAATATTCGCCCGTTCCTGTCTTCTCTTCGGGCGAATATTCGCGGACATTCTTCGTGCTCGTTTAATCTTCGTTTCCTTCCCGGTTGCCTAGCAGGGGTTAATACGGGGTTAACAACACATCGGAGCAGCAGCAGCTGCCATGAAGGAACGTGTGTGCAACTCTATTGGTCGTTTCGGTAGGGGGCTGGTCTGGCATCAACGAGTGAATTGCAGAACGCACTTCATTTGTTGATGGCAGGCCAGCCCCCTGCCGAAACGACCAATAGAGCTGCACACACGTACTGAGGTGTACTGTACACAAAATGACCTAGAGACAAATGCTCCAAGGAACTGTCCAATCCTCCCTATTCAATGGAGAGGTAATCCCAATATTGTGCTCTGAGGCAAGATTATGGATTGCCCTCTGCTGCTCCAAAATCCTCTCCAGCATGTCTAACGTGGAGTTCCACCGTGTACTGACATCCGGGCGTAGGCAGTGTACGGGAAGACCTGACCTCTCTTGCTCTTCCCTCAAAAGTTGGCTAGCCTTAACACTATGGTGAAAGTGCCCAGCGATCTTTCTGCAGCGGGACAGAACTACTGCTGCCACATTAGTTCCTTCTGACATTGCTGCCTTCACTACAAGGTGGATGATGTGGGCTGCACAGCGCACACCAACAATATGACCATCTCGCAGCGCTTTCACCATATTGGCACCTCCGTCAGTTACCACAAAACCAACTTCAACATTGGTGCCCGCCTCTGCTCCCACCCAAAGGCTAAACATTTTCCTCATTGCATGCAGAATATTTTGGGAAGTGTGCTTTTCATCCATCACTTCTGCATGGAGAAGGAAAGATCGGTAGCCTGCTGCAGCAGCTTCCTTAGACACACCGGGCTGCCACCAGTGTGCTGTCAAAGAAAGAAAGGCATGCTGGCCGCTAGGTGCACTCCACAAATCTGTAGTGAAATGAACAGACTGACCAGCAGCCTTGGAAAGCTCCTCTTTCACTGCTGCAACACAGGACCGATACAATGAGGGGACAATGTTCCTGCTGAAAGTGGAACGTGACGGAACTGTATATTGTGGAGCCACAGCCGCCATCAATTGTTTGAAAGGCTCCCCTTCGATCATAGAGAAGGATGCCCCTCCAACAGCAATGAACTGACCAATCAGTCGCGTTACTTTATTGGCCTGCTGTTTGGGCATTGACCTTTTGGATTGGAATGCCACAAATTGTTCCAGGGTGGGCTGGACATGCAGTGCTCCAACCTGCCTTGGTCTCTGGCTGCCAGCACTAGCTGCTGCTGCTGCTGCTGCTATTGGCTCAGAAGAAGAAGCTGTTGGGGTTTTTCCACGGCCACCAGCTATGCTGCCTGCACTAAGTTTTACTTCTGCATCTTTCCCCAATAGCACAGCGTTGTGTTGAGTGCTGAGGTGATGCTTCATGCTAGCACTGGTAAAATGGCCAGACGCTTTCCCTCTGCTTATTAGCATTTTCAAAGTGCTCCCAAATTGGGGCGCGCATAGCCTTGGAGTATGCCTTGGGTGCTGCTCCTACTGCTCGGGGTGGATGAACAGAGGCAGAACTAGTGGTGGTGGGACTGGTGGTAACAGTACTGGCCATAGTGGGACTGCTAAATGCTTTAGATTTGCTAGGTTTTGCTGCTGCTGCTGGTGGTGGTGATGGTGATGATCGTAGCGGAGAAGGTGGAGGCTCAGGGGAAAATTGTGCACTAGTCATTTGGACACTGCTCCCTGAGGAATCTGATTCCTGACCACTCATCTCCTCTACTTCCTCTGGCTCATAGTCTAGCTCTTCATTAGCCAGATCGAATGGAATTCCTGCTAGGCTGGAGCTAAGACGTGAGACTCGTGACTAGTAGTAGTGCGAGCAGGAAGAATAGACTCTGCACTTGGCCTCTCAGTCTCAGGCTCCTCTGCTACCTCGCTAGGTGGAGTTCCACTATGTGTAGCCCTCTCTCTAACTGTCTTTACAAAAATTTTGTAAGGACTTGGTGGCTTGCTAGAGGTACTAGGAGGACATGGCGTGGCGGTACCAGTGGGAACAGTAGGCGCAGCACTAGTGGTGGTAGAGGTGGTGGTGGTGGTGGTTTTCCCTACAAAGGAATGAGATCGCTTTTGTTTGGGACCCCTCTGAGTCTTGCTGCTAATCTGGCTCTGCTTGGTACCTTGCATGCTGCTTGTGGATGGGGAAGATGCTGCTTGGGGCAAAAGGCACTTCTTTTTAGTCACTGGGCTGGTACTACTTGTGCTACCCTTTAACTTTGAACGTGCTTCTGGTGCTTTAGGCTTTCCGTAAAAAACCATAGAGCTTGTGTGCCTAGCCGCACTACTACTGCCTGCTTTTGGTACCTTTCCTTACTTGATGATCCTTCAAGCAATGCTTCCCCAAATGATAAGCGAGAGCTTGGCCTACTTGGCCGACTAGACTGACGCAAAGGCTGCATCTTAGAACTGGTGGTGGTGGTGGTGGTGGTAGATGGAGCTTGTCCCTCCTTAGTCCCAAAAGGAGGATCCATTTCAAATTTTGTGTTGTGTGTGTGTAGTGTAGTGTAGTGTTTAAAAAACTATAAAAAAAAAAAAAAAAAAAAAAAAAAAAAAAAGGAAAAACGAATTAAAGACAAAAAAATTAGAGGAAGTTCTCTTCAGTGCTACTGCTTAAAAAGTAAAACTATGCACTACTGCACTGTGCTGTCGTGTGCAATCTGGCAAAGTGCTAAAGTTATTTAAATTATTAACTCAAGATTAACTATTTAATAACTAGCAGTATTTTATTTTTAATTTGAATTTACACGGGCCTAAGAGCTTAGCCTACTACTATGCTAGCCTAAAGCTATATTTCCTTACTATAAGTCTACCTCTAGGCAGACGCTCTCAAACCCACTAAGCTAAAGTGAGGTTAAATCAGATTCAGTATGATTTATTAATTAATATTAAGTTATATAATATTAATAGATTAGAAATAATTTACTTATATATTATGTATTATAGATAGAAGAATATAGAATATGAATTAGAATTAGAATTACTTATATTATAGATTATGAATTAGAATTTATATTGTTATATATTATTTATAATATATTATAGATTAAGATTAAAGAAGATTAGAATTATTTTAGTACTACAGCTAGTAGCTTGAAGCTTTGCTTAGTACAGCTCGTCACAGTCAATTTTTCTTGAAAAGAATTAGAAATAAAATAAAATGTCACAGCAAAACAGTTAGCTTCACTGCTTGCTGAACAAAAACACACAGCACTTATGCGGCTGCACTCACTAGCCCAACAAGTTCACTTCACTGATGGACTGAGGTGAGCAAAACACTAAGGGTACTTTTAATAAAATTGAAATAAAATGTAAAATAAATGAGAAAATCTTTGCAAAACAGTTAACGTCACTGCTTGCTGATCAAAAAAAAACACAGCACTTATGCGGCTGCACTCACTAGCCCAACAAGTTCACTGATGGACTGAGGTGAGCAAAACAAATGAAATAAAATGAAAGATTATTAATTAAGAAAAATTGACTTGGTCTCTTGCTGTTGCTAAAACAAAGCACAAACTATAGAGCTGCAGCACCAGTACTAATAAGATTAGCTGAACTATACGCTAGTAGTAATTAATTAATATTATTACTTTTATTTATAGCTAATTTAATTAACTATTAAGATAAGAAAGAAATATAGAATTATTGATATTACTGATTTTAGATTAGACACTAGTAGATGTCTTGAATGTCTACAGTACACTCTACACTAGTATACTATTACTAACTATAACTGACAAATATATATATAATTTTATAATGAATTCAATTATTAATTATATTAATATTACTGATTTTAAATTAGACACTAGTAGATGAATGTCTACAGTACACTCTACACTAGTATACTATAGTATATATATATATATGACTGACAAATATATATATATATATATATATATATATATATATAATATTATAATGAACTAATTAAATTATAGACTCTATTAAATTATTATTTATAAATTCTATTTAATTTATTTAAGCAGGACAGGCAGTAGGCACTAGTGCCAGCCCAGGGCAAGGGCACCCCAGTGCCACTGAGACACTGGGTGCACTGTCAACTCAACAGCACTTACACTACAGTTGATGACAAATTAAATAAAAAAAAAAAATTAAATTAATCTAATTATTATTATTATTAATTATATTAAGTAGCACTGAAGTGAGGATGAAGTACACTGTGAGAAATGGCAGGCTAAGGCTTACCAGTCTCACACAGAACAGAACAATCTCTCTGTAACGCTCGGATGCAGCACAGCAGTGTTGCCAAAGCAGTCACAGCGAAAAATGAATGGATCTCTCAGGCAAGCTCTGGTCTTATAAAGGCGCCTTCAGAATTCAAAAAAACAGCAGCACAGGCATTGGACGAGACCCTTAGCGTGACGTCACAAGAGTGAGCTGATTGGACAGACGAGATCAGCTCACTCCTGTTTGAAATTTTGGCGGCTGCGCGGCAAAAATGAAGACGATCACGAAGAATATTCGATTCTTCGTGGTTGTGAGTCTTCGTCTTCTCCTACGTTTTGCCGGCACTGTATTCTCTTCGGCGTGTCTTCGGAACGAACAAAAAAACGGCCTCTTCGTGCTCGTTTTCATGTTCGCCCGAAGACGAATGCGCAAGTCTAGTAGTAACCTTAAATGCCTTTTAGCAAATGCGAGAAACTTGGCAAACAAAATGGGTGAGCTGGAAATATTTGTAAGTAATGAACAATATGACTTCGGTATCACGGAAACGTGGTGGGATGATACATATGACTGGTCAGTAAACTTACAAGGATATTCACTTTTTAGAAGGGACAGAGTAAATAGAAAAGGGGGAGGGATTTGTTTATATGCAAACCCTAAATTTAAGCCCAGTATTAAGGAAGATGTGCATGATGACAGTAGTAATGTGGAGACGCTGTGGGTAGAGATTAACCTAAATAGTAAGAAGAGTCACACACTACTTGTGGGTGTATGCTACAAGCCACCCAACATTAGCAATGAGGGGGAAGATCAGCTGCTATTTCAAATTGAAAAGGCTGCATATAGAAATGAAGTTTTGATCATGGGAGATTTTAATTACCCAGATATAGATTGGAATAGTGGAACTTGTTCCACTAAGAGCAGCAAGTTTCTGAACCTGCTTAATGACCAATTTATGTCGCAATTAGTAGAGACCCCAACCAGAATGGATGCCTGTCTAGATCTGGTAATAACTAACAATGAGGAACTTATCTCAAACATTAAAGTAAGAGAACACTTGGGAAATAGTGACCATAACATGGTTTCATTTGAGATTAATTCCAAAAAGCAAATGGGTAACTGCTCTACCAAACTCTTAATTTCAGAAGGGCAAACTTTGACTTGCTAAGGTCCACCATGGAATGTATAGACTGGGATGGATTATTCTCTGGGTTAAACCCAGAGGACAAATGGAATACCTTTAAGCACATATTGCAAAGTTACACATCCCAATATATACCTATGGGAAACAAATACAAAAGAAACAAATCAAAACCAATGTGGCTTACCTGGAAAGTAAAACAGGAAATAAGGAATAAACAATTGGCATTTAAGCATTATAAAAGCGAGGGATCGGTAGTATAATTTATGGCATATAAACCAGGGATGTATGGGGCGCAGGAACATATATAGGGAAAAATAAAATGAAAACAACACAATATAGTGTAGATTGTACTTCCAATATTAGTGATAAAATGATATATTATCATTATTCTTCCCTTCTAATAATAGATCCTTAAATTCAGATTGAAAGGGTTTAGTGGGATCTCTTGGTAGTTTTTTATATGTAATTTCGTCATTCAGGATCCGATTGGCTTCTTCTAAGTAGTAGGACCTGTCCATAATGACGGTGGATCCGCCCTTATCCGCGGCCTTCACTACTATTTCTTTCTTTCATAAGGGCGGATCCACCGTCATTATGGACAGGTCCTACTACTTAGAAGAAGCCAATCGGATCCTGAATGACAAAATTACATATAAAAAACTACCAAGAGATCCCACTAAACCCTTTCAATCTGAATTTAAGGATCTATTATTAGAAGGGAAGAATAATGGAGTACTTAAAAATCATGAATTCAGCTTTCTTAATATAGAATTCCCTAGGGTGGCAGTATTCTATTTCTTACCTAAGATTCACAAAAATATGTCAAAACCTCCAGGAAGACCCATTATAAGTGGAATAAACTCCTTAACGAGCAATACATCACAATATGTGGACTTCTTTTTACAACAATATGTGACCCTCTCACCCTCTTATATCAGAGACACCAAGCACATAATAGAGACTTTGAATCATATCAAATGGTTGCCCAATTATATTTGGGCCACTATCGATGTCTCATCACTATACACAGTAATTCCCCATGATAAGGGAACACAGACTATTGAAAGAGTATTAAGTAAAGACATTAAGATGGATCATTTACAACGACAATTTATTTTAAAATGTATCAAGTTCATTCTCACACATAATTATTTTTGGTTCCAATCCAATTTTTTTCTGCAATTGTGTGGGACTGCCATGGGGACCAGATTTGCGCCCAGTTATGCCAATCTTTATGTGGCAGACTGGGAGGAAAAATACATTTGGTCCAACAATCCTTTTCACACAAATCTGGTCCTCTGGCGACGTTACATAGATGACGTCTTAATTATTTGGGATGGATCTAGAGATCATTTAGAGTCTTTCATTAGATATGTTAATCAAAATGAATACAATCTTCAATTTACCACTTGTATAAGTGAAAAAGAGATTGACTTTTTGGATCTCACTCTGTATACACATGGGGAGGATATCTACACTAAGACTTTTTTTAAACCAACAGATAGGAATGGTTTTATTCATTTTAATAGTTGTCACCATCCAAACTGGCTACAGAATATTCCGAAAGGACAATTAGCCAGGATCCGAAGAAATTGCACAGAAGAAAAAGAATTTGTAGCTCAAAGTAAAAAACTAATCACCAAATTTGAAGAAAAAAACTATCCGCATGATTTATTAGAAAAAAGTTTCACATCTATCAAACAAAGAAAAAGAGAGGATTTCTTTAAAAAGAATCAATTACAACCAAATAAAAACTTTGAATTTGCCTTTTTCACTAAATATAATGATAAGGCCTTCGAAATTAAAAAAGCAATTAAAAAATGTTGGCCTATTTTAAAACAGGACAATGTTTTAAAAGATATTATACCCGAGTACCCCAATGTCATATATAAAAAAACTGACAATTTAAAATCCATATTGGCACCTAGTGCACTACCTGAAATAAAAAAGAAAAACGTCCAAAACTGTTTCATTGTTAGAACACCAGGATTCCATAAATGCGGTAGGTGTAAATTGTGCAAAACATGCAACTTACAAGAGAAGAAAAACACCACTTTCAAATGCACAAACACAGGAAAGGAATTCAAAGTGAAACAATTTATTCACTGTAACACGACAAATGTGATTTATCTGTTGGAATGTAAGTGCGGTGCGCAATATATAGGACGTACGTCTAGAAAACAAGAGCACTAGAACACATTGGAGGTATCAAGAATAAAAATCTTAAACACAGTGTTCCTAGGCACGCAATTAATTGCAAACAATTCTCTCTTGATAGCTTTAAAATCATGGGTATCGATATAGTTACCCCACATTGGCGAGGGGGAAATATAAAAGAACAACTAGCCAAAAGAGAGACCGAATGGATTTATAAATTTCAAACTCATAAAAAAGGTGGATTAAACATGGAATTAGATATTTTAGCGTTTATGGATTAAATATTTTTTCTAATTTTAACTATCTTAATCACTTTGAATTAAAATATTATCTATTTTTTAAAATATAATATTTATTATTACTATTATATAAATTTTACCAATAATTTTATGTATAATCTATTATCCACTTTTGAATCTATAATATAATACTATATATCCACATATTTTATTCATATACTCTTTGGATTAGTTATCAAATATACGAATTCAGACTTTTATCTATTTATTATTATTCATAATATAAATATTTATGATCATTTTAATATATTCCGGATTAGTCATTTTTTATTTTAGTGGTATCGTATTAAACATTTGAATTCATATTATTTTGGATCCAACAATTTTTAATATATATGACAATTTTAACACACATAAGATATTTAGGACCACTATGGATGACACTATGTTTAATTTTGACAATTAATTTTACTTTATAATTATTTTTCATTTACAGTTCAACACACACATGAAGCTCTACTATCCTCAAGTTGTTTAAATACATATATCAATTATGATATTATATACATATATAGAATATGTATACACAAATCATTATATAGATAGGAGATCTCTACACTCATCACACACATCCACACATTATTATGACACAGATAGGATAATTTCACACTTATCACCCATACTCACACATTAAGTAGTCCACCACACATTCACATTCAGTCACTACTTGCACAAACAATATAACATGGACACACAATAAATAATTTTTGATAAATTATCACTTTATTAATACACATCATCATTATGATTCATCTATTCAACACATATATCACTTCACTATTCAACACTCAATATTTATCCATATATGATTTTTTGAATCAATTAATATAAGGAGAATCAAATTTATACACATTGATTATTCAATCATTTTCCCTTTCATTTCCGCGATTTATTTGAATTAGAGCTCATCCTGAAGACATTGAGCCACATACGTATTTAATAAGCATGCACACTTTATGAACCTTGGGAGTTATGTAGAACCCTTCTGGTCTTTTTATATATATTTCATATAATTTTAAATAAGTTTTAATTTTCACAATACATGAGCAATACCACATCATCTATCTCTGAGTCCATAGATCGGTTCTCCGCTTTCCGTTTTCTTGTGAATTTTCATTTCTTCTGGTTTGGGTCTCCGCACGTTCCGTTTATTCTGTCCCTGAAATAGGGGTATCGCAACCTCTTCTCAATTCCGTTGAATCTCGTCTACGTTTTCTTCTGCTGTCGGTGCCATCTTGGTGGGCATAAGCCGCGATCGTCCGATATAGGTTATCCGAACAAATTAATATCTTATTTTTGTTTCTTGAGTGACACACGGGAACACCCACACGTAGGTGATGACGCGGTCCTTGCTCTTCCCAATGATCTCGTCGACAAACTTTATCAACCAACGAGAGAACAATCAACCTGAACAACAGAGAAAAAAACGTAATGACAACAGAGAACAAAGGTCAAGTACGCGATGACATACCCGGAAACACACATATAAATCATTATAAAAGAACAGACAGAACGAACAGAAATACTTACGGATTGCTGATTTTGCTGACATAGACAGAGACCTGCACCAATTGATTTCCTGAAGAAGCCTAAGGGCGAAACGCGTAGAAAAAGACTCAATTGGACTTCAACCTATGCCTGTATATGCATTTTATGCATGGAAAATATGTGAGTGCATTTCTATTTGGTATACTCTTTTTACCTAAGATACTGCACCATTTTAAGCTTGTTTTTTAGATTTTCACTGAAGAATATTAAAAGCCTCTTTACAGTTCATGTTGATGGGTTGGATTTGCCTCTTTCACTTGTGAGTGCAATATATCATTTTATCACTAATATTGGAAGTACAATCTACACTATATTGTGTTGTTTTCATTTTATTTTTCCCTATATATGTTCCTGCGCCCCATACATCCCTGGTTTATTTGCATTCTTACACTTTGAGGAAGAGTGTAGTTTGGGCAGCTGCGGTCCAATTAGGGAAGTATTTTCATAATTTTGTTTTTCATTTGCACCTTACCTGAGTGACACGTGATTTTAGTTTTTTTCGGTTCACGATAATTTATGGCATACAAAGATGCCTGCAAAAAAGAGATTAAAATGGCTAAACTAGAAAATGAGAAACTTATTGCCAAGGAAAGTAAAACCAATCCCAAGAAATTTTTCAAGTATGTGAATGGAAAAAAGTTAAAGGTAGAGAATGTTGGTACGTTATTATCTGAAACTGGAAATTTGGTTAGTGAGGACAGAGAGAAAGCTGACATCTTAAATGCTTTTTTTTCTTCTGTTTATACCAAGGAAGAACCAATGACGGAGCCCCTGCTGGCTAATTTTAAGGAACCGTTGCAACAAACATGGGATTGGCTGACACAAGAAAAAGTGCTCAAGCAATTAAGTACTGTTAAGGTAGACAAGGCCCCTGGACTGGATGGTATACACCCAAGGGTACTGAAGGAACTAAGCCTAATTCTGGCCCAGCCACTATTGCTAATCTTTAGGGATTCTTTCAGCACGGGCATAGTTCCATTAGATTGGTGCAAGGCAGATGTTGTGCCCATATTTAAAAAGGGGTCAAAATCTCAACCGGGCAATTACAGGCTAGTAAGCTTAACATCGGTAGTGGGGAAATTATTTGATGGGTTGCTAAAGGTATACATTCAAGATCATATCTTGATCTATAATCCAATTAGTAGAAGTCAACATGGATTTGTGAAAGACCGGTCTTGTCAAACCAACCTATTAGCATTCTATGAAGAAGTTAGTAAAAATATAGACCTGGGGTTGGCTGTAGATGTGATTTATCTGGACTTTGCCAAGGCGTTTGATACGGTTCCGCATAAAAAGGCTACTCTATAAATTAACATAGGCTTAGGGGCAAATGTCTGTATGTGGATCAGAAATTGGCTAAAAGATAGAATGCAGAGGGTTGTTGTGAATGGATGTTTCTCAGCCTGTACGCAGGTATTAAGTGGAGTGCCTCAGGGGTCTGTCCTTGGTCCTCTTCTTTTTAATTTATTTATAAATGATCTCCCAAGCTGCATTAAGAGCCATGTCACAGTTTTTGCTGATGACACAAAATTAGGCCGGGTAATTCAGACTAATCTTGATGTTTCTTCATTGCAGGATGATCTTGACAGAGTTGGGGACTGGGCGTGCAAGTGGCAGATGAGGTTCAATATAGAGAAATGCAAAGTTATGCATTATGGTAAAAATAATAAAAATGCAACCTATTCTTTAGATGGAATATCCTTGGGGGAAACTACCAATGAGAAGGATTTAGGAATAACGGTTGACAACAGACTTGACAACAGTGCGCAAAGCCAGCAAGCAGCTGCGAGGGCCAATAAGGTTTTGGCATGCATAAAAAGAGGTATTGATTCAAGAGAGGAGGATATCATCTTGCCTCTTTACAGGTCATTGGTAAGACCTCACCTTGAATATGCAGTACAATTCTGGGCACCGGTCCTTAAAAAGGACATTATGGAATTAGAAAAAGTGCAAAGGAGGGCTACTAAATTAATAAGGGGATTGGGAGATACTAGTTATGAAGAGAGACTAAAAAAGTTAAAATTATATACACTGGAAAAACGGCGTCTCAGAGGGGATATGATAACATTATATAAATATATGCAGGGCCAATATAAAGAGCTCTTCAGTGACCTGTTCATTAACAGAAATATACAAAGAACAAGAGGTCACCCTCTGAGACTGGAAGAGCGCAGGTTTCATAGACGACAAAGGAAGGGATTCTTCACAGTGAGGACAATTAAGGTATGGAATTCACTTCCAAGGGAGGTAGTGTTATCCAATACATTAGATACCTTCAAAAGGGGCCTCGATATTTTCTTAGAAAGACACGATATACAGGGATATAAATAGAATAATATTAATATTTTAGAGCTTCTTGATCCAAGGAGAAATCCGATTGCCTCTTGGAGTCAAGAAGGAATTTTTTCCCCTGATGGCAGAATTCGAAGTAGCTTAATTAGGGTTTTTTTGCCTTCTTTTGGATCAAGAATAGAAAGGTTAGGTAGAAGTTGATGGACTTCCATCCAACTTGATGGACTTAGGTCTTTTTTCAACCTTATGAACTATATGTAACTATATGTAACTATATGTAACTTACCCTCCTTTCTCTTACACTCTTGTGTTGCACGAACTGCTGTGGTGCACAAACTGGTCACTTACAGGAAGCAAGTCACTTAGAAAATGCAAGCCCCTTACAATGAGCAAAGTCATGTGATGTGATGTAAATTGACGTGACTCCGCTGGGTTCCTGCTTCCCCTGTGTTGTACGAGAGAAGTTGTTCGCACACAGAGGGAAGCAGCATCCTCTGCAGAAGTGAACGTTAATCTGACCCTGCATCTGGGGACATGTCCGGGGAAATATTTTTTCTGGGGCAAGTGTACTCAATCCAGGGACTGTCCACAGAAACCGGGGACGTCTGGTCACCCTATCTTAAGATAATTATAGCATGCACAGATCAAACCAATGTTTACAGCATTTTTGCACTCCATGTCTCGTGGTATTCTGGAAATTTTCAAAACTTTTGTTATTGTTGTGCATAGGCAGGGATAGACAAAGTGTCCTTACAAGGACACCAGTATTCATGGAAAGGTTTCCAGAGGTCCATAGAACATCAGACCCCAGTAAATGTCCACCATAAGCAATGTTGGTACCACCCCTGAGCTAAGTGAACCTACTGTCAGAGCCTAGGGTAAGAAGAAAAAAACAATTTCAAAATGTTACCGATTTCAGAGAATGCACCCAGCCACCCACAAGCTTTAATGGAAATATACCAATAACCCAATACACCCCAATAAAATTACAGTTTTCCTGCCTGCAAATACCACATCTATTCTTCAGCCTATGTCACATTATTTATGAAAAAATGTTTGCTGATGCTATAACTGCCTTAGATGATTATACATATGATAGCCCTAGACACAATAAATTAAAAGCTTTTTGGAAAGGATTTACAATTCTAGATGGTATCAAAAACATTTGAGATTCCTTTTGGACCACTTTTACAGCTTTGAAACTTTAATGGAAGAAGTCAATGCAAACCGTGATATGGTTAGGGAATTGGAACTGGCATTGGAGCCTGAAGATGTTGCAGAATTATTTGCATCTAACAACCAGCCTCTGACAGATGAAGATTTGTTTGTGGTTGAAGAGCAAAGAAGGTTGCTTCTTGAAATGGATACTGCTCCTGTTGAAGGCCCAGTTTCCATCAGTGAAATGCTAGTTATATAAGTTGAAGAATGTTATCTAAATTAAAAAGGGATTGGCAGGTTTTGTGTGGATTGATGTCAATTTTGAATTTAATCGAATAGTGTCAAATGAGATTGTATATTATAAAGAAATAGTTTAGAGAAAGGAAGCATCAGACCATGAAGCAATCTTCTCTATTATCATATTTCACGTGCCACAGCCTTTTTACAACAAATATGCAATTTTTAAGTTTAGTATAGTAGTATAGTATAATAGGTCAAAAAAAATATTTCAGTCCATCAAGTTCAACCTTTGACACATACCTAGTTCTAAAGTTGATCCAAAAGAAGGCAGTACTTAGGGCAGTTACCAATTATGCCACAACAGGGAAAACATGTCTTCTTGATTCCATAGTGGCAATCAGATTACTCCCTGGATCAGCTTTCTAATACTACTGTATTGTAGCCTTTTATGTTATTATTAACCAGAAAAGCATCCAGACCTTTCCTAAAAATATCCACAGAGTTATATAATACAACATCCTTATTCATATTGTTCTTACTGTGAAGAACCCTCTCCTATGCTGATGCTGAAATCTCATTTCTTCAAGTCTCAACTGATGACCCCGCATCTTTTGTAGAGACCTCTTGGTGAATAGATCACTAGAGAGCTGTTTATACTGACCTTGTATGTATTTGTACAATGCGATCAGATTCCCTCTTAGACATCTCTTTTCAAGTGAAAACAAGTTCAGTTTTTGTAGTCTTTCTTCATAACTAAAATGATGTATTCCTCTAATTAACTGTGTAGCCCTCCTCTGCACTCCAGCTCTATAACATCCAAGTGAATGCTCAATTTTCAGTTTCGGTCCAGAATTTTCATTTGGGTGCATCCCTAGTATATACTAAGCCACACACTGAAGTGGTAGACCTATACCACATGATTGGCTTAGTATATAGTGATAGGGGTTATGCTGCATTATTGTCAATGTCTGGCTCAATGTATATCAGAAATAAAGTTGCTCAGCACTCCAGTAGTTAAGTGAGGTGTATTTAATTCAACAACATTATTTGTGATATTTTCGGGCACTGGTGGAGCCCAGTTCGAGCACAAGAAATATTGGAGTGCTGTTCTACTATTTCTACATTGGTATATAGCTCAATGTATAGTGATAGGTGCTGTACCACCGTCAATGTATGCCTCAGTTTATAATGATAACAGGTACGCTGTACCACCATCAATGTCTGTGCCATTATATTATGTGTGTGGGGTTGCCACATATAGGATCCGCCCCAGGTGCCAAATACTCTAGGTACGCCCCTGATCTCATCTGCCACTTAGTTACCGAGTCACCTAGTTTATCCAAAGAGAAGCTACATCCTGGTCAGACTTTATAACCTTACCTAATTTTGTGTCATCAGCAAACACAGACAAGTAACTTTTAATATCTATTTTAAGATCATTAATAAATAAGTTAAAGATTACTGGAACTAAGACAGAACCATGAGGCACCCCACTTACCACATTAGTCCAGCTTAAGAATTTACCATTAACAACAACTCTTTGCACCCTGTCACTAAACCAATTTCTAATCCAAACACAGGCATTTTCTCCAAGACTGATTTGTCCCAGCTTATACAATAACCCCTGGTGTGGAACAGTGTCAAATGCTTTTGCAAAATCTAAATAGACAACATCTACAGCAACACCCTGATCAATAGATTTACTCACAACATCATACAATGCAATTAAATTGGTCTGACATGATCTGTTCACAAAACCGTGCTAATTTTTACTTATGATATCATTGTTTACAATATATTCCTGTATGCCATCTCTTAATAAACTCTCAATTTCCCCACCACGTATGTTAAGCTTACAGGTCTGTAGTTCCCAGGCTCAGATGTGGATCCTTTTTTAAAAATTGGAATCACATCAGCTTTCCGCCAATCCTTTGGTACCATTCCCGACTGGAAAAAATCTTTGAAAATCAAAAACAGTGGTCTGGCTGTTTCTTGACTAACTTCCCGTAGTATCCTTGGGTGTATCTCATCTGGCCCTGGGACTTTGTCTACTTTAAGTTTACTTAATTGTTTAAAAACTTTATCTTGAGTCAGCCATTCCCATGATTGAGTTAAAGTTTCTGTAGTGCTGAATTACCAATTGTGTGAAAAACTTAGTACATCCTTACTGCTTACATAGGAATTAAAATGCTAAGTAGCAGACAGGTGCTGTTAATCAAATGCCCTTGATTAATTGATCATCAGCAAGCGTGGCCACCTCTATAAAAGCCTAAGTTTTAGCAGTTTGCTGGTCTGAAGTATTCAGGTGTGTGTTAACACAATGCCATCAGCAATGATTTTGGAGAAGCAATTGTTTCTGCCCATCAATCTGGAAAGGGTTATATGGCCATTTCCAAACAATTTAAAGTAATTTTACAGTGAGAAAGATTATTTTAAAGTGGAGGACGTTAAAGACAGTTGCCAATCTTCCCAGGAGTGGACATCCCAGCAAATTCACCTCAAAGTCACACCGTGCAATACTGGCCTCATTGCCAGATCTTTGTATTTCACCACTTGGTGTGGCGTCTAAAAAGAAGGTAAGAAATGTCAGGCTTATTTGATATCAAGCCTACTCAGAGGGAGGGTCAGTTTTTGATGCCCTGGATAAGGATTTAAAAAAGGCATTAGCTGCAGCAGGCTTAGATCCAAGTCAGTTCAGTACTACAGTTCTTTTACAATAGGTGCAGCTACTTCAGCAGCGGCAGAGGGTTGGCTCAGGTATTTCAATAAACACCTAGAGAGGTGGTGCTCCACTGCTTCTAGAAAATATATAGACCTATGTTGGAGCATACCACGAGTAATTGTGGTAAACAGAATCTCATTATTTTGCACACCGGGCTAAATTATCTTACTTTCTGTAAATCTGTTGAACTAGGACCCAAGGGCTGGAGGGGAACCTTTTGGAGGGTGAAGAACTCCTTCCGGGTTCTTGGGATTCCACTGATCTGACAGACAACTCCAGTCTCTGCTCCAGAGCTTCATGCCTGATACCTAATATGACAAATCTAGCTGCAGGGGCCATCTTAGGCAACTTCTGTCAGACATTGGGCTAGATTTGGTGTTCCCTGCAAAACATCCTGTACAGTTCAGTGAAGTGGCTTTGTAGTGGAGTTGGCAATGGGGTAAGGCTGGGTGCAGGCATTGATTTTGTGGTTAGTCTTGTCACAGGGTGGAATGGGGGCTATTGTCATATGCGCGTCAGGGTGCTGGCAGGGAGGTGGCTCAGCTAGCTATCTTTATTTGGAAAGGGAGAGGAATGCTAAGAGAACTTCTAGTCTGCCCCTTAGAACCATATGTCGCACCAGATGCAGGATGATCTGGTAGCTGACTTGTCGCTGAGTGCTGGTGACTCAGTAGCTGCCCTTGAGTGAAAGGAATGCCACATTAGTTTTGGAGGGGATGCCAAAGCCCCAAATTAGAAAAAGAAGGGGTCGATCCAGCACTTGAATGAAAAAACTGCCAGCTTTTATTCTACTTCAATATTAAAAAACATAGTTCACACCTGAGTGTACCTGCGTGCACAGGAGACCCGAAATCTGGACGCGTTTCGAACGGCACCCCGCTCTTTATCACAGATAACTCACCACTGAATTTGTTTCCCTTAAATAGGGTAAAAAGAGGAATGGTGAGATTGCTCGTCATCAACACATGTGCAATTAAAATGCAATAAGATGAAAAGAACTGACGTAAACAGTGTGAGCACGGCAACATAACCTACAGCGAATATATAGACATCATTGATCCGAAAATATATAAATATATATATATCAATAAGGCTATTACATGTATAGTATATGTTTTAACCTGCTCACAGTGTTTTTATATCACAGGGAGGAACATAAACATGTATATATGTGATGAAGATAAAATAATAAGTGTAAAAAAAAAAATAATAAAAAAAAAATAAATATATATATATATATATGTCACAATATTTCCAATACATATATTTAACAAAAATAAAATAAATTGTTTTGTAATTGGATTTTAATTGCACATGTGTTGATGACGAGCAATCTCACCACTCCTCTTTTTACCCTATTTAAGGGAAACAAATTCAGTGGTGAGTTATCTGTGATAAAGAGCGGGGTGCCGTTCGAAACGCGTCTAGATTTCGGGTCTCCTGTGCACGCATGTGCACTCAGGTGTGAACTATGTTTTTTAATATTGAAGTAAAATAAAAGCTGGAAGTTTTTTCATTCAAGTGCTGGATCGACCCCTTCTTTTTCTTTGTGTTTATTCCACGCATCAAGTCCTTGCGGATCCGTGCAGACGAATATATAGGGAGGTGAGCTGGCTTTTGCGTTTATTCAATTTTGCTAGTTGTTTTTGGGGGATGCAGAAACTATAAGGAACCATGCTCAAGGATAGGGCATGTGCACCTTAAAGTTGTTTTACTTCTTTGATACATGCCACCCAAGTAGTCAGTGAGCCAATGTCCAACATTGCTATGTGAGCATGAAATGTAGCATACAGCCTTTAATTTGAAGCCATTGGCTGCACTGATATAATTCAAGGCCAACGACCACCTCATTGTCCCCGGTCTAACACTTGCAATAGCATATCAGCTCATCAATCCTGTACATGTGTTGAGCATCCATTAAAAGGAATGTGAGTTTAACTTGCATGTTTGCATCTCTGACTCAAACACAGAATGCTCCCTGATATGTCCATTATCCTTAGGAAGGGAAAAGTGGGGGTCCAGTTGTCCCTCACAGTTGTGTTCTCTGTATTCATGAGAAAACTGAGCACTGGAATATGATGTCATATGTCACGAGCAATATAGAGACCACAACCATGACAGAGAGAGCAGCACCATTGCTAGTCCTTCTTATGAGTGGGGCTTGAGGTGGTGCCCTGCTTGCCACTCTGGTCATTGTTTGCACTTTAATCCATACAATAGCTACATGGTCCCTTTAAATTTTCAAATCCCCATCTTTGCAAATGCATTTGCCTTTTCCTCCCACCCCAGCTACTTTCTGTGCAGGAAATGCACACGTGATATACTTACTCTGAGTCAGCTTCTACAATGACGTGGTGGACTGCAATGGAAGTATTTTCCTGCCACTGATTGTCTGCTTCAATGTTTGATGTCCTCCAACAGGCCCATTGACAGTTATGGTGTACTAGGGCCATTGATTCTTATTGAAGCAGCCTAGAAATTGCCACTAAACATCTCCCTCCTTTTTCCTCCTATGGTCCTGTACTTAGCTTTTTGGCAATTTAAGCCTTTAGTTAATAAGAAGTGGTAAACGCAATTGATAGGGTATGTTGATTTAAAATAACTTGTTGAATACCACAGGGGGAAATCCTGCTTTAACTTATAAAGCAGATGTCAGGACTCGGGTGATCAGGTCGGGTAGGAGCCCATGTGCAGGGGATACTTGGGGTTTGGTCTGTAACCCACGGTGCATGATTATGCAAACAAAGACACCACAAGCAGAAATCCAGGTAATGCAGTGTATTTTATGTATATAACAGGACCAGCAAATAAGGGTAATACAGTCTAAGCAAGAAACCGGACGTATGGCAAAATAAAATACCGGTAATAAGTCTTTTGGCAGGGAGCCCGCTTGGAAGGGCACGAAAGGCAGAGAGCCCGCTTGGAAGGGCACGAAAGGCAGAGAGCCCGCTTGGAAGGGCACGAAAGGCAGAGAGCCCGCTTGGAAGGACACGAAAGGCAGAGAGCCCGCTTGGAACGGCACGAAAGGCACACAGCCCGCTTGGAAGGGTACGAAAGGCACACAGCCCGCTTGGAAGGGTACAAAGCAGGGAATCCACTTGGAAGGACACAAAGCAGGGAATCCACTTGATCAGGACACAAAGCAGGGAACCAGGAACAGTGCAGGTGCAGAGCCACAGCAGAAAGGTCCATAGACTTCAATACAAAGGCCCTGACTGAAGGGCAGGGCAGGTTCATAAAGGCA
This sequence comes from Spea hammondii, assembly GCA_029215755.1. NCBI lineage: Eukaryota > Metazoa > Chordata > Amphibia > Anura > Pelobatidae > Spea > Spea hammondii. Next base: position 28,197,664 of record JARDYJ010000007.1, read on the forward strand.
GGGTACTCCAGGTAACAAGGCCCAGCTGGATGTGTTAACTAGTGCTCAACCCAGGTAACAAGGCACACCTGAGTTCTGAGTGCTCCAGAGGGTGGCGACTAGTGGTAGCAGATTTAAACGGCACAGGTATAAAAAAGCCATGGTTCAGGCAGTGAAAAAGTGGTTCCTGACAGCAGGATCATTTTTTTTGACAAATCCCCATATTTAATATCTTCTTTTAAGAGTTTATGACAATTGTGAAATTCACTAATGGAAAACAGCTTTATTAATTTTTATTTCAGATTTCATTTGTATTATACAATAAATAATGCTTTTACATTTAAGTTTTTCTCAAGAAGATGATTTGGTATAGATTTGAATGATATCACTGTTTTGTATAGGCCAATTTCCAGTTGCTTAGCTCATTTAATGGCTACCATAGCAAAGAAGGTGACATATCTATAAAAAAAATAAGATCAAACAAATCAGTGGACTCTCTTAAAGCACAACAACCCTGCACATGAAAATGTTATTCATTGCATATGTAAATCGCAGTTGGCAGCCACCTAATCTAGAATGTGGCTGCTAAAAATAGGCACAAAGAAATCCATGGAACATAAAGTCTCAGAATCAGATTCAGTTGGCCCCACTACATGGTATTGACACTAAAATGATACATTATCGCACATATTTTTCAGACCAATGCAACCTAGGATCATGGAGACTGGTCTAATTGTTTAGACTGAATCCTCTTGGACCCATCTTTTTTATGTTGCAACTGATTTTAACTGATTTTAAACTGCAGAACTGAGATTTAATGTTGAAGATTGGTGCAAAGTTATGTATTTTGGGAAAAGAAAAGTGTACATCAGACCTTAAATGGGAAATGATTAACTACAAAAATATTTGTAGACAATACATTTAACAACAGTGTTCAATGTCAGTCATCTGCTTACCATGTATAACAAGAGTTATTGACTCAAAGTAGGAAAATATATTGTTATCTCCACCTTGAATATGTAGTGCATATAAAAAGGATGTAATAAAGCCTGAAAAGGTGCAAAGGCAGGCCTTAAAAGTAATAAGAGGAATGGACAGCTTGGCTATGAAAAAAGCTAGAGAAGTTGAATTTGTGTACATTAAAAACTAGCAAATACAAATTGGGACAATACCACATGCTCTCTGATGACCTCTTAATTAATAGGGCTGTGCAAAGAAAAATAGGTTACAGATTATTTTTTTCGTATGAAAGAATATACAGGGAAATATATAATATATACTGACATAATTAGTTATAGCTTGTTGACGAAATGAACAAGGTTGGACCTGATTGATTTCTGTCTTTTTTCAACTTAAATTATTATCCTACTATACACCAAATGTGTGTGTCAGGACTACCTTATTGAACCCATTTTATTTTTTCACATTTTAAAGCTTTTGGTGTCAGTTAAATTTGAGTCTACTTACATTGGTTATGACTCACCATGCACAGATAATTAATCACTTCTATCTGGTACAATAAAAAATAGCTCAAGTTGTTTGAAATATCTTAAAGTATCGGTGAACACTAAACTGTATATTTGTAAATGTTGCTAAGGAGTATTTGAGCTACAACTGACCTTTTTAAATTTAAAATATAATATACCGTAATTGGTTTGTGATAATTCATGTAGGTCATGCAGGTTTTCAAAAATGCATAACAAGATCAATAGTGGAGTGCCTGGAAAACATATACTAATGAACCACAACAGTATATTGATTTATTTTTATATCTAACTTGCACATGTGTAATTAGTGCCCACACATGGAAATCATTACCTATCCTTACCTACAAGGGGAGGCCTGGCACCTTCTGGCATGGGGCCAATAGTGGAGTGCCTGGAAAACATATACTAATGACAATTGACGTGCCAGGACCGGCACGTCTTTAAACGGGTGCAGAAAGCGATCTACTTTCGCTTTCTGCACCCAAAAAGCGTTGCTGAATGCCTCGACCTCGAGGCATTCAGCAACGCCGCGATCGGCACGAAGGGGTCATCTCTGGCCCCTCCACGGGGCGTCAACATCCGCCATACTTTGTATGGCGGCGGACGCCCGTTTTAAAAGCGTTTAGGAGGCGATCAACGATCGCCTCCTAAACTTAAATGGTGTCGCTGGAATGCCTCGATCAGGAGGCATCCAGCGACACCAAACACTTACCTTTCGGTGGGCTGTGACCGCTCCGGAGAGCGGTCACAGCCGCAGCTGCCGGTGATCTTCGCCATCAAGGAAGATGGCCGCCGCCCTGCAAGAGAAACAAGCAAGTTTTAAAAGCTCGCTAGACGGTCTCCAGACCATCTAGAGAACTCTGGCTCCACTTGCAGGTTGAATACAGGTACTGCATTCACCATGCAAGTCAATGGAGCCCAGCTTTCTAATCACATTGTGATTAGTAAAAAAAAAATAAAAAAATAAAATAAAATTAATAATTAGAAAAAAATAGTAAAAAAACAGTAAAATGTAAAAATCATTTCCCACTGATGTCACTATCAGGGGAACCTCCAAGTTGAAAAAAAAATGTTTAAAAATTTTTTTTAAAAAAGGCAACAAAATATAAAATATATATATAAAAAATATATTTTTGTGAGCAAGTCCTAAAATTAGCATATTAGCTTAAAACAATTCTCGCATGGAAAGAGTTAAAATACTGGCATATTAAATGCCCGTGGGGTGTCTACTTTTAAAAAAGGTATGATTTGATGGGGTAAATTGAATTGGCCAGGTTCAACAAGGTCCCAATTAACACCGGGGGAAGGATGGCCACACATCTAATTTCCAATTAGAAAAATGCACACGTACCAAATGTGGCCTTTTAGTTCCCCCAAAAAATGACAAATTCATGCATGTGGGGTATCACTGTACTCAGGAGATGTTGCTGAACACATATTGGGGTGTCGTGTGACAGCGGCATATACCAGGAGCTGTAAATTCATACATAAAGTAGGTGTGTGTGGGAAAAATACACACACAAAAATACTACTGCAAACTTTGAAACAATGCTGGTGGTAAAATGTGTGCATGCAAAGAGTTAAAATACCAGCATTTAAAATACCCTGGGGTGTCTAGTTTTCAAAAATATATGGTTTTGTTGGGCACACTGAAATGGCCCGGCTCAAAGATGTACCAAATAGGGCATGGGCAGTGGATCCCCAAATGCCAAAGTTCAACATTGAAAAATGCGCATGCCCCAAATGTGGCCCTTTTGCCCCCAAACAGCCAGGCAAAATCATTCATGTGGGGTATCACTGCGCTCAGGAGATGTTGCTGAACACATATTGGGGTGTTTTGTGATAGTGACATAAACGAGAACATTTTAATTCATACCTGAAGTAAAATGTGTGTGGCAAAACAAATGCAAAAAAATGACTACCACAAAGTTTGACAAAGACTGGTGGTAGATATGGTGCATGGAAAGAGTTAAAATACTAGCATTTGAAATACCCTGGGGTGTCTAGTTTTCAAAAATATATGACTTGATGGGGTAAATTGCATTGGCCGGGTTCAAAGATACCCGAAATGGCACATGGGGGGAAGAATTACCAGATTTGGAAAAAATGGCTTTGAAATAGCAAAACGCTACCTGTACTTATTGCCCCATAATGGGTAGAAAAAAGCAAAAAAACATAAAAACATTGGGTATTTCTAAACTCAGGACAAATAGTAGAATCTATTTAGCAGGTTTTTTCATTACCTTTTATAGATGAGTAAAAGATTTTTCAACTAAAAGTTAGAAACAGTCATTTTTTTCTAAGTTTTTCACCATATTTTATACTTTTTTTAGTAGTAAATAATAAGATACAATCAAAACAATGTCATCTAACGAAAGCCCTTCTTGTCCTGAAAAAAACAATATCTAATGTGTGTGGGTTCAGTAAACGGGAAAGAAGAAAATTACAGCTAAACACGAGCAGCGCAGAAATGTTAAAAAGGCCATTGTCACGAAGGGTACAAAAAGTAAAATCAGCCTTTGTCACGAAGGGGTTAAAGGAGACTAATAAAGCAGAGATCACTACCTCCTCAATTTAAATAGGCAATCATGCATCAGGTTTTTTTTTCAGTCAACAAAAATGATGCTGCTTTCTCTGCAATCAGTGGGATACTCTGGCCTAGGCCAACTAGGAGTGACCCTGTTTCCTGTTGTGGCTCTCCTCAAAAGGAGCACTCCAATGTCACAGGCAGCCCACTGACCAATGAATGGATATAAAAAGTACTTTCATCTGTATTTATTCAACCCTTCCATAGTCTGTCGTATTGTGTATGTCCTAATCCTGAGCCCAAGCTAGTGGAAAATGCACTAGAAACATGCAAACATGCTCTTCCAATAGTTATGTGCTACATTCTAGACAAGCTGTCTGAAAGGAAGCATCTGAAGGGAAAGTAAATGAGTGGTTTAAGTGAAATGATGCTCAATTTATTTGAAGAAGGGTATCAGTAAACTGTTTGCTTTACTGACCTATGTGAAAAATAATGCCATTACTGGTCATTTAATGGGGCAGCATGCCTCTGATCACCCCTCAAATAAAGCAAATGGAAATGTTGGGAGGTATTGTGCCATGATAACAAATTTCATCTAGACACAAGTAGTAAACTCGCTCCTGAAAATCCTAAAATTTACCAGTTATTAAAAAATGGAATCTAAAATTATTTTGAAGGTGACTAATATTGGCTCAGTACCAGAACAGTAAAAAACTACCACCTAATAGATTGTCTACCTGTTTTTGACCTGCCGATAGATAAGTACTGTTGGTGGAGAGACCATCAAATTTCCCAGAAAGCACATGAAATGTCTTCAATATTTCAACAGCAGCATTAAAAATAAAATGTGTAATAGCTCTTTAAATGATACATAATGAGCAGCCAAGAAGAAGCAACATGCACTATGCTACAAATACACCAGACACACTTTCTTTAAAAAAAACCAAAAAAAAACTTGCTGATAAAACCAATATCTATGAAGTATAGCAGCATAGTACTTTTGATGATGCTTAGTGGCAATATGCTACAGTATAATTCAGGCAGTGACATTGTATTGCATATACGAACAAAGTTGCCTTTCTTTTGTTACGAACCATATCCGCTGTCTAGCCAGATTTATGGCACAGTTCCTTGCTGTACATGAACATTTTATTCTGCACGGCTCTTTTCACAATAACGCAACCCTGCAGCGTTTAATTTCCATATGCATTTTACTAAATCCACAGGAACACTCAGCTAAATTAGCAGTCTATGGTACATTTACTCACCAAATGGCCTATTAAAGAGAAGGTGAAAGGAGCCAAATTATAGACCTATTTGTAAAATGACTGGTGATTGCAACAACTTTTTTTACTGCCGGGTTTATTTGATTGACATATTGGGGATCATGGATACAACGTACTGAGATTTGTGTATTCATTCACTTTTAGTTATGTACATATACTCATGTTTAACATTATTATATTCATTCTAGGATAATATTCTATGGACTATGGATGCTTCTGTGTAAGTGCAGTAATAATGATGCTTCATGTGGGACACAAAATGTATATTGATATTTTAAATGCTGACACCAACAGCAGTTGAAATTCCCTTATGCCATTTTAGCCCGTACTTACATTAGCTATTGTTCATTTCCAAATAAAGTACAATAGGGTGTCACCCCTCTGTAGCTAAATCTTATATTTGCCAGCCTAGGAAATGACTGGGGGCATGTCCTCACTCGTTTGCTAATATTTACTGTACACACATGTTATACCTGTATTTACTCGGGTATACCTTGCATTTGGTATCTATGTTCTGTTTTGGGATAAACTCAAATAAGGGGACCAGTGCCTTTATTTGGTTGATTAGCAAGAACAACTCAATGAGTTTCCGAAAAGTTAGCTTTGGAAGCAGCTGGCTAGTTCCTGATTACCTCCTTCACTGTTGAATCATAAGGTTAAAGCAACATTAGTAGAAACAGTACTTAAACTGTTTGAGGCTATACAAAACGTTGTCACACATATTACTTGACCCATTTCTTTGGTAGAAAGAAGTTCTTGACCCATAGTAGTTATCTCCATTCCACCACCACCTAAAAAGAAATGTATGCACATGGTGGAAACTGCTATCTCCCCTAATTCATTGTAATATACGTGGGAGAAAGAGCTCCTTATGAGTTTAGGTGAAGTATGTTCTTGTTTTTATAGTGCTGACTTTTTTTCTGAGTAGGATTTTAGGTTGATCATGTGTAGGATTTCCAGCTCAAATTGATAATTGATGCTAGTTTTTTTCCTTAACGTGATATTTTTGCACATTCTAGGGGCTACACATTTTTGTTGGCTCTTAAATATTTAGCTTTTTCTGTATTGTTATTAGATGATCCTAAAGAAAACAGATATCCACAGTCCCACTCCTTATTTCATTAGTATACCCAGGTACTTGAGGTTTTACCCATAATTTCCAGGCAAAGCACTGCTTCTCCAAAGCTCTGTGTTAGTTCATTCACCAGGCAGAATGGCATTTTGTTGTGCCCACTGCCCAATATTTGAGCAGGGTAGCCATTCAAACAGCCCTCATGTGACTTCTGGGCCTCACATAAGTCTGATGCAAATGTGGGTCAGGGGGTAGGGGGATTATGTAGAGAAACCCTTATTTAGTTGTGTAAACATTGTATTCAGTGGACCAGAATGCAAGGGTAAACCAGCCAGACATTTTTTCAATGCAATGTAAAATAATATACAGACATCGGGCATAAGGATTCCACCAACTGCACAGCAGTGAAACTTCATATTTGAAACTGGGGATTAGTTTATTACTATCCATTTACTCAATCTAAGTCATAATGCCTTACTGTGACATAAAGACATACCAGCTAGAGAAGCAGGTTTTATAATTATAAATAGGACAAGAAACACATAAATGTCATCTTTATTTTCAACACTCATAGTTTACAAATTGACACAATTCAGTTCACAAATGTACCAAAAGAAGAAGTGATGTGAGAGTGAAGAAGGAATGAAACAGAAGTAAGAGAAGTCCTGAAAGTAGAAACACACATTTAGAAAGGGTGACTGTATGAGCTAAAATATTAAAGCTGAACTTGTCCGAACCATTACATTTATCAGAACTATACTTTTTAAGAAATGTAGAATAAATTAGGAGAGTTAAATATGGCAGTGATATATGATTTCACAGTGTGTCACAGTTGTGATGTCACAAAACAGAAGCATATTGATGGGTGCTTGCAGCTCAGGACCCCATCTAACATTTTGTTCTTTGAGAGAAAGGTATTTTGATGGATTTGTAAACATATAAAGCTTTCAAACAGTTACCTCCAATAAAATATGCAAATTAAACATACATTTTTCAATGTTTTTTTCAAACTATAATCTCTTGGATTGGTGACACCAAACTATGATCTGTCAATACAATTAATGAAACAGGAGATTTTTTTTCTATATGATAATTCTAACTGAGACATTGTTGAGTCAGAGGTATATTCACTAAACTGTGACTTAATCATTTCAGTTCCATTATGCCACTATGTATTATAAAGGGTCAACTGACTTGAGTTTCTCCTGTTAGAAGTTATGGAGAAAACCTGTATAAACCATAGTTAAGGTGGGGAAATTTCTTTAGTGGTATCTCACCAACCAATTCAACCCTTCTTGTAGGAGAAACCCAATAAGGTGAATCGTTTCGTAATGCATTAGGAAGTGAATGAGTTGAAATGCCCAACTCAATTGCAAACCCCTATTTAAGTGAATGTACCCCTAAGTGGTCAATTACATATAAAGAAAATATTTGTGAGGCATCCTGGGCCTGACCAGAGTAACGGTTTAGTGTGAATGGGAAGATTGGGATGTTACTGTTCCACACCCAGTGTTAAAAGGCACTGCTCCACAATCACCAAAGCAGAACAAGTGAATCCCATGGTATGATGATTATGGTATTTAGTGTTTTAAAGGTTTTTATGTAGATATGCCTGTTTTATTTATAGTTTATCCAAAATTAGAAAATCCCTTTTCAATAGTAGATTTTGAAACATATTTAAAGAATTTCAAATACAAAATAAATAAAACAGATTAGTAAACTAAAAGACACATTAGATCATTTGGAATCAAGTTAATCAACCTAAACAGACATATTTTAGATTTTTATCATTTTGATGGACAACACAAGCTGGTATTTTCTGCAACGACGACGATGGGGGGGGGCTGGTTGAAAAGGGAGTTTGATGCTGATTTTTTAGTGACCCAGGCGCTCCTCACAGCTCTCAAATGTGCCCTTTGTGGCTCCTCCGAAAACCTCTACCTGGCGGTTGTCCCACTGTATAAGGTTCCCAGAAAGCAGGGATGTGCAGTTGGCAATGCCCTCTATTTCATTCAGGGTGAGAACTCGATCCCACATGTTGAACTGTGCCACCTCTCCAACAAATGCCTGGGTGGCATCAAACCGTCCACCCAATGTGTCCTGTGCCATAAAGTGAGAAAAAAAGATATAGTTATTCAGTTTTCTACATGCTATGATTTTTTCTGTGAAATAGCTCAATTAATATGGGAGGTAACAAAATAGTAGGCTAAATAGAATCTAGCGCAAGAGAACGAACAATCATTGTGTGGTTAAAAATAAAATATCAGTTACTTTAGACATATCCCTAACTCTTTGTTCTCAAGAGGAGGCAAGTAGTAAGTAAAAATATCAGGGAAATGAAAAAAAAAGATACATATAGGTTAAACAGACAGAGAGAAGAACAGGTTAGAAGTCAAAAGCCAATAGTGTAAACGGAAGGATGGAAGAAAAGGTTAAAGAGGAGTGGGTTAACTCCTTAATATCTAGTGGTGGTCTAAGCTATCACAGCCATCCTAATCTTAGCAACATGATATGTATGTCACCTTTGTATTAATATCTACACAATTTACCTGCTCCTGTCCAAATATTATGACACCACTTGGTTTAATAGGGTGCCAGGCAGACAAGTTCTCATTAGATCCTTTCTTCTTGCCATCCTGGAATGCTGTCCACATTCCGTCTCGTGTAGTCCAAGCCACACAAATATGATGCCACATCCCATCCTTCAAGCTGACGGGTAACTGTGTAACCTGCAAGAATACATTGCCAAGTTATTAACTATTCAAATCTGACTGTACACTGATCCAATTTCATCCCATCTCTCTCCAGAATCCTTCCCTTACCTGCACCCCACTGTGGGCTAGTCAAGGACCACATCAACATTACATTAAGCACCAGGTGTATTCTATACCCCCAGCATATACTGACAATAACTGTAATTTTGGTAGTCTCTTAATAAGTTACCCAGAAACATTTGAACACTTAATGTTCTAGAAAACTAATGTGTACAAAAAAGATACTCCGAAGCTACATTAAGCAGGTCATAATTCTACATCCAGTATAACTAGGCCCTGCCTGCCTTTAAGGTGACAGCGTGCTCTACTTTTCCAGCCTGTGTCTGCCTCTATAACACAGGTGTGGGAAAAGGTAAGTTTGAAGCGCAGTTTGTTACATATATATATATATATATATATATATATATATATATATATATATATATATATATATATATATATATATATATATATACTCACTGGCCACTTTATTATGTACACCTTGCTAATACCAGGTTGGACCCTTTTTTGCCTTCAGAACTGCCTTCATTCTTCGTGGCATACGTTCTACAAGGTGCTGGAAACATTCCTCAGAGATTTTGGTCCATATGGACATGATGGCATTACGCAGTTGCTACAGATTTGTCAGCTGCACATCCATGATGCGAATCTCCTGTTCCACCACAGCCCAAAGGTGCTCTGTTAGATTGAGATCTGGTGACTGTAGAGACCATTGGAGTACAGTGAACTCATTGTCATGTTCAAGAAACCAGTTTAAGATGATATGAGCTTTGTGACATGGTGCATTATACTGCTGGAAGTAGCCATTAGAAGATAGGTACACTGTGGTCATAAAGAGAGGGGCATGGTCAGCAACAATACTCAGGTAGCCTGTCACATTTAAACTATGCTCACTGCTCAAAGTGTGCCAAGAAAATGTCTCCCACACCATTATACCACCACCAGCCTGAACCTTTGATACAAGGCAGGATGGATCCATGCCTTCATGTTGTTTACGCCAAATTCTGACCCTGCCATCTGAATGTCGGAGCTGGAATTGAGACTTATCAGACAAGGCAAGGTTCTTCCATTGTCCAGGCATATTGTAGCCTCAGTTTCCCATTCTTTGCTGACAGGAGTGGCACCCGGTGTGGTCTTCTGCTGCTGTAGCCCATCTGCTTCAAGGTTCGACGTGTTGTGCATTCAGAGATGGTATTCTGCATACCTTGGTTGTGGCGAGTGGTTATTTCAGTTACCGTTGCCCTTCTGTCATCTCAAACCCGTCTGTCCATTCTCCTCTGACCCCTGACATCAATAAGGCATTTTCGTCCACACAACTGCCGCTCAGTGGATATTTTCTTTCTTGGACCATTCTCTGTAAACCCTAGAGATGGTTGTGCATGAAAATTCCAGTAGATCGGCAGTTACTCACACCAGCCCGTCTGGCACCAACAACCATGCCACATTCAAAGTCACTTAAATCCCCTTTCTTCCCCATCCGGTTTGAACTTCAGCAAGTTGTCTTGACCATGTCTACATGCATTGAATTGCTGGCATGTGATTGGCTGATAAGCTATTTGTGTTAACAAGCAATTGAACAGGTGTACCTAATAAGGTGGCCAGTGAGTGTATATTGCAAATCAGAAACTCTGTTTATATATCAGCCACCTTAAAAAAAAAAAAAGTTTCCATGTTTTCTAAATTAGTTACACAGTAATATAGGTACTTCATGAAGAGATACACGCTGGCAATTGCCCTTTCGGACCAGTCCAAATTATTCAAACAATGCTGGCCCAAGGCAGACTGGCATTGCTCTGCAAGATGGGAGTGTAATGGAGTCACTTAACGTCGTGCTATGGAACCCTGCAGTAGCAACACGGTAGTTTGTGTGTGAGTTAAGATAAGCTTGTGAGAGTTTGTTATTGTGTCTGTACATGTACGGAGTGGGCAGGCAGGACTCTGTGGGGACTCTTGGCTTTGTTTGCATCCTGGGCCAAAAGTAGAGACTTACCACACATTATTGTAGTGTCATAGTTTAGTTGTTAGCAGACCCGGACTGGGACAAAAAATAGGCCCGGGCATTTAAGCCCGAGCAGCCCATATTTATTTATTTATTTATTGTTAAAGCCCACCCTTCATGTACCATCTTTGCATTTACTCATTCACACAAATCATTAACACATTCATTAATGCAGTCTCACAAATCATTCAAGTAATTCATCCACACATGAATTCATTAATTGTCATACGCATTCACACAATTCATCCACACATTTATTCATTCATTCTCATACGCATTCACACTACCCCCTCTCCCCATCTTATCTGCCCCTTCTCACTGTTCCCCCTTTTCACTATGTACCCCTTTTCACTATGTACCCCCTGTCACTATCTATCCCCTCTGCCCATTTCTCACTATCTAACCCCCCCTCTGCCCCTTCTCACTGCACCCCCCTCCCTCACCCTACTTACCTTGTTGCCGGAGCAAGCAGCAACTGCGGCCGGGCCCACGGCAGGACCGGACTGACTGGGCCTATGCGGCCTCTACGGCCGGATTTACGCAGGGCATAAGGGGCACCTGCCCCTTAAGCCCGCTGCAACTGCGACCGGGTCCGCCACTCTAAGGGGCCGGGAAGCCCCCACCAGGGCCGGCCTCAGGGGTCTGCGGCTGCACAGGGCTTACATTAAAACATTGGGGTTTTTTTTTAACTTTATTTAACATCCTCCATGTTAAATAAAGTTAACAAAAACTTTATTTAACATGGAGGATGTTAAATAAAGTAAAAAAAAAACCCCCGATGTTTTAATTTAAACCCTGTGTGGCCGCACACCCGTAAGGCCGGCACTGGTGGTGCCCCTTATGCCCTGCGTTAATGCGGCCGTAGAGGCCGCATAGGCCCAGTCAGTTCGGTCCTGACTGGGCCTATTTTAAGGTATGGGCCTGGAGCTGCAGCTCCATCAGCCCCTAAATCAATCCGGCCCGGCCCACCGGGCAAACGCCCGGTTTGCCCGATGGCCAGTCCGGGCCTGGTTGTTAGGTAGTATCTTAAATGCTTTTAAATGTCCCCAGCCCCAGGCAACTTGAAATGGTAGGTGATTGTGGACAATAATGGTAACTTACTTTGTCAAGAATTACTTTGCACAGAATTACTACTGGTAATTATAAAAAAAAAGAAAAAAGACAAAAAAATGCAAAGACAACCCAACTAAGGTGCACTTATGTCACCTCACAATTTTTTTTACCAAAGGGCAGAACTAACAAAATATTAGGCATGATTTCAACTAGTCCCTTTGATTGATGCATGGTCCCAATTGAAGCTAAAAACAGTGGAATCCCATTGCACTGAGCTGTACATGTGCTAGATATCAGCGCATGACCCACGATGGACCTGCACGGACATCTAGCACAGGAAGAGCTACTGTGGGTAGCTCAGAGACAGTCATCCATGAGGAGGAACAAGAGAAAGATTTACACAAACAGATTGTTTGGTGCCCCTTGGACTGCGAGAGTAGATGCTTAAAGGATACCAACTTTGTTACTTGTGTTTATTCCACATTCTAGACTGATACTGCCCAGACAATGAGAACAAAGCTAAGAATAGTTCAAGTAAACTACAGTCTTTTATAAAATCTTATTTTCTACTACTAGGCAGTTTTAAGGGGTGCTGTGAAAAATAAAGAAGATGGACTTAATGGTGCCATTAAATCTAATATTCTTGTGAAAAAACACTTTATTCCATATGGGAGGTTCCACAGATAATGTTTTAACTCCCACTTTATACGATTGATTGATCATATTGTCAGTTAAAACATATAGCTTTCCTACTCACTTTGTCGTTGATGAGAAGTTCCATTGGATTGTGTCCCCATTCCAGCAGCACAATCTCATTGGGTTGCCCTGGGACAGAGTAGGAAAAAGGTGTCCCAGACCCAGAGGGGGCCTTGGATTTCAGCCACACACACATGGTGAAGGCATAAAGTTCCGGCAGAGTTTTCTTCAACCGACCATACATATAGTTTGTACGGACTGGGAAGCTGAGCTTGAAGTTCTCTGGATTGTAACCAGGTAAACCTGACAAGTAAGGAAAAGAAAAAATATTTCAAAGGTAGTAAAAAAATCCACTCTCATGCTAATATTTACCATAGCATGGCTTTATGACACTTTATGGAACAGCCCTATTATATAGCTGAAAGGAACCATAAAGCTTCCTTTTTGTCTACCTGGCATTTTTCTTCTCTTTTTCTTCTAGCTCCATAGTATAACCTTGCCATCTACTGTCTTTGCATTTTTATTAAGTAAAACATCTATTTATTTGCGTTAATATTTTTTTCTTGTTTACTAATCTTCTGTTTCTGATTGCTCTGTACTAGTTCTTAACTCTTTATAATGGAATTATTTTCTCCTCATAAGAACAATGCTGATCCATATTATTGAAGTATGTCATCTTATGCTATCATTCTGGTAAGGATAATCAGACAGTTACCTTAATTTGTTAAAATACAATGCTGCCCCAGCTCTGGTATGCAGTAAGGTCTAGAGAGAACTGTGATTCTCGATTTTCTCATTGTGGATTTGGAGGACGCAGCAAAAGTGTACCTTATGGATCTCTGATGCTGTTACATAATTTTGCACATGACCTCAGGATGGAGAGTACCAAGTTACAATGTAACACCCCACCACATTTTGTCATTTGTTTTCGGGTAGAGCTGCAGACCAATGTTAGAGGAAGGTCTATAATGGCAAAAGCTCAGAACTCCTGCTTCCTCAGTTGGACCACAAGGGAATATATAATTTTGTGACTTCCAGTTTTTATTCCTGCCATCTCACTTGGAATGTACCTCAACGGTCTTCTATTCTGCTTTATAAAACAACATTGTTTGATCTATGTTAGGATGCTGTCCCTTAACCATGTAGTTTGTGTCATGTAGCCACTTATTGTTATCCTTGTAATTAAATTATATAAAGCAAAATTTGTTCTATGATATTCACTTAAGTTAATTTGTAAAGCTTCAAATTATTATATCATATAATCATATTATCACCCTGTTCCAGTTCTGCTATACGATTCTGCAATATGCTTAGCTCCTTCTCGATATCCTGCTTGTCCCTCTCCCCAGATGCTGTTGACTGCTCTTTCTCTAGCTCCTGAAACTTGGCCAAAAGCTGAGCTTCCAGCTCTAGCAAGTTCCACTGAAGTGAGTCCCGTCCATGAAGAGGGGAAGCCACAGTAGAAGCTGGAAAGGATATGTTGTTCACACGCTGTTGAATCTCCAGCTGCAAGAAGACAAAAAAAAACATAATTGACACAACTTTATTCCAAAAAAATTATAGTTACCATGATAAAGGTCTCAATAGGACAGGATATATGACACATGCATCTCTTATCAATACTTTGTATATGGAATTGTATTTAATTGCATTCACTTATTTGGCAGAACTGAGTAGCAAATAGAAAAAGCATAAAAACTAAATCATAAAAGTGAATCATAGAAAATTCAGTAGGAAAACAGATAAAATATCACAAAACAAACACAAAAATATATACATATTTATAATTGTACATTGTTCATTATAATTTACTGTGACTGCAAAAGAAACCCAAATCATGACCCCTTTCGCCATCATACTTGACAGTTGGTATGAGGTGTTTGTGCTGAAAAAAAAAATATTTTGGCAGCTGCTCAAAATTACAAATAAACTAGGAATAATGAGGTTTACGCATGATTAGGGATTTTGCAGGAAAATTGCTGTTTCAATTTGTAGCACTCTTTATGCATTATGAAGGGCCAAGCCAAGTGAGCTTCTCACGCAAAAATGACTTTTAGCTAATCCTGTATAATGCATAGTTCTAGATTCCTAGAAAGTCTCCTTACCTGTTGAAGTATTCATTATGCATGGCTGAGACAGTGTTCAAAACATTGCAAACTCAACTATAACTGATAATTTAGTGAATAAGCTCCAGTTCAAGTTAAAATAAGGCAAGGTGATATGTTTAACCCCTTCAGTACCGGGACGTACCTGGTACCTCCCCTCCAAAAAACGCCCCCACATCACCACAATCGCGGTGATCGTGGGGGCGCTGCTGCTGCTGTCTGCCCAGGAGTCCTGGGCAGACAGCACAGCCTGTCTAAGCCCGCCCCCAAGCCCACGATCACTCCCACGGAGTGATTCTCTAGGCAGAAACTGCGATTGCAGAAAAATCTGCAATCGCGGTTTCAGCTGCCACAGGCAGCTTCAGGGAAGGGTGGGGGGGTATTGAATGGGTCCCCACACAAGTGTGGGGACCTGATCCAACACCCCCCTGCTGCCTGATCGCTCCATGAGAGCGTCAGTGCAGCGTTAACCCCTTCAATGCCGCGATCGCGGCATTGAAGGGGTTAATTCCCGTTTTCTAGGGGGTTCTGCTGCTGGTGGTCTGCCTGGAAGCCCAGGCAGACCAGCAACAGCAAAGACGAGCCCCCAGAAGTCCTCTGATAAGTCCTGTAGGACTGATCAGAGAGACTCCTCCCCTACAATCTCCAGTCTATTGGAGATTGTGTCCCAGCTGCCAGAGGCAGCTTCAGGGACAGGGAGACAGGGTTCTTTGGTCTCCACATGAGTGTGGAGACCAGACCTCCCCCACCCCCACCCATCCTCAGTTAACCCCTACCCCCCTCTTCCTCAATTAACCCCTTCAATGCTGCGATTGTGTATGACCCCCATCGCAGCATTGCAGGGGTTAATATTAGTCCCCACAAGCTTGTGGGGACTAAATATCAATCAATGCTGTGCTTCAATGGAGCATCAGCATTGAAAGAGTTAAAAAAAAATAATGTAAAAAATAATAATAATTAAATTTTTTTTTAAAAAAATAAATAAATTAAAAAAAAATAATAAAATAATAATAATAATAAAAAAAAAATAACAGCACTGACCTGAAAGTCCAGGGTGCTTCCAGGTCAAATGCTGGGCTGATCAGATCACTCCTGGCCAATAGGAGTGATCGGATCATTATGGCAGCCCACGGATGACCCTGCTCTACAAAGAGAGAGGGGTCATCTAGGGTAATTATGAAAAAACACAAATTATTAATAAATGAAAAAATCATAATTATTACCTGATCACTTGTCGGTGACATTTTAAGTCGCTGATTATTAATCGGTCTCCCTGATTGATGTCAGCGGCCTAAACCTGTCACTTACAAGTAATCTGATGAAAAAAAATATTTAAAAAAATGTAAATGCACATGTTCCAGTTTTGCCCTCATAGCTTCCTCAAAAAATACATGAACCATGCATGTGAGGCCTTGTTGGAACCGGGGGGTGTTGGTGAACAAAATGTGGTGTTTTTTTTCCAGTGTTACACATATGCTGTGCAAGAAATAAATTGCAACATTGAAATGTATGCGTTAAAAACGCAATAAAATAATTTCCCTGTGAAGTTTGGCAGACATCAGTGAAGAAATGGCTGGCTGAAAACTGTCAAAACTACCCTAGTTGAACACCTTGACTCGTCTACTGTTCATAAATATATACTTTTATGGGGTAATTTACAGTGGGGGGGGCTTCCAAAATGTCCCAAATGGGATATGGGCCCAGGAAACCAATTTCTGAAAACTTGCGCATGTTCCAGTTATGGCCTCATGGCTTCCTCAAAAAATGCATGAACCATGCATGTGAGGCCGTGTTGGAACCGGGGGGTGTTGGTGAACAAAATGTGGTGCTTTCTTCCACTGTTGCACATATGCTGTGCAAGAAATACATTTTAACATTGAAATGTATTTGTTAAAAACGCAATAAAATAAATTTTCCGTGAACTTTGGCAGACATCAGTGAAGAAAAGGCTAGCTGAAAACTGTCAAAACTAGTTGAACACCTTGACTTGTCTACTGTTCATAAATATATACTTTTATGGGGTAATTTACAGCAGGGGGCTTCCAAAATGTCCCAAATGGGATATAGGCCCAGGAAACCAATTTCTGAAAATTCCAAATGTGAAAACGAAAATGCGCATGTTCCAGTTTTGCCCTCATAGCTTCCTCAAAAAATGCATGAACCATGCATGTGAGGCCTTGTTGGAACCGGGGGATGTTGGTGAACACAATTTGGTGTTTTGTTCTGCAGTTGCACATATTCTATACAAAATATAATATAAAATCTAAAGCAACATTGCAACATATGCAAAAAAACCCCCCAAAATATAAAAATACCTCAAAATTTGGCAGCAATTGGCGATAAAATCCCTGTTTGAAAAGTGTCAAAATGACCCTAGTTGTACACCTTGACTTATCTACTTTTCATAAACATATAATTTTGGGGGGATAATCAGTATTTGTGACAACTATTGCAGTTATTAGACTACCATGCCAAATTTGAAAAAAATTACATTTCAAAAACGTGATGCATGCCTTGCAATATTTGCCCTATACTGGTCAAAATAGATAAAAATCCTGGCCATGTTGGGTGGTTTCCAAATCAGGACAAGTTAATGAATATATTTGGGATAATTTTTTCCCATTGGTTTAATGTGTGTACAATTTGTATGTATACAAAACTGTAAAAAAATGCATTTTTTTTTCATTTTCCCCCCACTTTTTCCAGTTTTTTTCAAACAAAACAATGTACTACCCAGCTTACTATGGTTTCAAATGAAAGCCCTACTTGTGCTGAAAAAAACAATATATGATTTGTGTGGGTGCACCAATTGATAAGAGAGAAATTACAGTTGAAGAAAGACATGGCAAAAACACAAAAACGGCTCCGGTCCTTTAGCGACACCCTAGCTTAAAAATCCCGGTCCTGAAGGGGTTAAATTTTTGACTGAATGTAGCCCACTAGTTGTGATTTACAAACTGTTGCTAAGTTGACATACATCATGTCTCAGTATATTTTTATAGTAACAATATATCCTTGTAGTGCTACTGAATATGTCAAAAAGCCATCAAAGACATTAAAAAAAGAAAACAGATGAAAATGAAACCATAAGCTTACAGAGGCCAATAGGGCAGAGACAATTTAAAGTGGGATAAAAACCATGCACATCCTGAAAAAAGGAAGTTAAGATATCTTTCCCTATGTAAAGGGAGGTTTTTATGCATATATATATATTTCTTATTTTAATCTCTAAATACCATTAAATAGGTTTATGTTGAAATAACTAAATGCCTAGTGTTGAAATAAACATTACACATAAACAGAGAATTTGACAGCAGATAAGAATCATTGGACCCATGTAGTCTCCCCATTTTTCCTGATGGGAATTCCAACCTCTCTCAGCCCACAGGTCCAGTGAGAATACCTTTATGTATATCCCACACATGCATTTATTCCCTCACTGTATCTAAATGATTCTATTACATCTCCTCTCTCTTTTCCCCCCCAAATCTATACATATCCCTTAGACTTTCCTGATGGTTTTGATCATGCAAACAATTTTTGTATCCCTCCCCTGAATTCTTTCCAATGGGACAATATCCTCCAGGAGACAGGGCCTCCAGAGCTGTGCACAGTACTCTAGGTGAGCCCTGATCAGAGATCTGTAATAACCAGCTAACTATTTATGCTACTAAAACCTCTTGTTATACAACCTAGCACCCTGCTTGCTTTTATTGATGCTTTATCGATGCTCCTTACTTTTAAGTCATCAGAAATTATTACTCTGAAGCCCCTCTCTTCCGCTGTCACTGACAGAACAGTGACCCCAATGCTATATGTCACCTATATATAGTGTCCCTTAGAATTTATGAGAGGATAGAGAGCAGGGGAGGGCTGGCAGCCTAAGGCCTGGGGGGCAAGTCTAGTCAAGTGGCCCAGTGCGCCACCAAAGCGGCTGCGAGCGACATTGATAGCAGTCACCGCACCGCCCAATAGCCATGTCTCAGCTCTTTATCCCACCCCTTTTAAGACGTGGGACGAAGAGCTGAGGAATGGCCATTGGGTCTGACTGGTGCATGATGCAGGGGCGTACCTAGAGTATTTGGCACCTGTGGCAGATCCTGTATGTGGCACCCCCCCCCCCACACACACACACTTTAAAACTGCATAGTTTCTATGGTTAGGCAAACATTGACAGGGGTACAGCAAAATTGTTATCATTATATACTGAGGCACACATTGATGGTGGTACAGCATAACTGTTATCATTATATACTTAGGGATTACGCTGTACCACTGTCAATGTGTGCCTATACATTGAGCCAGACACTGACAATACTGCAGTACAACCCCTATCACTATATACTAAGCCAAA
Source organism: Spea hammondii (assembly GCA_029215755.1). Lineage (NCBI taxonomy): Eukaryota > Metazoa > Chordata > Amphibia > Anura > Pelobatidae > Spea > Spea hammondii. Next base: position 28,216,996 of record JARDYJ010000007.1, read on the forward strand.
CATTGATGTGGTGTAGGCTTACCACTTCAGTGACTGGCTTAGTATATAGTAGGGATGCACCGAAATTAAAATTCTGGACCTAAACTGAAAATTCAGCATTCATTTGGCCAAAACCGAAAAAAAACCTGTTTAAAATACTTTATTAAAAGTAACACACCAAAATTAGACAAAAAAAAAATCAATAACAATATTAATATATATATATATACATATATATATATATATATATATATATATATATATATATATACACATATAATTAACAGCAATCACAATCCTATCATGCCCAGGTTCTAGCATGTACTGGCTGACTTAGCATGATAGGCGTGTGATTGCTGTTTGCAACCATATATATCTATTAATACTGTTATTGAATTATTGGACGAAAAAAATAAAAAAAATGATAACAGCAATCACACTCCTATCATGCCTAGACAGCCTCCCTAGGCCATGCTATCCCCCCACACTTCCATGCAATCTGAAACCCTCATTCACAAACATTCATCATAAACTACAGCATAACACCCATCACTCTCACACACTTACTAATATTTTCCTACCTTTCCTCTGGCACTGTCACTTTTCCTCCTCCTCTTCATTCTTCCTCTTCTGTGTCCTGTCCTTCCGGTGTGCGGAAGACGGTGGGCGTGGCTTCAGTGTTGTGCGCCGGGATTTGACATCAAGTCCCGATGCACAGCCACAGTTGCTGCGCGTATCGTTTTCGGAGGCGTGCCGGCACCCCTCAGTGAGCGGCACTCCAGGCGGACAGCCCCGGTGGCAGCCGCTTAGTTTTTAACTTTGCGGCTGCCATGAATGGTCGTCTGCCGGCCGCCCAGCCAGCCTGCCGGCCCGGATTCAGGGCGGCCTGGGGGGCAATTGCCCCCCTGCCCCCCGGCCCAGACCGCCCCTGATAGAGAGTCACCGAAATCCTCCTGGCTACCGAGACTCAGTAGGCACAAGTGGCAAAATAGTATGGGATCTCCTCTTGGTTTTCTTTATGCACAGATCTGTCTGCATTATTCTGGCTTCCTTGAGCACTTCTGCATCAGAGCGGAGCATCAGCGCATACCGCGGGGACAAACTCTCTGCCATACCAATCAGGGGAGAGGTTGTCCCCACTGTGTGTGCTGAGGCTCCTCCCTGATGCAGAAGATCTCCAGGAAGCCAGAATAATCCAGAGGATCACTGGAAGAAGCAGATCACTGGAGAAGAAAGAAGACACAGAACATGAAGCAGAAGAAGTGGAGCTGTATAAAAGGAGATGAAGAAGGTAGGGAGACTTTGACAGGGAGTATGAGAGAGTGTTACAGAGGGTGACATTTGTTTTTCGTTTTCATCCGTTTTGTTGGACCCCTTCCTCGTTTTTGGACATTCATACAAAATAATGAAACTGGTGAAATTTGCTAAAAATAAAATTTGCAAGAATTCGAATGCACAAGTCTAATGACTAATCATAGACTATATGGATAAAAGTATTAGGACACCTGACCATTACACCAACAGGGACTTTGATGACATTGCATTCTAAATACATAGACTCTTCTGGGAAGGCTTTCCACAAGATTGGAGGATCTGGGAGAGGATGTCATGGACGCACTGTCAAATTGCCCTCAGTTCAAGTTATGGGAAAATGACTGTGCCATTATTTTGGTGGAAGCTCCTGTCGCATTATGTCCATGGAGATGCGGACGACGATAGCAGATTGAAGATAGATGAAAGATAGATGATGAGGAAGAGGAAGATGCGGAGCGGAAGTGGTCGGCAGAAGGGGAAGTGGTCACCAGGCAATGAATTTCGTTCATGAATTAAAAATTCCCTTAAATTTTTGGCGGAACTGAATGGGCAGGGAATAAAAATTGCTGCCTGAAAAGGAATGGGCCAAAAACAAACCCAAAAATGTGTCCAAATTGTTTTTGGCCCACATGCACATGTTTAATCTATATCTATCTATCTATAACATGTATTGTTTTATATAGTGTCACCATATTCCGCAGCACTGTACTATATATATATATATATATATATATATACACACATACATACGCACGCACAAAGACATTCTTTTTTTCCATCACAAACCTTTAAAAAGTCTCCAGCAGAGATTATTTCTCCACTTATTTCTTTAATACAGCATTCAGTATCAGTTACTTCTTTTTTCCATCCTTAAACATACAGTTATTACTTGGCCTTCTGTATTCCAGAAACCATATCAAGATGCTATATGGTCTATTAATTCACTAGCTGATACAAATGACATAGAAGTCTTGATGTAGCTTGCAGATCATTGATTATTACCCATGTGTAAGAAGGAGGTGATGGCAGACTAGAAAACTGCTTAATTATTAAAGAAGGAAAGCAGCGGTTATGACTGGGGGATGGGAGAGAGGTTTGAAACAATTCAAATACAAAAGAAAGAAGAAAACCGTTAGCAGAGGACATCAATACCTTTATTCTGCTGTCTTTAAGAATATTAGGATATTATTTCAAAATAACATGTATTATTTTTATTATTAATGTTTATTTTGTTTAGAACCTGTTAACAGAATGAGTGAGCTGTAGAGTAAAAATAACATACGTTTAAAGTAATATAAACAGATTTTGCTAGAAAAAAAAATAAAAAATTAATAATAATCGAAAAAAAAATAAAATAAAAATATATATATGTGTATAATATATATATATATTATACACATACCAGGTGTGGGTTTTTGGTGACCAAGCTATTATGGATTACAATAATGATATCAAAACTTACATATTTATTTAAATCAGAAATCATGGATGAAACAAAACATGATGGGGCATTGCAATCTGCACCAACTCTAGTAGTAGTGGTTATCTAAGATTGGTCTGTATGTACATTCAGGACTGTCTTTAATGCTAATGGGGCTCTGGGCCCCAAGCACCTCTAACTTAAGACCCATCTTTTTTTAGGGATTCATTCTCCATCTACAGCATCTTTTCATTTTTCACCATTTACCCCAAACCCTTTTACTGCCCCTCCCCTTCAACTCAGTCAGACACAAGGGTTAACTGCTGTGGCCCCTTTGGAATGCTTTGGTTCTGGACAGCATCTTACTCTCATTAATAAGTAATTGCTTCAGTTATTTTGACATCAAATTCTATTCTATCAATCTTCATTATTTCCTATGTGCACATTTCTCTTTTTTCATATATATTTCTTTTTTTTTTACATCAGTGTCTGCTTGTCTTGCATACTGAAAGACACAGCCTTGCATCCATTCACTCAATCGATACTCTCCTTCTGTAATGGAAAGAAAATCAAGCTCCTGGAGGAAGGAAGTCTCTCAGTAGGCTAAACATGACGTGAGAGAGCGAGGTGATAATGAGACGGCATGGAGACTGGCTGCAGGGAGACTGGAACTCAGATGTGAAATTAATTAGATTACCTCATACATAATGTAGAGTGTATGTCCTATAGCTACTATCAATAATCACACACACACACAACTATAAATACCCAAGTGGGGTATAAATGTATATGTCTTATGTACTGTTTATACAGAAGTTAAAAAATGGGAGGCTTAGTCCTTGTTTTTATCTTACAATTTTGCTCCTTGCAATAAAAAAATTATTCTAAGAGAAAAGGAGGATATTTATCAAGGGGACAAGGCCGTATAATTAAAACCCCTAAACAATGTTACCAAAAATCAATAAGTCAATAAACCCTCTTCAAAATAATGTTTTTATTGACAAATATAGTCTATTGGGAAAAAATAAACATGGTGATGGTGATACATTATTTTATTATTATTTATCTCAGGATTATTTTGGATTCCATTATGATAGCTGGTAGAACATCATTAATTCTGACATTTAATGTGTGATTAATTCTGCAGATGTGTGTCTTTGTTGTGTCACTATGCTCAAGAAGTTATTTTTTTGAGCTGGTGATATGTCATGTATCCAACAGATACAAAGAACCCTAGAAATCACACAACCTAAAACAAATATTCAAAAATTTACAGAACCAGGGAATGGGAGCCTAGATTTCCCTTACGGCTGCTAAGTGTTCTTCTAGATGGATTTATTCTCCAGGGCCCTAATCCCTAACTAAACACAGAAGCAGCTTGATATCAAATTTCAAGTCTTTTCCCTTTAACTCGACAAGAATAATACTGGGGACATGGGTGTAGTGGCCTGAATAACCAATATTTACTCCAGGTTTCATATGTAATCAATATTTCATAGAACCATAGAAAATTGAATTTGACAGCAAATAAGAATCATTTGATCCATCTAGCCTGTCTGTATTTGCTGATGGAAAGACACAGCCTTTAGTTATTCGTTGGCCTTATTTTAGATTTTCAATAGCCATATGACTATCCAATGCAAGTATTAAATTCTTCCTTCTGCCAGGAGGCTATTCCATATGCCTACCAATGTTTTTCCTTAAAATGATAAATGCATGTTTAAAATCTTGGTAAATTTTAAATGATCTTCTATGGCTCAAAACTATTGGAAATTGAAATATTTTCAGATTTACTTGCTACTCTGAAATACTCAGAGCTTTATTGGCCACTATGCCAGGACAAGACAAAATCTGAATTTAATTTAAGTCTGTATAAAAGGTAGCATTTGCCATCCCTCTATTATAATAAATATTTTTCATAACAAATAAAATAAAACTTGGAAATATATAGTGTAGGGGACAGCTCACGCATGGGGCGGCAATGACAGTATTCACACAGGTTTCAAAAGTCAAGCGTGTTTATTTAGATGCTGTAGGCACAGAGCACCTTGAAAATAAAACAAACTCTAAGCCTGTCCGGCTCTAACTAAACATCCGGATACCTCTCTACAAGCCTAAGGTCTGGCACAAAGCAAAGTAACAGGTTTTCCATAGGTAAAGCTTCATACCTGGTGGGCTGCAGCGCTGGCTGTAGCTGCTCCCTGCCTCAGTCCCTCCTCCACCCTGCAAATCCAACAGCCTTCTCTTTTAAGGCTTCCTCCCCAGTAATGAGCATAGGAAGCCTCACCTGAGGGCTCCTGGCTTTGCTACCGTGCCTGGCTGAGGAAACCAGGTGAGATATATATCCCATCCACCACTTTCCCATACACTTTACCACGATAGATAAAAGTAAAGCACAGTGAAGTACACAGAAACGGATAGAAATATATCTTTGAGACCACATAAGTCAACTGCATTGATTACATTCTGCACGGATGTGTTTTTAATCTGATATATATTTTTTAAAAATTAAGAGCTCTAATAAACACTGAACTACTACTAAAAATAAAAATGTATTATTTTTTGGCCAGCTCTAAAAAACAGTTTGACCACTAAGTACAGCTTTTACAATCTACCAAGAAATTAATTATAACTAACATATCACATATGTTCAGCATGTTTGTTTACTTATTTATTGGATTTGAGCTACAACACAAAACTGCCTCAACGCTGCAATAAATGTACTTTTCCGTAATGAATGAAAAGGAAGAAGTCATTACATCTGATTTAGCTAACAGCCCATTTTGAATCAGGAAAAAACATCTGAAATTCGCATGCTCTCAAAAGGTTTTTGACATACACAGTGAGAAATATGAGAGTTGCAGTAAGATGAAACATTTCAATGCATTAAACTACACATAACTTATGGAGATATTAATTCTGATGAGATTTTCTGCAACAGGGGTTAGTCCTTCCAAATGTTTAAAGTGGTGAAATGTAATTCTGTAACACACTGAAGCTAATTTGCAGTGAAAATAAAACATTTACAAACCCTATAGAAGAAACAAAACTGGGGACTAGAAGAAGATAACAATGACCAGTTAGGAATGGGGTGTCACATTACAGCCTAACCCAGCGCTTATGTGTAAATCACTACAGAATGCATATGGTATTTGCACTTTTGTTGAACGCATGGAATATATACATTGAAATACTATGTTAAGTAAAAAGGTCACTGTTTTTAATGGATTTTTAAAGAATAAGGGATATACGAATACAATCAAAAGAATTTTTATAGCGCCATCCTTGTTCTGGCATTCAGTGGTCACTTGGATTATTAACCATTAAAAGATTGGATTAAAAGAAAAGCGTATTATTTGCTTTCATGTGTCTTGTGTTCCCAGAACCAATGTGTCTGCAATAGAAGGCAGTCCATTTCCCAGAAAGCAGGTGATGCATTGTCTGAATATAAAATAGATTTATAGTGCATAGCAAGTATTGTACAGAAGAAATGACAATCTTACCTTAGATTTGGTTATATATATATATATATATATATATATATATATATATATATATATATATATATAGGGTCTATCAGATTAGAGAAGAGCTGATTTCAGACATAAATCCCTGAATTACACCTTTCCGGGATTTAGAGGAGACCTAAGTAATCTGGAAAGTTTTCAATCTATTGCAACTATAGTATCATAACCAGTTTTTCTTTTTTTATTTCCCTGCCTCTTCAGGCATATTATAACATAGCAGAGTTCTAAATTTGTACTAAAAAGATTGGTTTAGCATAGGTGCCTGTTTAGCACCTTGATTGGTTTAGCATCTAGTAGTCATTTCCCTATTTCCCAGATAAAACTTTAAAATCAGATCTCAAATAATTTCAACTACTTTGTTTTCCTGTCACCAGATTGAATATAATATAACTATATTTATAAAAATAATTAACATCTTTTATGGTAGCATTTTCATGACTACAATGATGGAACACACCTCCACATATCTTTCTTATGAATATGTTTAACATGCAATTTATAATATCAGTATTGCTTTTTTCTTAGTTTTACAACCCCCCATATACAGATAATTGTTTATTTATACTTTCATGTAGGCTGTACAATTGCCATTTATTAAACACACTTCCCAGTATGCTTATTGCTCTCTAAAAATTGCCATTGATCACCCATAAATCTGTAGATTACATTTGTAAATTCTTTATATTGAAGGGTTTGTGAGAGATTTGGTACCCAAGCAGACTTTTTTTCTTCCACTTTTTTATACCATTTTTTACCCTTTTACCATTTATTTTTGTTTTGTATCTTTCTATAGTGTTATCATCATCATCATTATATATATATATATATATATATATATATATATATATATATGTATGGCATCATCATATAGTCCAGCACTATTTAGTGTATTTATATTTGACCTGTCATTCATATGAATGCTACTCGTATAGCATCAGTGCCATCAATCTACCTGTCCTACTGTCCCAATGGTTAGACAGCCTTCTTTTTACAGTTACCTTAAGGAGAAGAAGTATCAATATTGTTGTAATTATTTGCAGCTTATCTAAACATTATGCTGACCATCAGTAGATACCGATGAGTGTCTTTATGAGTTACTTTAAAGACATGAATCTCTACGTGATTTAACTCACCTCGATTTTCTCAATCCGATCCTTCAGAGTTCTGACGGCCTCCTCCAGTTCTTGCACCGCCTGGGGAGAATCGAGGGGCAAATCTCCCATTGCACCTTCTTTGGTTCCCCATCCATCAGAACCCTCCTTAAAGCCCTTGTCTAGTCCGTTTTCGCACCGGCTCAGCTTTCCGGTCAACTCCCTGATGGCCTCTTGATCCGTTACGATTTGTTTCTTCTGCTGCAGCACCGTCTGCCTCAGCTGCTCTGCCGTGTTCTGCAAGGAGAGGATCTCTTCTCCCGCAGGCTGGGGGGAATCTCTCTGCACATCAGAGGGGCACTCCATGGCCAGGGGGGTGCACAGGAGCCTGCTGAAGCTCGGAACACCCTGTGCCTTGGCACCAGACAGGTCCAGGATGGCATCCTTCGATCCATACAGGTTCTTGACACCATGTAGGGCTCCTAAGCTCTTCTCATTTGGAGCTGTGGCTGCAGATTCATTTTCAGCACCAAGGACAGGTCCTTTCGCTGCCGGGTGGACACTGGCTATAATGCAAATGATGGCACCCAGGAATGCAAGCATTCCTGCCACCAGTAAGACAGCCAGAAACTTCAGGGTGACAGCTTGGTAGGGACACCACAGCAGAAAAACCCAAACCCACAGACAGGTAGAGGGACAGCCTTTCCAATAATTAGGAGAAGCCTTCTGCTCCTGCCTGTAGGGAGAATACCTAAGCAGACATGAAAAATCGCTCCCTCACCAGACCTCTCTCTGTAGCGCACAGCCGTTGCTCGGTCTTTGACTTAGGATGAGAGAGGAGTGATAGACGTCATAACTCCCACCCCCTATTATAACTCCCTTGTGAATTAACGCACTTGTTTAACCCCTGTATGCCCTGCTTGCCAAAATAGATATCATTTATCTTATTAATGACCCATGCATTTAGAAATATCCAGGATTGCACGTGTTCTTATTCCTATAACATCTATACAGCTATCACATTATTAAGCAGTTATGAAGAAATATATTAGAAAGAGAAAAAACAATATTTAACATAAAACATGAAACCAGTGTATTAGCATATGGACAAAAGTATTGGGACACCTTACCATTACACCAACAGGGATTTTTATGACATTGCATTTTAAATACATAGACATTAATATGTAATTGGTTCACCCCTTTGCAGCTATAACAGCTTACACAAGATTTTTGAGTGTTTATTTGGGAATTTTTGCTCATTCATCCAGTAGCGCATTTGTGAGGACAGGCGCTGACGTTGGATGAGAAGGCATGGCTCGCAATCTCCGTTCCAATTCATCTGAAAGGTGTTCGATGGGGTTTAGGTCAGGGCTCAAGTTCTTCGGCACCAGACTCATTCCACCATGTATTTATGGACCTTGCTGGGGCACAGTCATGATGGAATTAAAAAGGACCTTCCCCAAACTGCTCCCAAAAAAGTTGGAAACATAACATTGTCCAAAATCTCTTGATATGCTGAAGGGGACATCACATGAGAAAATGGTACCAACGTGAGCAAAACAAAAATAAATCCCTCATTATTTCCCCATATATGCCAAATAATTAAAAATAGCACAAACCATATTTTATGAAATGCCGCAACCCCTCCTCCCTTAGTAAATGTACCATATATATGTAGTTGTACATAAACTGCATATGCAGCCACTATAGGTTACAGTATACAATTTAAGACAGGATAGGCACACATAAATGCAATAAATACAATATACTAGCACAATCAAAGATGGTAAAAATACACATTTTACAAAAATGCTACCCTATGTGCACCACTGGCACACCTGCTGTTGTGAATCTTTACTGATTGCCAGCCAGCTGATCTACATACGGATAAGCCGGCAGCAGATCATGCCGGCACACATTTCTTTACTACTAATAGTATGGAATCAAGCAGCCATATTCCACATGTAGTGTAGATGCACTAAGAAGTCTTCTAATGCAGGGAGTTCATAGTGGTTGCTTGTCATCTACCATGCATGTCAAAAAAATCCCATGCACTGGCAACACTGGGAATAATAACTTTTCACATCAGATCGAAAGGATTTTTTATGGCATACTATGCCATCATGAAGGGTTTAAAGCCCACTGTTCTCATGGCAGCATAGTGAGTCATAAAGGGCAGAATGGGTTAAGAGGGTAGTGTAAATTATATTAAACAGGTCAAGTAATACGTTATAACATATACTTTACTACATTGCTTACACAAGAAATATAAACCCTAAAAATCATACATTGTGAGTAGTTTGCCAGATTTTGCATATTTTGGAAAGTATAAACAATGTTGATATGTATAGCTTGGTGAAGAAATCAGGCCCGGACTGGTCATCTGGCTCATTGGGCAAATACCCACAAGGCTGCTGACCAACATCACCACATACTCAACCCGATCTGATCCTCCAGTGGTAGAATGGGTGCTGCAGCGTGCATGCTGGAGCAAGCATTCATCTCATTTAATACTTGAGCAGAAAAAAGCATGAGGCCACGAATATTCAGCTGCTGACTTCATCGGGCAGCCGCCAGATTTAAAACATCAGTGTTGTCTGTTAACACATGAAAGGCTTACACAAAGGAGGCCAAGTGTTTAGATGAGAAGTCATAATCTAAAAGTAGAGGGTAGAGACTTGCATATACAGTAATGTGGGAAAGTGTGGCAGATAAGCGGAACAGTGTTCCAGCAGAAGTCGAAGAATCCAGTGAGGGAAATTAACATCCATGGGAAAGTCTTAAGGCTATCCTGAATACAAGACAAAGATTGAAAAATGTGTGAAGATCTTACAACAGGAAAATATGCAGGCGAATTAGCTGAATGGTTTGTATCCATCATGAGATCATATGTTTTCTATAGGGTCACATAACAACTGGAGGTAACATTTCCTCTGCTGTTTGTACAGCAAGGAAAATCATTAATTGTAAAAATGGGGATGTGTGCACTGCGCCTTCAATCACAATAGCTGCAATACCCCTCTGGTGTCTTAACCAGCCATAAACACAATGTATAACAGAAAGCAAATGGGTTATGTGCTCAATACATCTAATATAATAAATTAATGGAACCTTCAAAGTCACATACATGGTCGAAGTAAAACATTATGGATCTCCAGTTGATGTGGATCAAATGAGCAGTGTTCTGCGCCATTCAGAGTGAGTGGCCACTACCTACAGCGTTCTGAGTGTTATTACCACTTTTATAGACATATTGCACTTTTGTACTTGATATTGGTATTGGTAATATGAAAGCGAGAGGGAGCATTCTATAAAGCAGTTAGAATATACGTAATAATAATGCCCAAACACATCTACAAATAAACATAATATGTATGGTGCAAACCACTCCAAGCCTATGCCCAACAGGCTACAAACAATAGTAGGCAATATAGAAGGTATTTATTAGATATCACAGCCATTGAGTAAAAATAGTGTGGTGGTACAGAAACAAATCACTTAAATGGCAAAAAGTATCATCAAGTAGATGTGCCAGAGTAGCGGACAGCAAAAGGTGAGATGCCCAATGTTTCGGTGAATAGCCTTTGCTAGTGGTGATCTCCCTTTGATCACCATTGACAACGGCTATTCGCTGAAACATTGCCATTTATTTATTGTATGCACTTTAGAAGAATCAATCAGTCATGGACAGAGGTGGTGCTACCACATAAGAAGATTAGGCAGCTGCTTAGAGCTCCTGTTGATCTATTGAGAAGGAGAACCACAAGTGTGGAATGGATTCCTCACAATGTACATTTCCGTAATGTATTTTTTAAAACAAATGCAAGATTAGAAGTATCATCTTCCCAGGTTATGCATAATTATTATCGTTAACACTTGGTTTGAAGATGGGGTTCTGATATAACTGCACCAAGATAGTGTTGATAGCTGTAGACATCAGTTATAGGTTGCAGATCTTTCTAGCCATCTGCAGCAAATTTCCAAAATTTTAAATAACCAATAATTCTTTACGAAACACTTTAGAACTTAATGTTTTAACATCATCAAGATGAAAATATACACATTTATTTTAATCGAAATAACTCCCTGTAGCTTGTTTTTTTTTGTCAACCACTTTTGACTGTTTTGGAGATACAGGGACTATTTTTCCTTAGGGAACCAAAGATGTCTAAAGGAAGCATGGCTGACATGCATAATCCATTTGTTGCCACCTCTTTATCTACATCCTAAACTCATATAGACCACTTGAACCAAACATCAGCAACTTAACAGTGAACGATAATTTAATTGGTAGAATGATCATGGAGATCCTGATTAAAGTAAGTTTATGATGGCTGCACCTATGATATACATATAATCTGGGTTTCAAATATATATATCAACCTTGTTGTGACAGAATGACCTGTCATACAAGGCACAAGGTACTCAGAGATGGCTCCAGTCTGGCTGCCAAACGGGCAGGAAATCCATTGTGTTGACTAATCCCATTAACAGGATGGCTGCCGGGGGAGATTCAGTAGCTATAGGGGATTAAAGGTTGGGTTGTCTACATGTACCTGTTTATCAATGTTAATTTAGGTTAATAAGGTTCTGTGGCTATATGAGTCTATGTTTTACAATAATAAACTGTTCATTCCTGCTGTACTCAGTTCAAGGTAGTTGTGTCTACTTATTGGGTACACATAGCAGGGTTCCAAGGTGCGCATGCTGGCTGGTGCTGGAAGTGATTCCAGGGACAACAGGAGGATACATGTGGGTGATCTCTGGGAGTTACTACAGCTCTCTTGGTGAACCCGTTACATTGGTGGCAGCGGCGGGATCCTCCTTGCAAACGTCCCAGCGGAGTACCAGCGGGTATACCAGCAGCAAGCCAAAGATGGTTCCAGCACTACAGGACGTGTTGGTGCACAGCAGATTAGCCAGTTACATAAATGCCTGGATGGAGGCTCTCAGGGTGGACCAGGGTGTCCGGGGAATAGTCCTCCCATCCTCCAAGGAATGGTACGTGCTACAACTAGATTGGCGAATTCAGTACCTGGGAGAGCAGCCCCAAGAGGACTTGGTGGCTGAGTTGGAGAAGTTGCTTCTAATAGAAATGACTGTGGATTGTGGATACCGCGCCGTGTATTGGCAGGCCGCACAGTGGTGTCCAGAGCTGAAGGATGACTGCCTGTCAGAGGGCGATGACTTTGGCGGCCTGGGATTGATAATGGAAAGCCTACAGGAGGACCGAGAATTTGGGAGCCTATCGAAATATCGGTGCGAGGAGATCCGGGAGTTCAGGGAAGGGATCCTCGCAGATGTGCCCTGTTACCTACCTGACTTGTGGGCTGATTTTGATTATTTGGTTTACCAAGAATGGATCCTGGAGCAGGCCTACCGAGAACTCTTTGACCGTGCTCAGCAGTGTGCCCCAGAGGAGGTGGATCCTGTGAGTATTGTGCCCCCACCAGAAACACAAACAGCCGAGCAGATCGCAGCTGGCCTCTGCCCACTCCCTTCCCTCACCTCAGACACTTTGCCCTATTCCCCGCAATATGGCCCAGAAACTGACCGAGACCCCCCTGCATATCCCAGCCGGATCCCCCAGCTGAACTGCTGGCATCGAGGCAGAGTGCTGCTGGTCTCTGCCCACCCCTTCCCCTTGTTCCCAAGCCTGACCGCAGTAACCAAGGAAGGTCCGGTCAGGCAGCCCCAGAGTTGGTGGTGCCCCTGGATTTTACAAATGCAGCTGAATCGCTGCCCTCAGGGCAGAGTGCCGCTGGCCTCTGCCCGCTCCCCTCTGTGACCCCAGCTCCATTGGCTTTACCCCCGCAATGTTGCCCAGAGGTAGTGATTTCTATGGATCCTGTAACCCCAGCAAAAGTGTTGGCAATGGGAGAGAAGCAGATCAACATCTCTCCCCAGCAGATGGAGTATACAGGAGGGGATGCATGTGGCTTCCCTCCCCTCGCAGCGGATCATACAAACATTTGTACCATGCAGGTGGATTGGACTACGGTCGCCATCCGCAGTCCCCAGAGGTGCCGGGCAGTCAGCCCAGAACCCGATATGGAAGGGACCCCAGCCTCTCTGTCTTCTCCCCAGCGGCTGAGAGGACTCCAGGGAGAAGGCACATTTGTTCCTTCTTCCCAGCGGCAGTTGCGTTATTTGGGAGAAGCAGAGTGTGGCTGGGTGAGTACTGCTCTTTTGTTAAATTGTTTTGGGGAGTACCAATTTGTGGCTGGCAGTGGTGGTCCAGATATACAGAGTGACTTCGGAGTCAAACCGTGTGGGGTCTTATCAGACGTCAGTCTCCCCCAGAAAAAGGAGATATGTGATGGAGTTTGTGACGGAACTGTCCATCACTGGGGCCCCTGGAGAGGACTGAAAGCAAGCCTGCTACCTACAGATTATGGACCCTGTCTCCCTGCCCTGACGAGTGGGACTGTTGTCCTCACCTGGGACCCAAACCGTGCTCCCAGACTGAACTGGTTGCAGACCCGGTTGGGGTCTGGCCCCAGTTCAGTCTTCTTTTTAAAAGGGGAGATATGTGACAGAATGACCTGTCATACAAGGCCCAAGGTACTCAGAGATGGCTCCAGTCTGGCTGCCAAACAGGCAGGAACTCCATTGTGTTGACTAATCCCATTAACAGGATGGCTGCCGGGGGAGATTCAGTAGCTAAAGGGGATTAAAGGTTGGGTTGTCTACATGTACCTGTTTATCAATGTTAATTTAGGTTAATAAGGTTCTGTGGCTATATGAGTCTATGTTTTACAATAATAAACTGTTCATTCCTGCTGTACTCAGTTCAAGGTAGTTGTGTCTACTTATTGGGTACACATAGCAGGGTTCCAAGGTGCGCATGCTGGCTGGTGCTGGAAGTGATTCCTGGGACAACAGGAGGATACATGTGGGTGATCTCTGGGAGTTACTACAGCTCTCTTGGTGAACCCGTTACACTTGTGTGTGTAAATCCAGTTTTAAGTGATACTGTATATTTTCTATCATGTGTTGTTATTTTTTGTAATAACACAATATTTAAAGACTTGTCATACTTTAATTTGATTATTAGAAACCACCAGCCATGGGTTTAGGTGATGAATGTATTTAAGACACAGATTTGATGTTACAGCGCATAAAGGTTCTGTATGGAAGAATAGTCTCAGAACCCTTGCCATGTATTTTCCAACCAGGGCCGGCCCAAGGCAAAATGCCGCCTGGGGCGAATTTTAAAATGCCTCCCCCCCATTATCTACCCTTCCTCTCCCTCCGTCCCTGCCGCCCCCCCATTATCTACCCTTCCTCTCCCTCCGTCCCTGCTGCCCCCCCCCCTTGTACTTACCTTTCAGCAGTCCTGCGGCGAGTCTCCCTGTTCGGTCTCGGTGCCGGCACTACATTACAAGCCGGCACCGAGACCGAACAGGAAGACTCGCCGCAGAGGAGAGAGAGAGGGGCGCCGAGCGGGTACTGACAGCTTGGTAAGCGAAAACGACTTGGCGCCCCTTTCTCTCTCTTTCGCTTTAAAAAAAAATAAAAATAAAAAGGGCTTGGGGCGGCAAAGTGCCGCCCCTTCAAAAGTGCTGCCTGGAGAGGTTGCCCCACTCGGCTCCATTGTCGGGCCGGCCCTGTTTCCAACCTCATCAGGCATTATAGGAGAAGACTCAATTGTTTGATATCCATGAGAGCATTTTTGTGTATTTTTCAAACAATAAAGACAAATTGTCACAGCCTTCTTTGCTCATATTTACCAAGGGTGCCAATATTAATGGAGGGCACTGTTACTGATGGCTGCCTGTGGTGTCCAACACAGCTGACTGTATACTCCTAATGTATTAACATGGCCCCATGATCCACTTTAACAAAAGCTCCCTGCTTCTGCCTCACAACACGACTAGTGAACCGTTAGTGATGCCTTCTTTTTCTGCCTATCATGCCACTCCATGACCATAATAGGCGGCAGCATGCTACACAATATTAATGAAAGTGTTAGCAACTTTTTCAGATGCCAACTTTTTATGTTATTGCTGCATGAGGGTGCTATTGGACATCTTGCCTGGTGTGCTCAATGGACAGTTTGACAGCCTTCTAGTGATTCATTATCAATACAGCATTGGTGAAATGACAGGTGTGTCTAGAGGGCTAGTAGGTAGTGCAATACAAACCTCAAGTGGCTACAGACGTAAGAACCTAAAAAGAGCAGATACACCAAGTCCCTGTGATAATATAACAAGTGAGCCCCTCTAAACAATTTGCATCAGACCCCCCATATAGATTTAGAGACCCTATTTGCATCTTGATTTTCAAAAAGGTAAAAACAAAACAAATATAAAACACATTTAAGCAAACATCTTTGGAAATAATGTGAAATTAAACCAGTCATCTTACAGCAAATGGAAATGTGGGTGTCATTTGAAATAATTGTTGAAATTCGTTCCGCATATGTTTTACAAAAAAAATGTTAAGATCAGATTTGGAATATATTTAAAAAAAAACTCCAGTGGTCATACTGCCACATCATTTATTCATCTTGTGCACACTAATCAACACCTACTGAAAGCTATTGTAACTCTTTGGTCTGATTAACCTCCCAACTGCCACATATTGGAATATATCATTCTACACTACTTTGTAAGCCTCTCGGACAGCAAATGATAAAACAGACAGGTAGGGCGTTGGAGAAAATCTGGCAACTGAAATGTGAAAGGAAGCGTGATATGTGGAGAAGGAGAACAGGTGGTGTGGAGGAGGGTGAGGGAACAGTTTCATTTTTGGACAAAGAGCGGAGGAGTGGGGAAATTTTGAAAGGATAGAGAGAGATAGAAAAAAAGGTTGAGAACAGGAGGCGCGGAGGAGGATGCTAGTTAAAGGAGCCAGAGCAGAAAGAAGAGTATTGAGATGCTGGGAAAGGAGACAGTTAAGATTATGTTGGCAAAATTCCTATACCCTTTAACAAGGGAACATGTTTTTAAAAAGGACATTATATCGTTCAGAAAGCCATGGAGACCCAGCATAATAATTCAGAATATGAAATACATTAACAATAAGCATAGGTTTTGACAACTATTATATATTTTTAAAAAATATGTGTAAATGTAAACACTAATACATGTAGTTAATATAAAACAGCAGTTTAGATACCAGTTGTTAAAACAAGATCTAGAATATATGGAACAGTATATGGAAAATGTTAGCCTAATTACTTTGCTAATGGATTATCATTAGATAATGAATGCCTGAGTACCTGATATATCTTGAATAGTATGATAAATATGAATAATTAATGTTGATCTCTACAAATATTCTTTTTTAAAGGAGAAGCAATGTATATGACAAAAGGAGCAAACAACAGATCACAATTTTATTGCTACTAATTGTTATTGATAAAACAGTAATGGGATATATTTCCATTACAATAATATAATCATAGTAACACATTATCCTAGTTAGCAAATAAAGAACATTACTCAAAACATTAGCTTAACTAATATATAGAATCAAAAGCTTGTAGTCGCCAAGTGAGGCTAATTTCTGTATAAATTACAGAGGAGTTAATCTAAAGATCTAGATTGAAGGAAAACAATATAAAAATGTGGATGACTTTAATAATTAGCATTTTTTTGGTCACTCTACCTCCATAAGGGTTGGTCTTAGAGATTGCAAGTCCGGGTGTGGATATGAAAACTATATTCCTATTACCTCCGTCCTCTCATTCTCCACCTAAGCCCGCATTTTCGATCATTTGGATCTCCTTTCTTTACCATAAACTGTTTTCAGAGCCATCTGTTCTTGTGGCATGCTATCCCCCAATGTCATGGTGCCAGACGAGCTGGTCTGAGTATTTCAGAAACTGCTGATCTACTGGGATTTTCACGCACAACAATGGTCCGAAAAAGAGAAACTATCCAGTGAGCGGCAGTTGTGTGGACAAAAATGCCTTGTTGATGTTGTTGACAATGGGCAGACTGGTTCAAGATGTTCAAGTAACTCAAGATAACCACTTGTTACAACCAAGGTATGCAGATTACCATTTTTTAACAACATGTAGGACCTTGAAGCAGGTGGGCTACAGCAGCAGAAGACATCGGGTGAGGCTACAATTCGCACAGGCTCACCAAAAATTGGACAATCGAAGACTGGAACAACGTTGCCTGGTCTGGTGAGTCTCGATTCCAGCTGCAACATTCAGATGGCAGGGTCAGAATTTGGCGTAAACAACATAAAACATGGATCCATCCTGGCTTGTATCAACGGTCCAGGCTGATGGTGCTGGTGTAATGGTGTGGGGGACATTTTCTTGGCACACTCTAGGCCCAAATAGGCATCGTTTAAACGCGACAGCCTACCTGAGTATTGTTGCTGGCCATGCCTATCCCTTTATCACCACAATGTACCCATCTTCTGATGGCTACTTCCAGCAGGATAATGTCACAAAGTTCACATCATCTCAAACTGGTTTCTTGAACATGACAATGAGTTCACTGTACTTCAATGGCCTCCACAGTTACAGATCTCAGTCCAATAGAGCACCTTTGGGATGTGGTGGAATGGGGATTTGCATCATAGATGTGCAGCCGACAAATCTGCAGCAACTGCGTGATGCCATCATGTCCATATGGACCAAAATCTCTGAGGAATGTTTGTAGCACCTTATAGAAAGTATGCCACGAAGTATGAAGGCAGTTCTAAAGTCAAAAGGGAGTCTATCCCGATAACTAGCAAGGCGTACCTAAAGTTGCTGGTGAGTGTGTGTATATATATATATATATATATATATATATATATATATATATCCTTGAAAATGTGGAATGTGGAAATTGTTCTCACTAGACGGGCTACAGCAAACGTCCAGTCACAGAGTACTTGCTGCACTATGATTGGATATTATGCCACTTAGCATTACAGTTACCACTGTTATAAGTGGCCAAGGTCCAATACAATATAATTGTGTGCCTTTCATCTTCCCTGGCTAAATGCTCAGTTAGATGTGGATTGTATAGAGCTGTAGTGCCTCTGTGGCTTGTAATGATCTGGACTACCAGCTTCTACACCTTCTCCATGGTGTAGCTGCTGTGTTTCTAGGAAGCCTAGATCAGAGGTCTGACTAAGTCCTGCCTTCTGTTTAACCCCTTCAATCCCCTATAGACGTACCGGGACGTCCAAAAAACGCCCACAAAGAAACCCCTATGGACGTCCCGGTACGTCCAGCCCTTCGTGCAGCGTCAGGGACACATCCCTGCCGCTGCACGGGAGACCAGGCTGTAGTTTGACAGCCTGGACTCCCCACTGACAGCAGAAGCCGGCTTTGCCGGCTTTCTGCTGTCCGATCGCCTGTAACAGCTTCCGGCATGAAAGCCGGTAAGCTGTTACCGGTAAACTGCCCGATCGCGCGATCGCGCAGTTGCAAACGCGCGATCGGGCATTCCCTTCCGGGTTACGTCACTGCTGACGTAACCCGGAAGGTCATCGGAGGACAGGATATCCCCTGCGGGGATATCCTGCCCTCCGATGAGGCACAGAGACGCTGCGATCTCTATGCAGGTCTGTGAGGACCTGCATAGAGATCACAGTGTGATCGGTGCAGGGGGATCGCGGGGAGGGGAGTGAGAAACCATCTCTCTCACTCCCCCTCCCGGCCTGTAACAGAAAAGCTGAAAAAAAAAATGGTTAGTCATTTAAAAATAATATTAAATAAATCATTAAAATAATAATATAAATAATACTAAAAAAAATTATAATATGAGCTGTGATGTCACTGTGACATCACTGGTATGTTCAGGAGGTCCCTAGGAGGACCTCTAACCATTACTGTGTAAAAAAAAAAATGTAAAAAATAAAAAAAATGTAAAAAAAATTAAAATAAAAAAAATGTAAAAAAAATATATAAAAAAAGATAATAAAAAAAATTCTTAAAAAAACCTTACATCCCGTTGCCCTAGCATAACATCTAGCCAGTATAACCCTCCATAGGCATAAAAATTATACAAAATTGTACACCTAATAGTATGCTCCCTGGTGCTGGGAAAGTCTGGAAAATCTATATAAATTAGGTATTTCTGAAATCAGGACACCTGAATTGATAAACTTGGAGGGGATTTTCCATCACTTTACCTAATTTTGTGAGGATTCAGAGGGAAAATGTAAAAAAAATTAGTTTATTTTTCTAATTTTCGCTAGTTTTTACTAAATTTCTCATTCTAAATTTTCAGCTAATCATCCAACTATGGTATCAAACGAAAGCTCTATCTCTCCTTGAAAAAACAATATATAGTTTACATGGGTACACTATTCACAGGAAAAGAGAATCATCGCTAAACCGACATACCCCAAAAATGGCAAAATTGCTCTGGGCTTTGAGGTACCAAAAACCCCTGGGATTGAAGGGGTTAATGAAAATTACATTTTCAATACACTCTGCATATCAACAGCAGTAGTAGTGGTTGAGGTAAGTATTCCTCGGATGTATACATGCATTGGAACGCTATAATAGCTAGGTGGAGTAGAGATTTCATTATGTAAGTAGGAGGTTATTAGAATGCTACATACATGGTTTGACGAGTATCGATAACAAGGTGCATTGACACTGGAGGAAATATTGGTATCAGGGAAGTAGCATTTTGATGAGGTACACAAATTGTGTGAGACAGTGAGACAGAGAAACGGAAGGGAAAAAAAACTATGTATCATGTTAATGCTGGGTGTATACAGTATAGACACTAGTATGTATATAACCATAAAACTATGGTTAAATGTCACCGTGTTTTTTTAAAAAAAATAATTTGCTATATATATGAGACAAGATACATATGTGACAACTAAATCTCTGCACTCTAAAGTTAAAAAGGAGAAATAAAACAAAGAAAAGAGCATGTCATGCTTAAGTTTAGGTCTTCATAGTTGGCTGAGGAATGATGAGCAAGGTGAACATCAATAACGGTGACATAAGTATCACAAAAGGCAGAATGACTCAGAGACATGACTGTACAAAGGCGACAGATGGAACCCAGAGGAAGAGATAAAATGGTACAAGCACAGTTTACATGTACATGATTTAGTCAGCAACAGAATGTGCTATAATGCCATCTGCTGGATGAAAATTCTAATTTCCGCCATTAAACACACACAGAAAAAGAGGAAATACACACGCACAAACACACACATAATTTGACACGCAGATGTATGCTCATGTAATAGGAAGAAATGCAGCATGTAGGATTCATCATGGTACGGTGGGCATCAGACTGTCAGAAACTTGTTTATGCTCATGGTAGGGATTGGCTGAATGTGCATGATGCAAGTCTTAGTTTCATATGACACCATCTCCATGGAGATGCACCACAAGCTTCTATTAATAAGAATAGCATGTCTTATAGAGTTCATTCTCAGGACTTGAGACTTCATGAACCTTATAATCTTATAATAAATCTGTAGACAATGAGAATTTTTTTTACACGTATATTTATTCATTGCTTTTCAGCTACATAAGTCATCCTTCCAGTATATTGCCCTCTACTAATTTCCACTTCCATTTTTTAAACCAGATTCAATCAGCAGCTGCAGGACTGATTGGGGAGATCCCAATCCCCCCTAACCGGCCCAACATTAGGGAGCGTGGGGTCTGTCACTTCAGACCTCGGCTTCCGTGATCCCTAATCACTACGAGCTGGCAAATGATGCTGAGTGTTGGGATATGTTGTGATGAGGGAGTACTAAAGCAGAGGCCCGGAATGACAGACCTCGTGTGTCAGGAACCAATTTTTCACTGCCTGAACCATGGCTTTTTTATACCTGTGGTGTTTACATCTGCAACCACTAGTGGCCACCCTCCACCCTCTGGAGCACTCAGAACTCAGGTGTGCCTTGTTACCTGGGTTCAGACCTAGTCTACATCCAGCTGGGCCTTGTTACCTGGATGACCCTGCCTTTATGAACCTGCCCTGCTCTTCAGTCAGGGCCTTTGTATTGAAGTCTATGGACCTTCCTGATGTGGCTCTGCACCTGTACTGTTCCTGGTTCCCTGCTTTTGTGTCCTTCCAAGTGGACTCCCTGCTTTTGTGTCCTTCCAAGTGGACTCCCTGCTATTGTGTCCTTCCAAGTGGACTCCCTGCTATTGTGTCCTTCCAAGTGGCTGTGTGCCTTTCCGTGCCCTTCCAAGCGGGCTCCCTGTCAAAAGACTTATTACCGGTATTTATTTTGCCATACGTCCGGAATTCTGCTTGGGGTGTCTTTGTTTGCATAATCATGCACCGTGGGTTACATACTGAACCCCAAGTATCCCCTGCGCATGGGCTCCTACCCGACCTGATCACCCGAGTCCTGACATCGTGCTTCAGAAATTGAATAGAAGATGGAAGGTAAGAGATGGGGATAAAGGGGTGTAAGAGCAGTGTACATGTATATATGTACATGTATATACATGTATATATATGTATATATGTGTGTTTGCAAGCTGGTGTGTTTCTGTGTAGGTGCATATGTGTGTGTGTAAAGGCAGGGGTGTGTAAGGGCAGTGTATAAGGGAAGTATATGTGTATATATAATAACATTGTAACTGTGTTCTACAAGAATGAAAGATAATATAAACATAAGCTAACGTCAGGGACTAGTTATAGTTCATCAAGAAACATAAGATAACGTTAGCTTATGTTTCTTGATGAACTATAACTAGTCCCTGACGTTAGCTTATGCTTCTTGATGAACTATAACTAGTCCCTGATGAAGTCAGTATATGACGAAATGCGTTGGACTTAGTTTTTTAAAGCATAAAGTTTTTGTAATGGGCTATTGCAAATAAAGATCTTCTGGAAGATACCCTGCCTGCCATTCGTTTGTATCCAGCAGATGACTGGTTTTTAAAACTTTGAGGTGGTTTTAAAAATCCAGCAAACCTCCTGGATTCCTAAGATACAGGTTATCTTAAGGGCGCAGTACCTACTACAATCTTGTGAGTGTGGCACAACCAGTGGGGACTGTTTTAAACCTTTTAAACATTATTTGTGGTTTTCATTCTTTTTACAGAGTACTTTTAAAGCTGTATCCCCAGAATTTGTTCTGTTTTTCCATATATGTGTGTATATGTCTGTTTATGGGCAGGTATGTGTAAAGGCATTATGTAAGGGCAATGTATGTGTG
Organism: Spea hammondii; assembly: GCA_029215755.1. Classification (NCBI taxonomy): domain Eukaryota; kingdom Metazoa; phylum Chordata; class Amphibia; order Anura; family Pelobatidae; genus Spea; species Spea hammondii. The sequence continues at coordinate 28,239,444 of JARDYJ010000007.1, forward strand.
TATATGTGTGTTTATGGGCAGCTGTGTGTAAAGGCATTGTATATGGGCAGTCATATGCAAGGGCAGTGTATGTGTATTTGCGTGTTTATGGGTAGGTGTGTGTGTAAGGGCAGTGTATGTGTATATGTGTGCTTATGGGCAGTTGTTTGTAAAGGCATTGTATATGGGCAGTCGTATGTAAGGGCAGTGTGTGTGTATATGCGTGTTTATGGGCAGGTGTGTGTAAGGGCAGAGGTGTGTAAGGGGAGCCAATGTGTGTATATGTGGTTTTATGGGCAGGTATGTATAAAGGCAGTGTATGTGTATGTGGGTGTGTTTATGGACAGGTGCGTGTAAGGGCAGTGCATGTCTGTGTTTGTGGACAAGTGTGTGTAAAGGAAGTGTGTGTGGGTAGGTGTGTGTAAGGGCAGTGTATGTGTATATGTGTATTTATGGGCAGGTGTGTGTGAAGGCAGGGTGTGCAAGGGCAGTGTATGTGCATGTGTGTGTTAATGGGCAGGTGTGCGTAAAGGCAATGTGTGTGGGCACTCGTGTGTAAGGGCAGTGTATATGTACAGTATCTCACAAAAGTGAGTACACCCCTCACATTTTTGTAAATATTTTATCTTTTCATGTGACAACACTGAAGAAATGAAACTCTGCTACAATGTAAAGGAGTGAGTGTACAGCCTGTATAATAGTACATGTACTGTATAATAGTAAATGTACATTTGCTGTTCCCTCAAAATAACTCAACACACAGCCATTAATGTCTAAACCTTGGCAACAAAAGTGATTACACTAAGTGGAAATGTCCAAATTGGGCCCAAAGTGTCAATATTTTGTGTGGCCACCATTATTTTCCAGCACTGCCTTAACCTTCTTGGACATGGAGTTCACCAGAGGTTCAGAGGTTGCCACTGGATTCTTCTTCCACGCCTCCATGATGACATCACAGAGCTGCTGGGTGTTAGAGACCTTGCGCTTGCCCACCTTCCGTTTGAGGATGCCCCACAGATGCTCAATAGGGTTTAGGTGTGGAGACATGCTTGGCCAGTCCATCACTTTTACCCTCAGCTTCTTTAGCAATGATAAAAAGGTTTTGTACCGTGTTAGCCGTTGAGAAAACAGGAGAAAAGTATAGTTAAAATGATACCATTTATTGGCTAACTGAGAGTTTGATTGCGAGCTTTCGAGACCAAGTTGTAGAACTGACCAACGATGCTTTGATTGAACCTTATCTGGCCATTGGATCTGTCCAACTAATTTACTGCTGAACAAATTCCCCAATACCTCTGTGTTTATCTAAAGTCTTTGTTAACGTGCGAATTGTGCTTTTGTATTTAGATAAGTCTGTGTTAGCTTCATTAATGCCTGAGGAAGGGACCTAACAACTTGGTCTCGAAAGCTCGCAATCAAACTCTGTTAGCCAATAAATGGTATCATTTTAACTATACTTTTCTCCTTCTTTAGCAAGGCAGTGGTCGTCTTGGATGTGTGTTTGTGGATGTGTTATCATGTTGGAATACTGCCCTGCAACCCAGTCTCTGAAGGGAGGGGATCATGCTCTGCTTCAGTATGTCACGGTACATGTTGGCATTCATGATTCTCTCAACCATGGGTATCTCCCCAGTGCCGGCAGCACTCATGCAGGCCCCGACCACCGCCATGCTTGACTGTAGGCAAGACACACTTGTCTTTGTACTCACCTGGTTGCCGCCACACACGCTCAACACCATCTGAACCAAATAACAGGATATGGTTCCAGTAATCCATGCCCTTAGTCTGATTGTCTTCAGCAAACCATTTGCAGACTTTCTTGTGCATCATCTTTTAGAAGACCAATTTGATCTGCATTTGATCTGCATATGGTCTGAGCACTGACAGGCTGACCCCCACACCTTCACCCTCTGCAGCAATCATATGTCTATTTTCCAAAGACAATTCTTTTTTTAGATCCTCAGAAAGTTCTTTGCCATGAGGTGCCATGTTGAACTTCCAGTTACCAGTATGAGAGAGTGTGAGAGCGATAACACCAACTTTATGTAACTGCGGGGTACTTACCTTCCCGAACCGCCGATCTTCTGAAACCCCTCGACGCCTGTAGCCGCTGGCAGGTTTCCTGAACACAGACTGCATGGACTCTGGCCCTGTGTACTCGCGCGCCACCGTGTGGCCTCTTATAGGCACTACCCTTGTGCGTTCCAAGCCTCCGTTTCATGCTGGGTGGGATATGCAATTAGTATGTCTATTTAAACCTGGCTGTTGCACTAGCTCATTGCCTGTGATAGTGCCTTGTGCATGTTGGCTGTGCTTATTAAATACCTTATTTCGTGATTTTGGCTTCTGACCCTGGCTTGTTTTTGACGTTCCTGTCTATCTCCTGTGTTTGACCCGGCTTGTTTTTTGATTATCCTGTCCTCGCCTACTCCTGACCTCGGCTCCGTGTAACGACTACTCTTTTGCCTGTTGCAACCAGTAAACTGCCCTGCTCCCGTACCGGTGGATGATACCAGGTTCCTGCACTGCTGGTCCTCTAGCCGTGACAGATTATGACAGGCCTTACCATGGACCCTGCAGACTTGGTTCGTGTGTCCTCTCGTCAAGACCACCAAGATCAGGTGCTGGCTTCGCATGCTTCCCACCTTCAGTCGCTGGAACAAAAGATGGACACTATTACGGAGTTACTCCGATCTTTAACCACCTCCGGTCCGTTGCCCTCCTCTGCAGCCTCAGCGGGACTCCCTGCAGCTTCGATTCCTTCAGAGTCCGAAGGGACTTCGGGGCGGAAAACCTCCTAAGATGCCTGTTCCTGAGAAGTATGCTGGGGATCCTCGTGAATGTCGGGGGTTTTTGAATCGATGCCAACTTCATTTCAGAACCCAACCAGAGACTTTTTCCTCTCATGCCAATCGTGTGGCATTCATTATTAACTTACTCCGAGGTGAGGCCCTTGCTTGGGCTTCTCCCCTTATGGAACATCAGTCTCCACTATTGGACGACGCGGATGCCTTTCTCGCGGCTTTTCGTGCTGTATTTGATGCTCCTTGAAGGGTTGAATCCGCCGAGGCAAACATTATGGAACTGCAGCAGGGCAAAAGGTCTGTGGCCCAGTATGCTATAGAGTTTCGTACTCTTGCCTATGAGACTGATTGGAACACCCAAGCCTTGAAAGCAGCATTCCGCAGGGGGTTAAACGACTCAATCAAAGACGCCCTTACCTATCGAGATCTGCCCGAGAATTTGAAGGACTTTATCGCCTTGTGTCTCAAATTAGACGCACGGGGCCAGGAGAGACGTCTAGCGAAGGAGAGCGAAAGAAAATATCGCCCCTATCGCCCGACTCCACGTCCTCACCCTGCACCCACCATGGTGGAATCTTCTACTCCGGCTCCTGAACCCATGGAGATTGGTCCTCTTCTCCGGCTATCTGATGCTGAGAAACAACGGAGACGTGCCTTGGGACTCTGTTTGTATTGTGGACAGAAGGGTCATATGGCTATTAATTGTCCCAAGAAGTTGGGGAAACGCTCAAGCTTAGTGGACGACCGAGGCATTCCACTGAGCAATGTAAAAGCCTCAACTGCTCCTTCTGATACCCGATTTCTCATACCCATCACGCTACAGTGGAAAGGTCACCAAGTGGCCACACAAGCTTTCATTGACTCCAGTGCCGCAGGGAACTTCATTGACCAGATCTGGGCTCAACTCCAGGGTATTCCGCTGGTTTCTAAATCCCAGAGCAGTACCGTGGCAGCAGTGGATGGGACACCTCTCGGTCCTGGCCTTATAACTCATGAAACACCAAGTCTTCGTCTGATTGTGGGTCTCCTTCATTGTGAACAAATTTGCTTTGATGTTCTCTCCAGTCCGCACCTTCCGGTTATCTTGGGATTGCCATGGCTGAGGAGACATAATCCTACGATCAACTGGAGCGAGGGACAAATTACGGCTTGGGGTGTTTGGTGTTTTCAAACTTGCTGTTTACGTCCCTTAAAGGTGAACTCTATTCTAGAAAGTCCCTCAGTCGACCCTAAAGGGATTGTTCCTACACAGTATTGGGACTATCTGGATGTATTCTCGAAACATAGGGCCGATACCTTGCCCCCTCATCGCACTCATGATTGTGTCATCGAACTCCTTCCAGGGACATCTCCCCCTTCAGGTCGGACATGCCCACTTTCTGGACCTGAGAATCAGGCCTTGTCGATATATATAAAAGACTGTCTGGAAAAGGGGTTTATTCGTCCTTCCTCCTCCCCGGCGGGTGCGGGGTTCTTCTTTGTTAAGAAGAAAGATGGATCTCTCAGACCCTGCATAGACTACAGGGGGTTGAATAAAATAACCGTGAAGAATAAATACCCATTGCCCCTCATTACAGAATTTTATGACCTCTTAAAGGACGCTAAGATCTTCACTAAACTAGATCTTCGGGGTGCATACAATTTAATCAGGATCAGAGAGGGACATGAGTGGAAAACCGCTTTTAACACCCGATTCGGTCATTATGAGTATCTGGTGATGCCTTTTGGACTTTGTAATGCTCCCGCGGTATTCCAAAATTTCATCAACGACATTTTTCGTGATATGCTTCTGTCTCATGTCATGGTTTATTTAGACGATATCCTGATTTTCTCAGCCACCCTAGAAGACCATAGGAGACATGTTCGGCAGGTGTTGCAACGTTTAAGAGAAAATTTCCTGTATGCCAAAGCTGAGAAATGTGAGTTTGAACGCAGTCATATCAAGTTTCTAGGATATATAATATCCGACACCGGATTAGAGATGGATCCGGAGAAGGTCACAGCCATCAAGGAGTGGAGGAGGCCCACTGATCTCAAAGGAATTCAACGTTTTTTAGGTTTTGCCAATTATTATCGCCGTTTCATTCGTAATTTCTCTCGCATAGTGTCTCCCATTACCGCTTTAACCCGTAAGGGAGCCACTCCCAACAATTGGCCTACTGAGGCTGTTGTGGCATTTGAAAAACTAAAGAGGGTCTTCCTATCTGCTCCAGTTCTTCACAGACCTGACACTTCCTTGCCCTTTATTCTCGAAGTGGATGCGTCGGAGACAGGTGCCGGTGCTATTCTGTCTCAAAGAGACTGCAAGACCAACAGAATACATCCTTGTTCGTTTTTTTCTAAAAAATTTCTAAAAAAAAATAAAGAGACGCTGGCACCACCACCATCAGCAGCAGCATTGGGAAAGGCAAATGAGTGGGCAATTGACGACCCGCTCACCTGTTCCACCCCAGAGCAAAGCATCCAAACACTGTCAGTCCTAGACGTTTGGCAGCGGACTTCCAGAGCTCAGACACAAGGCCCTAGCGTAAGCTGGCTACACCGGAGGAGGTAGCAGGCGTTGCCACACCGCAAACAGATGCAGCCAGGGGGGAGAAACTGCCCTTACCATTAGGGACATTTTGGGCATGACTCTAGCCAGGAAGCAAACTGGCAGAAAAGAGACGCTGGCACCACCAGCAGCAGCAGCAGCATTGGGAAAGGCGAATGAGTGGGCAATTGACGACCCGCTCACCTGTTTCACCCCAGGGCAAAGCATCAAAGTCTGTCAGTCCATGGTGTTTGGGAGCGGACTTCCAGAACTCAGACACAAGGCCCTAGCGTAAATTGGCTACACCGGCGGAGGTAGCAGACGTTGCCACACCACAAACACGTGCAACCAGGGGGAGAAACTACATTAAACATTAGAGAAAAAAAAAATTAACTTTCCAAGCTAAGAGCTGGGTAACCTAACTTGGGCATATTGAATTTAAGAAAGGCAATCTGCTCCATCAGATGAGGTGCCATGCGTGAGCACTGTGGCTCAGTATGTTTCCAGTCATAGAAAACACGCACTCACTTTGAACAGTGGTTGGCGGACATGATAGAAGCTGCTGCGCAACCCATGAGAGTGCAGGCCACACACTCTTCTTTTCATCCCAGTAGCTAAGAGGATCAACATTAGGTGCAGAAGGAACTTCACAGAGGTAAAGTTTGACCATTTCAGCAGCACTACTCTCCTTTCTGCTTCTAGCTCTGTCAGATGGTCCAACTATACTCCCAAGTGCCTCTTCCCAAAACGCAGCTGTTCCACTCAGCTGTGTTGTTGTGATGCTTGTGCCACTGCTGCTGATGCTGCTGCTAGGAGTAGCAGACCACATAATCTCTTCCTCCTCCTGCACCTCTCCCTCCTCGGACAGCATTCCCATTTTACGCTGCCAGTCACGCACCTTGTTGACCAATTGCTCCCGGTAGCTACTGAGAACATTGAATTTCAAAGCTAGCTTGACTTGGGCACTATATATTAACATACCGCAAAACATAAATAAATAAAAACACAGGAGACTTGAGGTCGTTGGAAAAGTGAAGGCCACAGCGCTTTATTGCTGTGACAAGTGCAAGAAAATACATTCAAAATAAGAGATAGGTTATGCATTAATAACATGTAAATAACCAATAACATTTTGTAGGGATATCCCACCAAATTCCAAACTGAGACCGTTGGGTCGGAACACCCTACCCCTCAAATTCCCCCAGGGACTGAACCAGTGGAGAAATTAAATAAAACATGAATGTTGGTATAACAACCATTTGTAAAATTCAGCATACCTATCTCAGGAATTCTGCCATACAAATAACAGACAGATAAACAGGCAAAACTTTTTATTTTGTTTTGTTTTTTTTTGTTTTTTTTTGTTTTTTTTAGGGAGGGAGGGCGGGAAAATCTCTCAGGATAAAAGTTTTCCTGAGAAGTGGCGGGAAAACGGTCCCTAAATATCCACACAAAACCCCACCCATAAGAATGTGGGACCCCATAGGATGTCCCCTAGATGACCCCAGACTGGCCAGCAAGCTCATAGTTAATATAGGCCCAGTCATGCAGCCCTTCCTCTTAGTATCCAGGGCTTGTCTTTCCCTTAATTCTTGGATCGCAAAGGCACGCTAGCATAATTTCAGGACTCTCTTCCATGCGTTTGCGAAGGTGTACTTTTAGCAGATCCTTCAGCTTCCTGACTATGGCTGCTACGTCAGGATGTAGAGTGCCACCTAGAACAGCCTCACGGTTTTCAAGGAACACATCCATCTTGCTGCCTAGATGGGAGAACACTGGGGTTACCTGGGCCAGACTGGCAGTGTTTGAGCTTAAATTTTCAGTGGCATCCCTGAATGGTTTAAGGACTGCCACTAGCTGGGCGATCACTGTCCAATCCTCCCTATTCAATGGAGATGTAATCCCAATATTATGCTCTGAGGCAAGATTATGGATTGCCCTCTGCTGCTCCAAAATCCTCTCCAGCATGTCTAACGTGGACTTCCACCGTGTACTGACATTCTGACGTAGGCAGTGTACGGGAAGACCTGACCTCTCTTGCTCTTCCCTCAAAAGTTGGCTAGCCTTAACACTTTCTGCAGCGGGACAGAACTACTGCTGCCACATTAGTTCCTTCTGACATTGCTGCCTTCACTACAAGATGGATGATGTGGGCTGCACAGCGCACACCAACAATATGACCATCTCACAGCGCTTTCACCATATTGGCACCTCCGTCAGTTACCACAAAACCAACTTCAACATTGGTGCCTGCCTCTGCTCCCACCCAAAGGCTAAACATTTTCCTCATTGCATGCAGAATATTTTGGGAAGTGTGATTTTCATCCATCACTTCTGCATGGCGAAGGAATGATCGGTAGCCTGCTGCAGCAGCTTCCTTAGGCACACCGGGCTGCCACCAGTGTGCTGTCAAAGAAAGAAAGGCATGCTGCCCACTAGGTGCACTCCACAAATCTGTTGTGAAATGAACAGACTGACCAGCAGCCTTGGAAAGCTCCTCTTTCACTGCTGCAACACAGGACCGATACAATGAGGGGACAATGTTCCTGCTGAAAGTGGAACGTGACGGAACTGTATATTGTGGAGCCACAGCCGCCATCAATTGTTTGAAAGGCTCCCCTTCGATCATATAGAAGGATGCCCCTCCAACAGCAATGAACTGACCAATAAGTCACGTTACTTTATTGGCCTGCTGTTTGGGCATTGACCTTTTGGATTGGAATGCCACAAATTGTTCCAGGGTGGGCTGGACATGCAGTGCTCCAACCTGCCTTGGTCTCTGGCTGCCAGCACTAGTTGCTGCTGCTGCTGCTATTGGCTCAGAAGCAGCTGTTGGGGTTTTCCCACGGCCACCAGCTATGCTGCCTGCACTAAGTTTTACTTCTGCATCTTTCCACAATAGCACAGCGTTGTGTTGAGTGCTGAGGTGATGCTTCATGCTAGCACTGGTAAAATGACCAGACACTTTCCCTCTGCTTATTAGCTTCCCACAATGTTTGCACTTTCCATAGCGCCCTTCTTCAACATTTTCAAAGTGTTCCCAAATTGGGGCACGCATAGCCTTGGAGTGTGCCTTGGGTACTGATCCTACTGCTCGGGGTGGATGAACAGAGGCAGAACTAGTGGTGGTGGGACTGGTGGTAACAGTACTGGCCATAGTGGGACTGCTAATTGCTTTAACTTTAGATTTGCTAGGTTTTGCTGCTGCTGGTGGTGGTGATGGTGATGATCGTAGCAGAGAAGGTGGAGGCTCAGGGGAAAATTGTGCACTAATCATTTGGACACTGCTCCCTGAGGAATCTGATTCCTGACCACTCATCTCCTCTACTTCCTCTGGCTCATAGTCTAGTTCTTCATTAGCCAGATCGAATGGAATTCCTGCTAGGCTGGAGCTAAGACTGATATCGTCGTGAGACTTGTGACTAGTAGTAGTGCGAGCAGGAAGAACAGACTCTGCACTTGGCCTCTCAGTCTCAGGCTCCTCTGCTACCTCGCTAGGTGGAGTTCCACTATGTGTAGCCCTCTCTCTAACTGTCTTTACAAAAATATTGTAAGGACTTGGTGGCTTGCTAGAGGTACTAGGAGGACATGGCATGGCGGTACCGGTGGGAACAGTAGGCGCAGCACTAGTGGTGGTACAGGCGGTAGAGGTGGTAGAGGTGGGGGTGGTGGTGGTTGTTTTCCCTACGAAGGAATGAGATCGCTTTGGTTTGGAACCCCTCTGAGTCTTGCTGCTAATTTGGCTCTGCTTGGTACCTTGCATGCTGCTTGTGGATGGGGAAGATGCTGCTTGGGGCAAAAGGCACTTCTTTTTACTCACTGGGCTAGTAGAAGTACCAGTTGTGCTACCCTTTAACTTTGAATGTGCTTCTGGTGCTTTAGGCTTTCCGTAAAAAAACATAGAGCTTGTGGGCCTAGCCGCACTACTACTGCCTGCTTTTGGTGCCTTTCCTTTACTTGATGATCCTTCAAGCAATGCTTCCCCAAATGATAAGCGAGAGCTTGGCCACTAAGGGTACTTTTTAATAAAATTAAAAAAAAAATTAAAATAAATGAGAAATTCTTTGCAAAACAGTTAACGTCACTGCTTGCTGATCAAAAAAGAACACAGCACTTATGCGGCTGCACTCACTAGCCCAACAAGTTCACTTCACTGTTGGACTGAGGTGAGCAAAACAAATGAAATAAAATGAAATATTAATTAAGAAAAATTGACTTGGTCTCTTGCTGTTGCTAAAACAAAGCACAAACTATAGAGCTGCAGCACCAGTACTAATAGATTAGCTGAACTATAAGCTAGTAGTAATTATATTTTTATAGCTAATTTAATTAACTATTAAGATAAGAATTATAGAATTATTGATATTAATGATTTTAGATTAGACACTAGTAGATGTCTTGAATGTCTACAGTACACTCTACACTAGTATATTATTACTAACTATAGTATATATAACTGACAAATATATATATATATATATAATTTTATATGTATTCAATTATTAATAATATATTCTATTAAATGGTTTATAAATTCTATTATTTAATTCATTTAAGCAGGACAGGCAGTAGGCACTAGTGCCAGCCCAGGGCAAGGGCACCCCAGTGCCAGTGAGGCACTGAGTGCACTGTCAACTCAACAGCACTACACAGTTGATGACAGACAAATTAAATAAAAAAATGATTAAATTAATAAAATTATTATTATTAAATATTATTAATTCAGTAGAACTGAAGTGAGGAAGAGTGCACTGTGAGAGATGGCAGGCTGAGGCTTACCAGTCTCACACAGAACAGAACAATCTCTCTGTAACGCTCGGATGCAGCACAGCAGTGTTGCCAAAGCAGTCACAGCGAAAAATGAATGGATCTCTCAGGCAAGCTCTGGTCTTATAAAGGCGGTTTCAGAAATTAAAAAAACAGCAGCACAGACATTGGACGAGACCCTTAGCGTGACGTCACAAGAGTGAGCTGATTGGAGAGACGAGGATCAGCTCACTCCTGTTTGAAATTTTGGCGGCTGTGCGGCAAAAAACACTATTCTTCGTGGTTGTGAGTCTTCGTCTTCTCCTACGTTTTGCCGGCACTGTATTCTCTTCGGCGTTTCTTCGGAACGAACAAAAAACGGCCTCTTCCTGCTCGTTTACATGTTCGCCCGAAGACGAATGCGCAAGTCTAGTAATAATATTACTTAATTTTTTAAATAACAGGTAACCTTTTACTTACTCTTGTTTCTAATTATTAAAGTTCCATTACATACATGATTATGACCTTATATTCACTTTTAACTATTTTTTTAATATCAATAAATAGTCTATACTTTAAAATAATAGTTTTAGTGTCCAAACCCTGCGGTGTAACTAGAAACCACATGGCACTGGTGTGAAAATTGCCCCGGGGGCCCCTAACAGCTGGTCTGTGCCATCATTAAACCCAAACAACTTGCCTGTGTCTTCTTTGCCCCTTGCCCCTTCCAACTTACACTCTGGCACACATATGTAAACACTCTTACACAAATTACACACACTTACTCATGCTCAATAACACACACGTACACATTCATTCTAACACACACTCCATCTCACCCCACTTACACATACATGCTCACACACACACACACAATTACACATCCATGCTCCCATTCAAACATACATACAAACAACCCCCCGGCTTACCTCCTGAAGCTTGCTATCCGGCTGCTCTCACACCTCTGGGTCATGTGACCATGATACATTCCTGTCTCACCGTGCCAGTCCAAATTAGTTTAAAAAGGGCCCTTCCAACCTGGAGTGGTGCGGTCCAGGTCAGAAGGGCCCTTTCTAAACTATTTTAAATCAGCATGAGGAGAGAGGGACAAGGGGTAACAGGGGCCCCACTGGAAATATGGAAGATGATCATACATTTTTTAATTTATTACAAAATATTATCCTCTGTAATGTTATCATTTGGTAATATTTGCATTTGTTGTAAACCAATGGGAGCAGAATTCGTATACGCCTCTCTATTACTAACTCTGACATCCAATATCATAGAGGGTCTTGTATTGAGGGACATTTGTATTAGCTCCATATACTTTAGCTATACTATACATGTTAATGTAGCTACATATTGTACCAATGGGTCTCTTTTATTCCCCTTATTTTATGTTACGTACACTTGAAGGTCTTCAAAGCATTCACTAAAGGGAAAGCCTTTTTTTGTAGTGAAAAGTTGTGTTGGTCACTGGCTACGTCTTCTCCTTGTGAGTCTTATTGAATGTTTGTTTTATTTCCATGAGTTGTCCAAAATAGGCACCAACAAGTTTCAATTGAGCTTATATACTGAGTTGTATTCCCATTAAAATCTATGAAAACTCAAGTTAGGTGAAAACAAGAGCAAACACACCCATATAGAGGACAGACCCCTTGGTATTTTTAGAACATTAATATGATGCAGGGTAGCAGGTATTCCAGTATTAGTAAACTGTAGCCAAACATTAACATTACTTATAGTATGTTACTTTCTGGAATTTGGATATAACTGTCAGGTTATCGGTTATTACTTTGCAATTTCATACTGGGGAGCCTTGTTTTCCCCTAACAGTAAATAGGTGTGATTACCTGTTCTGTTACTTTTATTTTTAACTGAAGCAATCTTTGTTCTGTAATGTGAGTTGGAATTCTTAATTAAGTTCCTCGTTCTTTTAACTGCTATCAGTCTCCAGGGTCATGTGGCCCTTTGTCTTTCCATTCTTCTCTTCTGCCTCCTGGGATATATGTACTACAAGCATATTGCAGAAATCCAAATATTGTTTGTCCACCACGCTATCACTGGGGTCCCTTCTACTATCACGTCCTCAGACTGAGAGGACTTAACTAGTGGGGAAACTATAAGCAGTTGCTGTATGTAGAGACAGCTGTATGTAGAGACAACAATGACAACAGTTAATTGTTGACTTAGGGGGTTGCTTACTCTACTGATCACTGTTTACTTGCTTATCTTTACAGGTCTTTTTTTCTTTCATTTTTTTTTTGCTCTTTTTCGCTACCTCACTTATTCACGAAGGTCTTTACCACCTTACTTGAAATACCGGTATATATGCATACCTGAATTCAGTTCACAGGAGGTTAAAGTGCTTAGTCATGTAGTTTTTAACAATATGGGTGAAAATTTTGGTGCAGAAGAGCTCAAAAAGGGCGATCTTTCAATATGTAAGATTTAAATTATCCCCATAACCAGCTCTGAAGGAGGCACATGTGAAAAAAAAGATGCGCATTTTTTTTCACAAAAATTGCCTTTAGTTTATCATTCGATCAGAAGCGGAGTTTCTGTTCTCAACTTCTCATACACAAAGATGATAATTTTACGTTACATATGCTTCACGCTGATCTTCAATGACATGCTCCATGAATGTTTTATGCACTTTTGTAAATATATTTAGTCCAGCTTAGGTCAGGTGATCTTTCTAAGGAGCATGCTAAGTAATTAGATAAATGCAGAATTTAAACGCTATTCATGCAAATACTGATAGTTTTTAACAGACCACTACTCCATATGGTAATTAGTGCCAACATGGGTACAATCACTATCATTATTTCAGCAGACTTCCTTATTTTCGGTCAGGGGCAATGACAAAACATTGAAGAGCTACTGGTATCGCCTTCTACTCTACTTGATGTTTTTTCTCCAAATATCATGGAGTTTATTTTGTCCTTAATGATTCATTTGAAAATGTTATACATAGCATACACAGAAGACTGTCATTAACCCCTTGATGACAATTGCCGGTCCGGGCACGTCGCGGAAATTCAAGTCGATAACGACAAATGACGTGCCAGGACCGGCACGTCTTTAAACGGGTGCAGAAAGCGATCTATTTTCGCTTTCTGCACCGAAACGGCGTTGCTGTAATGCCTCGACCTCGAGGCATTCAGCAACGCCATTACCGGCACAAAGGGGCCATCTCTGGCCCCTCCCCGGGGCGTTAACATCCGCCATCCGCCCATTTTAAAAGCGTTTAGGAGGCGATCAACTATCGCCTCCTAAACTTAAATGGTGTCGCTGGAATGCCTCAATCAAACACTTACCTGGGGGTAAGTGTGGACTGTGACCGCTCCGGAGAGCGGTCACAGCCGCAGCTGCTGGTGATCTTCGCCATCAGCAAGATGGCGGCGGCCCGGGAAAAAAACCCAATAAAGACTAAAAAGTTCGCTAGACGGTCTCCAGACCCTCTAGAGAACTCTGGCTCCACTTGCAGGTTGAATATAGGTACTGCATTCAACCATGCAAGTCAATGGAGCTCAGCTTTATAATCACAGTGTGATTAGAAAAAATAAATTAAAAATAAAATAAAATTAATAATAATTAGAAAAAAAATAGTAAAAAACCAGTAAAATGTAAAAATAATTTCCCACTGATATCAGGGGAACCTTCAAGTTGAAAAAAAATGTTAAAAAAATAAAAAAAAAGGCCAAAAAAAAAAAATCTATATATAAAAAATATATTTTTGTGAGCAAGTCCTAAAATTAGCATATTAGCTTAAAACAATTCTCGCATGGAAATAGTGAAAATACTGGCATATTAAATGCCCATGGGGTGTCTACTTTTAAAAAATGTATGATTTGATGGGGTAAATTGAATTGGCCGGGTTCAACAAGGTCCCAATTAACACGGGGGGGAAGGATGGCCACACATCTAATTTCCAATTAGAAAAATGCACACGTACCAAATGTGGCCTTTTAGTTCCCCCCAAAAATGACAAACCCATGCATGTGGTGTATCACTGTACTCAGGAGATGTTGCTGAACACATATTGGGGTGTCGTGTGACAGCGGCATATACCAGGAGCTGTAAATTCATACATAAAGTAGGTGTGTGGGGGAAAAATACACACACAAAAATACTACTGCAAACAAAAAAATGCTGGTGGTAAAATGTGTGCATGCAAAGAGTTAAAATACCAGCATTTAAAATACCCTGTGGTGTCTAGTTTTCAAAAATATATGGTTTTGTTGGGCACACTGAAATGGCCCGGCTCAAAGATGTACCAAATAGGGGATGGGCAGTGGATCCCCAAATGCAAAAGTTCAACATTGAAAAATGTGCATGCCCCAAATGTGGCCCTTTTGCCCCCGAACAGCCAGGCAAAATCATTCATGTGGGGTATCACTGCGCTCAGGAGATGTTGCTGAACACATATTGGGGTGTTTTGTGATAGTGACATATACGAGAAATTTTTAATTCATACATGAAGTAAAATGTGTGTGACAAAACAAATGCAAAAAAATGACTACCACAAAGTTTGACCAAGACTGGTGGTAGATATGGTGCATGGAAAGAGTTAAAATACTAGCATTTGAAATACCCTGGGGTGTCTAGTTTTCAAAAATATATGGCTTTATTGGGCATACTGAAATGGCCCGGCTCAAAGATGTACCAAATAGGGGATGGGCAGTGGATCCCCAAATGCCAAAGTTCAACATTGAAAAATGTGCATGCCCCAAATGTGGCCCTTTTGCCCCCGAACAGCCAGGCAAAATCATTCATGTGAGGTATTGCTGTACTCAGGAGATGTTGCTGAACACATATTGGGGTGTTTTATGATAGTGACATATACCAGAACCTGTTTATTCATACCTAAAGTAAAATGTGTGTGAAAAAACAAATGCAAAAAAATTACTACCATAAAGTTTGACAAAGGCTGATGGTAGAATTAGTGCTTGGAAAGGGTTAAAATACCAGCATTTGGAATACCCTGGGCTGTCTAGTTTTCAAAAATATATGACTTGATGGGGTAAATTGCATTGGCCGGCTTCAAAGATACCCGAAATGGCACATGGGGGGGAAGAATTACCAGATTTGGAAAAAATGGCTTTGAAATAGCAAAACGCTACCTGTACTTATTGCTCCATAACGTGTAGAAAAAAGCAAAAAAACATAAAAACATTTGGTATTTCTAAACTCAGGACAAATAGTAGAATCTATTTAGCAGGTTTTTTTATTGCCTTTTATAGATGAGTTTATAAAAGTTAGAAACAGTCATTTTTTTCTAAATTCTTCACCATATTTTATACTTTTTTTAATAGTAAATAATATGATACAATCAAAACAATGTAATCTAAAGAAAGCCCTTCTTGTCCTGAAAAAAACAATATATAATGTGTGTGGGTTCAGTAAACGGGAAAGAAGAAAATTACAGCTAAACACGAGCAGCGCAGAAATGTTAAAACGGCCATTGTCACGAAGGGTACAAAAAGTAAAATCAGCCTTTGTCACGAAGGGGTTAAAGGTCCATTAAGTAAATCAACATCCAGAACACAATAACTTTAATGAATAAGTTGTGCAAATTCAATAAATAGTATACCAATGATCACAAAGCAAAGACACATCAAACCACTGTATCCATTTTAGATATCTTGGAGAAACATAATGTCCTACAGCTTAATGAGGAAGCTAAAGTAATTGAATTTATTAGTAAATTATAAAACCTTTAAAACTCCTCTAATCCAATTCTTGGTCACACTTGAATGAGTGTGGGAGGAGAATGTGTTCCTATCAGAAACACAACTGTAGCTGCAACTCATTACTGTTCAAATCAGGGAAAACCACACATGTTTATTGAAAGAAAAGCAGATAATACCATCTTACCTTCACCTCTAAAACTTTGCAGCAATTGACTCGACCTTCATAAGGGGGTGCTAGCATTGTGTACTTTTATACTGCTACAATTAAAGCAAGGGTGTATGTTATGGCCCTGCAGAACGTCATTATTGCCTTAAAGACTAAGCCTTCCTGAACATGAACTGGTCATTTTTGTACACAATATTTTCCTTTTATTCACCAATCCTGTTACTCCAATGTCTAACTTACCACTGTTGTTAAAATTACATGCCTCCCAACATTTCAAAATGTGAAAAATTGACACAATTGCACTTTACAATGTCACGCTTGCATCGCCACTTAAAACACGCATAATTTTTGTCAGCACAGTCATGCATATTAAAAATAACCAACAAATTGAATTGAATTCCCATGAGGCTCAGCCAGACATACTACTTCCATGATGCTGGCTAAGCGTCATGGGAAGTGCAGCAACAGTAAAGCTGCAGATGCTAGCTCTGAACTAAAATTCCCATGATTCTCAGCCAGCCAGGTGTCCACCATAATGCTGGCTGAGCATCATTGGAAGAGTAGTCCACAGCAGCAGATATATTTTTAATTAAAAAAGGCTAACGTTAGCCTCCCTCCCAGGACCCCTACACACTGCCTTTACACACACCTGCACATAAAGACACAAATATACACATACACTGCATTTACATACACATATACACTGCCCTTACACACACATATACACGTACACTGCCCTTACACACACACACACACATATACATATAGATGTACACTGCCCTTACACACACACACACACATATACTGCCCTTACACACACACATATACACTGCCCTTACATACACATATACGCATACACTGCCCTTACATACACATATATGCGTACACTGTCCTTACACACACACACATACATGTACGCTGCCCTTACATACACACACACACACAAACACTACCCTTACACACCAGGTAACAAATAACTGCTCTTATACACACACCTGCCCATACACATACACAAGCTTACAAACACATACATACACTGCCCTTACACCCCTTTATGGCCTTTGCGACTGTGACATCAACATTGCCTCAAGAGATTCTTCAACTTCTTTGAATTGTCAGCTTACTTTCTGGATGCTGCCAATTCAACCTTTATAATAGAGGCAAATGTTTAATGAGTAAGAAGGGGGGAGAGGGGGGAGATAGTAAGAAGGGGGAGGGGGTAAATAGTAAGAAGGGGGAGATAGTGAGAAGGGGAGGAAATTGTGAGAAAGGGAGGTTGAAAGAATCTTGAGAGTGAGAATGAGTAAGAGAATTAATGAATTAATGTGTGGATGAATTCTGTGAATGCGTGAGGATGAATGAATTGGAATGTGGATGAATTCTGTGAATGTGTGAGATAATAAATGAATTAATGTCTGTATGAATTGTGTGAATGAGGAAGATAATGGATGAATTAGTGTGTGGATGAATTGAGTGAATGAGTAAGAGTATAAATTAATGTGTGGATAAATTGTGTGAATGAGAGAGAATAAATTTGTGTGGATGAATTGTGTGAATGAATTAGAGAATTAGTGTGGATGAATGGTGAGAATGCATTAATGAATGTGGAAATGATTTGTGTGAATGAGTGAGAGAATGAATAATTGTGTGAAGGAATTGTGTAAATGACAGATTGAAGGAGTGACGGTATAAGTGTTTTGTGTGTGTGATAGATGTATAAGTGATTTGGGGAAAGGAAAAGATGGCACAAGCAGGGTGTTTAAGCTTTGGGGACCAAGATGGCATGGGCAGGGTGTTTGGGGACAAAGATGGCTCACGCTGGGCTGTAATTTGTGTGTGTGTGTGTGTGTGTGTGTGTATGTAATCTGGGTGCTGGTCAATTTCTATGTGGACACCAGGGCTGGTTTTGGGGTGTGCAACCTGTGATCTATGCCTGTAATTTAGTTTTTTTAATCTATACCTTTAATGCTGAGTTTAAATGTGATTTCGAGTTGATCTATACCTGCAAAGCCAGATTTGTGTGTTATTCTGTTGATCTATATCTGAAATGCTATGTTTCCATACATTATGTATGTATACCTGCAAATACAGGATTTGTAGATCCTATTTAGATGATCTATGCAGTGCTGTTTCCATGTGTTGTTTATTTGATCTATACCTTCAGTGCTGAGTTTGCATGTGATCCCCAGTTGATCTATACCCGCAAAGCTGTGTTTGTGTGTTAATCTGTTGTATTATACCTGCAATGTTATACACGCAAGTGTTTTTTACATGTGTTGTTTATTTGATCTATACCTGAACTATGGGGAGGAAGGAAAAGAGATGTGGCTTAGTGAATGAGGGGACAAAAGGACTCTGGGGAAGAGTACGGGAGAGAGGACCTTCCAAAGTCACAGTAGAGTCAGGAGGGAAGACTGCACTGATTCTCACAGTCTTCCCCTAATCTGCAGTCAGTGTGGAATTTTTTTTTTTTTTGGTGTGGAAGCAGAGGGAGTAATTGCATGCTAAGGAGCGTGGATGGAGTGCAAAGGAAATAATTGTCTAGGGTCCAATTTTTTCAATATTTAATGGGAAATGTTTTTGTTACAAAGATTGCGCTGTTAGCTGTCTTTTTTCCTATATTTAATGCATTTAAGGTACATTATTGTTACCAGTTATATATTATTGTGCTTGTTTGCACTTGTACATAAATAACCTCAAATTAAAACTAGATTTATTCCATTTCTTTTTTGTCGAGGGGGGCGCCAGAGAACTGGTCCGCACAGGGCGCCTGAACACCTAAGGCTGGCCCTGATTGTAGTGGCATTACAATCAGACTAATTCAGTGAGACAATTGACTGTAGAGATGATGGGTCAGCTGGGTGAGTTGGTAATATTAATGTATCTTTCATTTACAGAATAGCCTGGCTGTGGTTGGCGCAACAGGTAACAGATATCTAAATTATTTATCCGAAATAAAACCATTTGTGAACTCCTCCCTCAATAACATCCTTAATCCAGACAGTATTTTGATCTGTCCAATAACTTAAATAGCCATGAAACAAATAGACTTCCCAACTGTGGTTTGTGCCAATTGTTAAACTGTCTACTAAGTCCAGTTAACCTATAACCTCCACAGGAAAGAAAAAAAAAAACATCAATAACTTCATCATCTTCCTCAGACAAGAGCCTCTCAAATGAAAGTACTTCAAAACCAGAAGCTGAGGAGGGCAGACAGACAGCAATTCCATCATCAACCAATTCCATCATCAACCAATCATGGGCTACAACATTCTATCACAGAATATGTTTCCTGATAATTTAATATAACTCTACAAGCATATCCTTTGGATCAAGATGTTAGTTTTTTTTAAATTTTCATGGTTTTATCACATTATTTTTTAACCCCTTAAGGACAATGGGCGGTCCCTAGAACCATTGAAAACAATGCATTTCGAGCCATACATGTACGGGCTTTGTCATTAAGGGGTTCCTCTCCTGGTGTAAGGTATTTTATGAGATACATCTGGGGTGATCATTAATCACTACTAGGCAAATAATGTAAGAATGAGACGACTCAGGAAGTGTATTCTCCTCTCCCTTTGTAGTTATTTCAGTTTTCCAGGTCTACATGCAAAGCCTGCGTTTATATGTCTTTTGGGAGGAAGGTAAGTGCCTATAGAGAAGGATAGTCTTATACTACCCGATATTTTGAATGTACCAAGAAGGATATGGCTGGTGTATTGCTATGGTACAGTGTTTGACCTGAGCCACATTAACTCACCTTGCCTTCTGTCACATTACCCCTCCACCCTAAAGTTTCCACTATAGAACACAGTGATATAGCCATACCCACCAAACATTTTGAGTTTCAACCTATAGCAGACTTAAACTGTTTCAGGAGCAAGGGTGTGTTGATGGCATAAATGAGTACCTTCAGCTGAATCTGTGAGATCCAGTAAACACTAGGGGGGTGCATGAAACAAGGGGGCTACCTATGACTGTTTACATTATTGCAATCAAGTTTAAGTGTGTTAAGGCATCTGTGCCTTTATACATTTGAGATGTGATAGTAGGAAGGTTGAAGACTTAGTAGGATGTACCAATAACTAAAATTTGACGGGTTTAGCACACTTTATGCTAGAAGTATCACAGGATATTACAATAAATGAGACATACGTGTGACACTGGATTAACTCTGGAAACAGAAAGGAACAATTATCCACAAACACAAAGATAAATGTACTAGTAAATAAAAAGCAATTTCATTAATTTTGGAATGTAAATATTTTATTTTATGTTCTTTATCCTGAAATCCAATAAACCACAGAGTGCAGCAGATCATGAATAGAATATATATATTTATATATAATATGCAGTATAACAGATATATAAAATCCAGACACAAGAAGAAATACATAGAGACAGGCTTGGCCTGCTTATCACACCCACAAAGACTGTTATTGCCAGCTAGGCACCAATTTCCAACACACAATATTACATATTGTTTTTCTTAGCACATAGCATTGGAAAGAAAATATATAGAAAAAAAAAAAATCTTATTTTCACCCCTATGTTTCATGCATGAAAACAAAATAAAATATTATATATATATTAAAAACATAGTTAATTACAAAATACATTTTTTTAATGGATGTATCCTTCATTCCCGTTTCACGAGAAATGCATTAATTCTACATATCCACCGCTCGTAACTTTTGGTCTGTCTGTGATGGATATTGGATCTGCTCTGCTCATTCTAAAAAGCTATAGAACGGGAGCTTTAGTGCCGTCTCTGCTCCTACAAAAATGGCAAAAATAAACCACTTTTTGTTTTTAACAACCTCAAATTCTAAACACCACACTATATTAATATAAAACTAGACTGTCAGTTCATGCAGTTTTGTAAAGGACACGTTTTTATGTTTATTTCTGGTTATGTCAGGTATATGTATTATATATAGTGTGCAATTTTTTTACATGCACAAACATATATAGTTTTTGTTTGTTTAAAACAGTGCTGTCAAAAATGTGGTAATGTTTTTTTCAAGTTACTACGTATGCAGTGGTATAGCTACATTGGACTTTTGTTAAGCAAGTAACGCAATATGTTCATCTAGCTCCTGGGAAAACAGGATTGCCTCTATGAAAACCACAAAAAATAGATAAAATGCACACTTGGGTGCAGTTACCACAACGAGTAACTACAGAAAACAACCCAAAATATATGAATATATGCCGATTTCAATTGCACACAACTTCCAACTGCATGAGGAAAGCATTGCCTCTATTGCCCAAAACAAGACAGATTGTAGTGCTGCATTTCCTTATATGGAAGAGAGGAATTATTGATTTATATTACACAAGAATAAAAACAAACTCAAATTATTTTGCCAATGTAATACATGCATATTATACACTTATTGTCCATTTAATATATAAATTAGATTCCTTTTAGGAGCAAAATGAATCAGAAAGACATTTTCCCACTTCATTGTCACACTGTTCTGTATTCCCAATAAAGCCTTTGTAGACCATAGTGCCAATGTTCCACTTCTACATGACATCTTCGGCCACGTGAAAGGTTACACAGAAAATATATATATTTTGATCTTCTATGACATGGCAACGTTTGTTTTAGTACTTATTCTAAGGCAATATATTCTTTTGCAAAAAAAATAAAAAATGGTATAGAAACATTCAATGTCTTCTCACTATGGTTCTGTGTAGGACCTTAAATACTGTATCATTTCTGGGTGCATACTAATGTCTGGAGTAGCTTTTTTTTTTTTTAACTTTTGATTGACAAAACAGGCGAAAAGGTGATACAGGGGTTTCAATGATCTTAAATTAGAAAGTATTACTATATTCTAATAGTCAGTATTCCCACATTTCATAGCTATGTCATTATGCATAACTGCTTAATTGTATTTTAGGCGGAAGAATAGAAGTTAAACAAGAACATAGCCTAATTATTCCCTCTGTGTATTTAAACTCAATAGCTTGGTGTTTAAAAGTTGATCAGACAGAATACTTAATCCACATATAAAGCCTTCAGGGAATAGTGGCACGGTAATAGAGATAAATGTGACAAAAAATTTCCTCGAACATCAATGGTGCAAAATAGTTATTTGTTTTTTAAACTGCCAAACACAGTTGAATCCATCCAACCACAATATTGCACTGAGCACCAGCTCATTTTGCCATTTAATTATAAATTGCACCGTTGTGAAACAAAATTGGAAGAAAAAAGTACCATAACGCAGATGATGGGCAGCAAGATCAAAGTGGCATTAACTCAATACAGTATATTGTTTTGAGATGCACAAAATATACTAGAGCTTACAGACCAACTAATAACTGAACATAACTTTCCCGCACGTGATATCAGGATGTTACGCCTAATGTACAGGAAATTAAGAGACGCTATAAGTGACAATATTTCTTCTAAATCCGAACAAGGCAGCTTATAAACTACTACCTTATTTAGTAAATGATGCCACAATTATCTAACACTGGTGAGCAATATTCAATGGTGAACTCTTCAATAATAGTGTCTCTTAAACCGTTTTTTAAAAATATGGTGTCGGTTTGTTTGGAAACAATATAGTTTTTACACAATATGTTATTTTTTTTAATGTATGTATTTGCTATATGTATATGCCCTAGCCCAAACACTCCAAGTCCTCATCATGCAGCCTTGTGATCAACAGAATCACCCTTCAGGACCCTCTGACTAATGACAATCTTGGGAAAATATGTCATTAGATGAATAGGAATCCATTAACATTGCAATAAAGCCTCAGCTTGGTGCGGGCAGGGAATGTTTCTGCCACCCTCCACATCTGATAATACAAAATGTATTACACGCATAAGAAATAACAACTACTGTTTGGTGTTACACTACTTCCTTTTCGATGGGACGTCAAAATTCAACACAGTACAAGAACAGCAGCATAAAGCACTCTGTTGAATTCCACTAAGGATGCGCTTTTACAGATTTCACTAGATTTGCACAATATATTTGTAGAATACCCAAGGAAAAGTAATGTATCACTCTTTCTATTACAGGCTGGGGTATTGTAATCTCTAATAACCAGAATGCCACTGAGATATTAAATGGATACACACACCCAATGCACTTTTTAACAATGGCTTTTTTTTCCATATAAATATTTTTCGACTAAATATTGAAATACGTACCAATATCAAACACGGTGTTATTTTTTTTCATTAAAAGGTTTCATCAGTCTGCATAGCTTAACAACAGCTACTATATGGAAACTGAGCCAGGAACATTAAGTCAACCATCATGCAACAGACCTCACCTTACTGATTGGGTGTTCAAGTTGCTTTTGTAGAATAGGTTTTCTAGGTAGGGCAAGAGTATTGTGCTCTAAAGAAGCTAGGTTGAAATCTATGTTAGCACTTTCGTTTCTGCTAAACCACTTAAGAAAACTAAACATACAGTTTTAGGCTTTGTTGTGTAATATAATGTTTAGCATTGTTTTGACGTAGAGTCTCCTTTTCACCAGTGACGAATAGAGGTTAGTGCAGTCATGCATCCATCAAAATAAATCTACAGGCACCCAAGAGAGAATGCGCACTGGCCAAACAATCCTTAAAAAGGGATGCTCCTGCCATCATACGCACTTTAATGCATATGATAGATAGCGGTCCCTTTATATTTTTGTATTGGCCCTTTTGCAAATGCATGGGGTAATTCTGCAGAATCCTCCTATATGAATTTGCCCTTTTCCCCATCCCCAAGCTAAATGAAGCACAGGAGATATGTTTAGCCGAAAACATGTATGTGTATGTGATGTACTCACCTCCAGTCAGCTCCAGCACTGGCTCAGGGAATGTTGTTCAGGAAGGCTTTGGAAAAACGCACTCATAGTTCTTAAATATGCATTCTTCTATAGTTTGGGACATTAGACTGTCGTTTTAAGCGTGCCTGAAATTGATGTGCCAGTACATTTTAAAAATAAAGGGTAGAGGGTAACTAGATCCCACTACTATGAGCTAAAACAAGTAATTATCACTGTAGGAGCAATGGGAGAAGTTTTGACAGTCTCTGATCTGTGTGGCTTGTCTCAAGCTCACACATCAGCGCATTCCTGTAGCCCATCAGACAGTAGAAAACAATGTATTTCAGTAGATCATGTACATTTTTTTTCTATGAATTCTAACAGGAAATAATAGTAAATGCTAGTTATTTAATTACTACCTGTTTAACCATACAGTACGGAGGTCCAACTTAGCACTACATCTTCAGACCTGTTTACTTGAGCCAAAAAATTTATGTTAGCACTCAATAGATAATTAATAGGGTTTATCATCAGAAAAGTTTACAGGACACATCCATCAATTCACTATTCATTATGAAAGGTCAAAACTAGTAAGTTTCTACAGCAATGACTAAGCTGGCCCTATGTAATGTATAATTCAATGTATGGGGAGACCGAAGAACACTTGCGGATTTTACTATACAAGACCAGTCAAACCCTTCATGCTGCAGAAGTTTGCGTTGGTTGGACCTTAATAATGTACAGTGAAGTGAAAAAGGTGAAGCACAACTATCCTGCAAAGTCTCCCTTTAGTGAATAAACCCAAAATAGAATTGACTCGGAGTGCCATGAAAAGGTTTTAGGAGGGATTTTCATCGGAGATATTTCATGTTACTGCATAGTGAATACATAAATCAAATTCAGAATACCAACAAAAAAGCCCAATTAGAATGATCTAGTGACTACTCTAAAATTATGAAAATGGTGCAAAAAATACTCTGAAAATCAGAGTGTGTGGACGGAAAAAAGTGCAACAAATTACAAAGGGACTATCAAAACTATTGCCAAGAGGTAAACCTGGCATTAAGTGGTCTGAAGGTAAAGCGTGCCACAGATAATCAGCACAGAGATATATCACAAAAAATTATGATAAATCTGATCATCAGATTATGTAATTGGCATAACAAATGTGAAAACATTCTAGAAGGTTCCACCATCTTTGGTTTAGTCCGAAAGAAAAATAAGGAGTGACATGGCATGATACTTTTGTCATAAACCTGTTTTTGGTTCTGATGCTTTGTGACACCCTCACACCCCATTCTTTGTGAGTGGAAGGGTTTAGGATTGAACTCTTACAGCTGTCCAGCACAATGATGCCTTAGCCTACTAAACAGGTTAATAAACCATCAAGACAAAGATGCAAGGTCAAGCAGTTCAGCAGACTGTCCTGAAACCAGGAGGCATTTGTTTAAAAAAAAAAAAAAAAGTCTAGCACATGCTCAGTAGCAGTACCACTGAAGTCGCACAAGCAGCAGCTGATCACACACATGCTAGCAAAACATCACTTTTCAGTCAGCATGCATATGATTGGCTGCTGCTACTTCCATTGATTTCACTTGATGGTTTGCTCCTGCTTTCAGTGGAGACAGAAGTCCAATAACTAAGAGATCTATTTACTAAGGTGTGAGTGCTTGCAAATTCACTCAAGCCAACTTGCAAAAAAGTCAGGAGATGTGAATGTATGAAAGCAGGCAATTTGCAAGTTCACTAATCTGCAAGTTGCCTGCGAGTTTAAATGGGAGTTGGGACCCCAGACTTACGAATCCCTCTAGCCCACGCTACACGTTTCTTAAAAAAAAAAAAAAAAACCCCCAAAAAACCCAAAAACAAAACCCATTTCACAGAGAAAAGGATGGGGGTGAGGAGGATTCACGACTTGGGGTCTGTGCCCCCTTAGGGTTTTCTTTTAAATTAATCAAGCCCTTACCCTCATTAAAAGGGGAGGAGGTATCCAGGGTCATATACCCCTCTAGGTTATTTAATTACCCAATCCCCTAAATCTGTCAGAGGAGGAACTACAAAGGGGCAGAATTATGCAAAACCCCAGAACAGGGAGCTTCTACTACATACATGCTAATACATATATAATTTGTGAAAGCATCATTAGACAGGATTATTAAGCATACCGATCACATGATTTTTGAAAAAAGTGACAGATCTTCTCTAGCTGTCATTTTCTGATATAGTCCTCTCTGAATAAGTTGAGTCCCTCCTTAACATATTATTCTTCACACCTATGAAAACGATCAAGCAAACCTTACGTATATGAAAAATTGAGTTCTCTACCGTACTGTCATAAAAATAAAAGCAGCAGGAAGTGATCTGCGGTGAGGAAAACAGTATAGTTTTGTAAAAAAAACAAAACAAAAGAAACCAAAAAACTCAAATGCTTAATGATTGTGCAAACCTTAAATTTTCTTAAAAGTAAGGTTTGCTTAAAAAGTTTTCTTCAGTGTGAAAAAGAATGTTTAATGTCACTTCAAGTACCCATTTAAACCTTAATAGTTAAATACATATCGGAACGCTACAATAATTAAAAAGACCACCAAATCACGTTTTAAATATAAATACGTTTGTTGGGTTCAAAAACTGGTGGTATCCTAGTAAGGCAATAAAAGCAAAAAAGCCAGAACATATGGATTTTGCTATACCTTCATACCTAGAGGCAATTAAAATCGTATTCAGCATAAAAGCAGGAAACAAAATCTTTCCAACACGAGAGAGGCCACCATGATTGTGCCCTGTAGAATTATCATCAACACTGTTAAAACATCTAGCTAAAACTCAATCCAACTATAGCACCAAGATGACAATAGGATTTCCACTTCATTCCCCTAACAAAACAAAAAAAAAACCCAAAAAACTTTAATTTTAGCTGCTCGGCAGAAACAAGATACCTTAGGTATCTTTTTTTAAAGTTACAAGTGTGCCTACTGGAAAGAGAATGGCAAAAAAGGCCAACCCTTCCCCATTCTGTTTACCAGACAGTGCATTGATGTGCATCAACTACCTTCAATATCTGGAAATAAAAATATATAGTAATAATTAGCACCAGCTGTCTGCTAACCTAATTGCAGAGAAGAGGCAAAATGATGCATTGGAGAGCAGATCATATCAGGTAAGAAAACACTTGCCTTCCTGTGTTACCTTATAAGCACCCTCTATTTGAAAACTAAGGACATAAATAGGTGTTAGCACCAATAAATGTTTAGAACACTAGAGGCCTGATATGTACTGTGGGGATTACATTATCAGAGACCTTTCACTAGCTTATCTATAAGTGTACTCCATATAAAAGGTGTATCCACTCAAGCATCTCAAATGTGCCACCCCCCCCCCAAAAAAAACCTTGGCAAATTGGGCAGAAAGTGTTTTACCATATTTCCCCTATTCATAATTTGTGTAATGGTAATTAGCGGTGTTTTAAGCACCACAAGTGAAATGTTAGTTGCCTAAAGAGGGTACTCGATCAGTGAAGAGTCTGTTCACTCAATCTGCACATTTACCAAACCTAAAAACGTCTACTAAGTTGTTGTTATTTTACTATTTAAAGTACTTTAACGTTCCTTAGAATGAATTACATTCTAATGCAAATATGTTTTGTTTCAGTCTATTTATTATTATTGTGTATTATTACACACACACACACACGTGTGTGTGTGCGTAATACACAATATTCAAAAGGTGAGGCCTATGATTAGGGGCCACCATAATCCCTATATTCGGGAAAATAAGGAACATGATTTGTTTGCTTTTTTAGTCCATCCTGCTTTTCATCTAAAACACTCAGGATGTGGCAAAATAGCCTACAGCAAAGTGAACTTCTGCACCAAAGTGCAGACTAGGTGGACCAAGCTTTTCTTTTTGTGTTTCTCCTTCACTTGTGGTCATTTTTTAGCCTACAAAAAATATTTTAACCTGAACTCAATATTATTAAACAGATTTGAAGTTCATATTTACTGAGCAGTGCTTTTTTTTTTGGAGCAATTTCAAGTGAACATCATGATGAAAGAAGTCTTGCACTGAAGCACCACTAACTAAATATGGACTTAACCTTCCATTGGGACGGGGGGGGGGGGAGTCTGGAGTAACCTTGGATGGTTTAAGTGAATAAACCTTTAAAATCTCAGTACATAAAATTTTCCTAAATTAAGGGAGTTATGCCCTCCTGCCCTCTATTTGCCAGCAGCTGCCACTTTCTCGAAGTCTTGGGCATTGCAGAACTCCTTAATGGTGACCGTCAACAGATTGCTGGTGACATCTGTTACCACTACGTTGGAGCATGGAGACATATCTGGACGCCAATCTCCAGCTTCTTCTTCGGGATCAGAATCATCAGGCTCTCCCTGCCCCCGTTTGCTAGCAGAGGACTCTGGCGGGATGGATAGATCCAATGCCTCTGACTCTCGCCAATCAGGAACAGCAGGGCTAAGAGTTTCAGGCAGCAGCTTGGGGGGACGGTCATCAGAAGGTGCAGGAGATGGGCATCCAGATGTACTGGAGCTATCATCAGCTAGCCCCTGATTGGTGGCTTCTTCCTCTGTTTTGGCACCATCTGGTCCACGATGAACTGGTTTATTGTACAGGGGGAAGGATCCATATTTTAGATGGCGAATCTGAGTGCGAAGCATACTCTCACTAAATTTCTTGCTCTTTCCAATCACCCTATTACGAGAGGGGATTTTGGGGCGCCCAAGAGGTGCTTTTGCTCCTTTGTCAATCACTTTAAGGTTAAGAATAATACGGCTTCTTTTAGGTTCTCGAGGCTTGGCCTTACGGTTGATGATGCGCACAGTCTCGGAAAAGGGCGACACAGGGGGGCGCAGACCCGAGTTTGTTCCAGAAGGTGCACTGGGGTCTGGCCGGGGCAAAGGGCGACGAGACATGCTGTGGCAGCGGCGGATGTCTTTCTTCAGGCGGTGCATTGCTGCGCTAGAGTGCAGTTTTGGAGAAGGGCTGGAACCAGGTTTAACAGAGAAATGGACGTCATTTATACGTAAAGCTTCAGCCTGGGCTCGAGCCTGTGAAAGAGATACGAGGCAAAATTATATGCTACAGAAAAAGTTTCTGGACTTACAAGCGTATCAGGATCTGTTTTAAGTAGTTAATAATGGGAAAATAAAATTCTTACTTGAGAATTTATTTTTCTTGTGTAGCGTCTAGCAGGATGACCATGGGGGGGGGAATTGGTGAATACAGAAAACAGGCCCTTTCCCAAATTCCACTTCATAAATATTAATAACAACAAGACACATACAATAAAGACAAAAAGTACATATATTTATAAATTAAATGGTAAACAAAAAGCTTGATGTTTCAGTCCTAGTTAGGGACTTTTATATCTCTTGATAAGAGGTTGGTTGAAAGTTGCACCTAGATACTTTAAACCTTATTTGTAAAATGTTTCATACTTCAGCCTTGCAGATTTGCATAGGAAGGAGGCTTGCCAGTTAAGCCCAGGATGTGGCCACAGAATGAGTCCTTAACTCACATAGCGGATATATACCTGCTGCAACACAGGCCCTTCCACATAGCCTGAAACGTAAAAGACCTTGAGAAGAACCACACACAGAAGAGATGTTCTGGGACATCGGTGTCCTGCTTTTCAGCATAGTATTGATCACACAGCAGATTTTGGTTTATCTGGAAACACACCTCACCCTCTAGGCTGCCCCATTTAATTGAGCTGGACACGTATGCAAAACAGGTCTCCAAGAAAAGTTCTGGATGTTCCAGGAATGTAGAGGATGGCACTAGTAACATCTGGACTAGGTCTGCATACCAAAAACATCTTAGTCTAAAGCACTCATAATAGCATTTGTTCTGACCATCCTGATCTGAAATCAACTGCGCAGAGGAAAGGCAGAGAAGATACATGCAGGTTTTAAGTTCCATTCTTGAGAAAGTGAGTCTAGAGCAAGATTGTCTCCTCTTGGGAAAATTAAGAAAAATTGCTCAACCTTTATGTTGTCTGCTGAAGCCATCAGCCTAGGTTCCCTGTAATGACCTGGCACACCTCCATTTCCCTGGATATTGATATGGAAAATTCACCCACAGATTTGATTAGGATTTGACAAAATACAACCAGCTGCAATAGGATTGCTTCTGACCAAGAATTGCGTTTTTGGTCTAAATTAAGACCTCTTTCACTTACAGATAATGGGGTTAGCCCCCTCTGGACCTTCCAAATGGACAAGAAAAGCCAGTAGTTGATATGTAGCTTTGTCTGTAACCAAGCCCTCTGATTCAAAGGCTACAGCAAACACAAACTCCAGCTTAGAATTCATGGAAATGAAACTCCTACATGGAGCGGCTTTTGGGGAGAAGCATAAAGGGCCAATAAAGCAAGTTCCTTTCCTCTCAGAGCAAGACCAACCCTATTTTGCCAGAAGCCCTTTCCCCTACTCTAAGTAGATGAGCTTAGAAAAACTCAAGATGAGCCAGGTGCTGAGAAATCAACCCAAAAGCAATATCACCTGTCTTATGGTGCAAAATAGCTTCCTCATCAGGAGTTTCTACCAACTTTCACAGGTTGCAGGTCTACTCCATCAGCAGAAAGTGGTTATTTTGCACTGTATCTAAAATTCCCTTGGATTAGCCTCTGACATGGCAGCAAGACTTCTGTAGATTCACCATCCATCCAAGTCAATGCAGGGTTGCATCTAGGTGATATGGAGCTGCAGAGTGGAAGGAAAATGAGCCTCAAGGAGCAAGTTGTTACGGTAAACAGCAACTTTCTATAGATGCGCCATTGCAGACTGTTGCCCAAAATCTCAGCCAGAGGGCCAGAAAGGCTGCCATATGGTGTCTGAAACTTCACCACCTATCTTATATGTGGCAATATCCTCATACCCAGGTCTGATGTAAGGGCTAGATATTGTTCTGCTTGATAGAGCTGAAACATTCACAAAGTGGGCAACTGAAGCAGGCGCTATACCAGATTAAAACCAAGCCACAAAGCATTTGAACAATGTCTTCACAGCTGCCTATGCTTTCTTGTCTTTGGCTAAAAAACTGGGAAGCATCCTCAAGATGAACGACAGCTCCTGTAGCTTTCTCGGCCACTGCATACATTTCGTGAAATTTCCTGAAGAAAACTGGAAACATTTTAGACCGTCTAATGTTTTTGCCCTGCCTCCTCCAGCATCTCCAGGGGATTTGAATACATGAGTTTCCAAAACTCTTCCACCAAAAATAGGGTTCCTCAGTGACCTCCCTTCCTTTCCTAGAAGAAGTGACTTTAAAGGAGAAAGTCTCTGGCTTTGAGGTGGATAAGTAAGGCACCACTTATATTTATAGCAGGGTAATCTGTAACTTGGATTTAAACCGAATAGCAGCCAGTAGGATACAGGCAAGATAGGAGAAAATGAATCCGGAAGACGTTACAAGAAGGCCTTTCTACCATTTACCCTCTCACTGGTTGGGGCCACAGCACAAAAGGTGAAGAAAAAAAAAATAGGGCAAAAACCACAGGACTATGGGACAATGTCTACCTGGTGTATGGTTGACTACATTGGTAATTTAGAGAGTCTTGTTTTTCTACTGGAAGAAGAGCTGTGGTGGGATCACAAAGGAATGTTGTCAATAGCATATCATTTTATAAAGGAAGACTTCCGAAACCAACCATTAGTTGCAAACATCTAACTAAAGACCAAAATTACATGCGTCAAAATAAACATGTTCATTCTGTGGTACATGCAAAACATTTGCCAACTACTCCGTGATCTTAACTGTTTGCTCACTGAACGATTAACAACCATTTCCTAAGACACATTTTTAATTACCTTTAAAAGGAAGGTTTTTGGTTTAGGTCCCCGTTTTTTCGGTCCATAAATTTCCTGCTCTCTTTCCCTGTGAAGTTAGAGAAGACACAACAAAGGGAACAAGGTTTGCCATAGTACATGTAGGGAAAGTAGAAACAAAGGCATTCGTGAATCAGACACGTTACATGAAATATCTCCAGAGCTGAAACATGATAAGGTGCAAAGGGATCTACAAAAGGGTCTATCAATATTTCAAAAAATAGTAAAATAAAATAGGAGTTATGATAATAGGTCAAAATTTTCCACAAATTATATGTTATAAAAGGGGCAGAAAATGAGGGAAGTCTGAACACATAAAAAACAAGATGTGAAAGAAGGTTATTAATTCTCACTTTTGCTCAAATGCCACAATGAGACGGGAATCCAAAATGTTCTCCTCCGGTTCCCAAGTGCTATACCTGCAAAAAAAATAAATCAAAAAATCATAACTATGAAAAGCCACATGACAAGTTGCACAATATAAATGTGCTACAAAAAACACGTTAGTTGTAATTGGTAGAAGTTCTGAATATTTTTAAGATTTTATGACCTTTAAGGTCATGATGTTTTGATTTTCTGTGATAGTTGATCTTTAAAAGGAACCTTATTGCCTCTACTGGTACAAAACATGAAAGTCAGTAGAGAGGTTAAACCCAAGTATTCTTGGATGGCATGGAACTTCATGTAACACCACAAGGTTGAGACACACACACACAAAAAACAAAAAACAAATGCAAACATTAAAAAATGCCGTAAAAAGGATTACACTTTCTGATTAAAGATAGGTTTACAAGAAAAAAAAAATACACCAAATGCTTTCTTTAGGCATCACTGCAATAACAATAAACTGCGTGATATTAGGATCATTATATAATTATATTATATAACCTCTGCATGGGTTGTAAATACTCCTGAGAATCAGTATAAGTGGTACTGCAGTTACACTTCACAACACAGCACATTATAAAAAGACCAACCCAATAAACTTACAGTATACATATTATTAAAAACATTACTATGCCCTACAACCCAGCAAGGCGTATTTCATAAAAATGAACACTAATAGCTTTAAATATCCTCAAGTAAGTAAGATGGCTAAATATATGCAGGTAGTAAATAGAATGATTGTTTAGAAATACTTACTTTATGGCCCACCCTTTCCATTTCACTAGGTATTCAATGCGGCCCTGAAAAAATGGGGAAGAAAATTTTCACACCGCTGCATTTTTAATCCGAGACAAGAATTTGCTACAAATTAAAGAAACAATATACTCAAAGTAAAATAAATAAATAAAAAAAAGGGGGGAAAAAAAACCACTCAAAGTTAAAATACAAGTGTTTAAGCACAGTGAAATTACACTATGGTTGACACTCTCTGAAATATATAAGCCAGAATATAGGCAACGGCTTTTTATTACAGGTGTGTACAAAAACATTTTCCGATATGATGGATAGCGATAATAAAGTGTATATTTATAGTCGAAAACCATCCCACAAATGTATATTTAAAAAAACAAAC
The DNA here is from genome assembly GCA_029215755.1 of Spea hammondii. Taxonomy (NCBI): domain Eukaryota; kingdom Metazoa; phylum Chordata; class Amphibia; order Anura; family Pelobatidae; genus Spea; species Spea hammondii. The sequence continues at coordinate 28,272,515 of JARDYJ010000007.1, forward strand.
AAAAAAAACCCAAAAACATAACCCAGACTCACAGTGGTTCTTTTATTAGCCACCCCACCCCACCCCAAACTCTTCTAAAGTATGTGGCAAAATATGAGCACACAATTTTGTCTAGGAGTTCTAGGAATGACCCCACATGCCTTTTTGAAGAGATTAACCACTTTCCCAACCCATACTTCTACATCCACGAAAAATGGTCAAGATGCGTGCGTTAGTGTGTATGTAAATATGTTAGTGTGTAAGTACTGTATAAATGCGTAGGAGGAGCATGGGGACCCACGACCGTAAATCTCGAAGGGGGCTGTAGACATTTTCTCTTACACCACTGGGTCTACCCAGACCCTTCTGGAATCCCTGATCACTTTACTTAGCTGATCGAACACATTGCAATCAGGAAGGCTGGGCATTGTTCATCTTTTTTGAAGAAATCGTTTCAAATCACTGTTATTTCCTTACCTACTGTTAACATAGGGATCATGGAGTCCTACTGACCTGATAACAGTATATGAAATCAGAACAGAGAGGTCACCAGCAGGGTTGATGGCTCAGGCAGCTGATATCCCTGATGTCATTTTGATTTGATCGCTACCCAACTTTGAATTTCCTCATTGGTCCATGAGCCAATATAGTTGCAAACTTCATCCCCCAAAATACCATGCGTTGCCGGTGTGTTTATCAAAAAATAAAGTTACACAGACATGCCGGTGCTAGGACCTGCCTAGCAACCACAAAGTGAGCTTTAAATGGGTAAATTCAGATGCCTGAGTGAGGCTTCTTAAGACCTTGTAAATCTGGGATGGGATCAGTGGCGGAACTACCGGGGTCGCGACTGCGACCGGGCCCCGGAGTTCTGCCAGTCAGGGGGGGCCCAAGCCAGGGGCCGCCCAAAATCTTTTTTCCGTTTTTTTTTAATAAGGCAAGCCGGGCCACGGAGCTGGCGACGGCCGCCTAGTGATTAGAGCAGCGTGAGGGGTGAAAGCTCCGCCCCCTCACAAAGACTGCTGGAGCACCAGATGTCACTCACTGACATCCTGTTTAAAAATAATACAGCAGTCTGCATCTATCAGGGCCCCAAAGTGGAAGAAGTAGGTAGGTCAGTAAAATAATGTATTTAAAAAAAAGAATTAATTTGTATGTGTGTATATGTCATTAAATTATTTATTAAATTATAAACATAAAAAGAAATCTATGTGTGTGTCTGTGGAGGGGGACAAACTGCATACAGTTTTTTTTTTTTTTATTCTTTTAAAAAATGGAGATTCCTAGATTTCTTTTTATATAGATATATTTGTCTAGACACATATATAAACACTTATATATAGACACACGAGTTCAGCTCCCCAGTGTCACCTTTGTCCCCATCCAGCCAGACACAGGATGGGCTGTTTGGGGACAAAGATGGCAAATCCTTTGTGTGTTATCTGGGTGCTGGTCAGGTTCTATGTGGACAGTGTGGAGGCCAGGGCTGGTTTTGGGGTGTGCAACCTGTGATCTATGCCTGTAATTTAGGGGGTTTCATCTATACCTTTAATGCCGTGTTTTTATGTGAATTCTAATTAATCTATACCTGCAATGCTGGGTTTGTGTGTTATTCTGTTGAGCTATGCTATGCTTCCATACATTATTTATGTATTCAAAGAAAAAGAGACGCATGTACAAAAGGGGCCCTATGTGCATGCGCCCCTTTTTCTTTGATTACGCCCTATGTACATGCAACCCTTTTTCTTTGATTACGCCCTATGTACATGCGCCCCTTTTTCTTTGATTACGTCTGGTCTTGAACATCCTGAGGAGTGTTTTGTCGGGTTGCTGCAGTGCATTGCTAGGGGAGTCTTGTTTATTATTATTTTTACTTTTAAATTTTCACTTTTTAATTTGAACACATATCACGTGATAGGGTGATCTATATTTGTTTTTAAGCCTTATTTATGTATACCTGTAAATACAGGGTTTTTATGTCTTATTCAGTTGATCTATACATGAACGTACTGTTTACATGTGTTGTTTATTTGATCTATACATGAACTAAGTAAGAGGGCCTCTGGGGATGATTACGGGGGAGAGTACCATGGTCAGGGTCAGAAGGCGGGAAGACTGCACCCTAATGTTAGGCAATTTTTTTTTACTTTCTGTGGGAATAAATAGAACTGTGTAATTTTTATTTATCCAGAGATAAAACGCCCTTTCTGAATTTGTAGTCACTTCAGTGGACAAAATATTCTAGGCCCTGAAATCAGTGAGAAGAAAGGTAAAGGTTTTATGTTATTTACTCTATTTCAATCTGCATATTTTATTAAAAATGATTAGTGGCACTAAATTGTGGCTTCAGATGTAACATGACTTTTTTAGTGTATCGATATACTCCCAATCCCATCACAAAAGATTCTATCTCATACATCTGCCGAGTTAATATTCTATCCATTCCCTGCTACTTATTTTGGCCTTTTAACACTTTTGGTTCCTGGGATTGTAATGTGGTATTCTGTTATTGTAAAAAGTTGAAAAATTTGACAAATATGATTTAATATGTAATTTGTTGGAAAAAAATTGTTGTGTAAAAATCATGTTTTTTGGGGGGTGGGGGGCCCATAACAGATTCTCGCACCCGGGCCCCGAGGCTTCTAGTTACGCCCCTGGATGGGATAAAGAAGTAGAAATGTAAGCTAGATGATGGAATAGAAGTGTTTTTGCTTTGCAGTCTGTTACATGTGACCTGTGAAAAGATGCACTTGTGCACTGGGCATATCTACTGGTCTACTCTTGGGGGGTAAGTGTGGAGGTGCCTTGTGGAAGTAGGGTCATTTCATTTTGCAGCAATATATTTTCTGCAATTTTCCAGTGATTTTACTCATATTTAGGTACTCAGGCCTACCCTTGTTTATAGGAAATTTTGTTAAGTTCCCACCCAAAAGGAATATCTGGCTTGCATGTGCTCCTAGCACAGAGGTTCTCCAACAGTGAGTTAAATAAATTGGAGTTGCAATAATATAGAGCAAAGAAGTAAATACAATGTAATGTACAATGTACAGGTACTCAATGCATCCGTCCTTTAGTTTTCTGGTCTAAGACTTACTTATTTGATCAAGTTCTTATTTTAGCCAAAGTGCTTGCCATTTGTTTATATGACATAGGATCAGAATGACAAGAAGTTATAAATTAAAATTAAAATCTCAGGGTCCTCTTAACTACAGGTTTTCAAGAACCTGTAACATCTACACAAGTGAATCTGCCAAAACGAACTGCTGCATTAAAAACAAAAACCTAAAACAAAGAAATAAGCCGTTTCAACCTTTGACAAAGGCAGATTTAGTAGTTTGGTGTCATTAAGTCATTTTGCCACAATTGTGGCTATGTACTTTCTTTATGTATATTTCAAAATATATCTATTGCCTTTGTGGCATGCCGAATCTAATACCGTATTTGCCCAATTATAAGACAACCCCCCAAAATTTGAATATTAATTTAGGAAAAAAAAGAAAAAACCTGAATATAAGACTACCCTAAAGGAAAAAAAGTTTTACTAGTAAATATTAATTCACATGTAAACTATTTTTCATATTTAATAAAAACTATAATTTAAAAGATTGTTTTTATTTGCCACTTTGCCCCAGTTATGCACATCTGCCCCCCAGATATGCCTTATACCCCCTTATATGCAATTCTGCTCCAAAGAAATGCCTTATACCCCCTATATTGCACTCTGCCCCCCAGATATGCCTTATATGCCACTCTGCCTCCTGATATGCCTTTTAACCAGCTGCGGGATGCGCACAGACACCCTCCGCTGCTGCTGGCACTTCTATGGTGGAGCACTAGAAGGTCACGTGATGCTGGCACCTTGTCATAGAAGCCCCCAGAGGAAGTGCCAGCAGCAGCAGAGGCTGCCGAAGAGGAGGATCTAGGTTCCCTGCAGCGCTGCGGAGGATCTGGATCTTAGTCTTGTAGTCAGACCTCTATTTGAGGTCTGATTAGAAGAAGACCTTGAATATAAGACGAGGAATGTTTTTCAGAGTATTTGCTCGGGGGGGGGACAACTTGTTTTATAATCCAAATACAGTACTTTCGTTTAAAAATTGTATTGGGGTGTTTGGTTAGTGCCTGGCTTATTTTATGATTTTTTTTTTCTACGGATTGTATGAGCGCTGAAAATTATATTATAAATAAAACAGGTATGATTGAAATTAGTCAAGAAGTTGCTCATTCATTTTTAAAGATACTTTAAGCATGTGCTGCTGTGGACCAGACTGGCACTCTCCATCATCATGATAATTAAGATTTCCCTTTTTTATTGGTGTAGTAGATTTACACTTTAAGTGTGTAAAAAATATGTTCAGTAATGTATAACTAACTACAAAGTAAAATACACGACTGAGGACTTGAGTATCTCCCCAAACTCAGTGTGATATTTTTCCAGGCCTGGTCATCAGAGACCTCAGTAGGGAATATATTTCAAAATTACATATTATGAAGCCAAAAAAACACTTTTTTTAAAGCATTGTTCATTAAGCATCTTTCAAACTAAGTATAGAATTTGTTAAGCACCATTACTAATATAAAGAAATACAATATGAAGCCATGTTAAACCTGAAACTGACCGATACGGAAATATTAAATCATGCTAGTCATTTAAGACGCTTTAAGATGTGCGCAGATGTTTTTGGCTACATCTTCTGGATGCAGCACGAAGTTCCATAGACCACCACATCTGGTAAAGAGTTTACAGAGTAAGTTAACTACACTTATGGTAGGAACTTTCCAAATAGTGAACAGTATGAAAAACTGAAGCAGTTAGATAGTTACAATAAAAAATAAACACATACGCACACAATTAACAAGCTATCAATAACACTCGGCTCTACTCCTGTGATTTGTAGAAAACAGGAAGACAGTATCACCCATGATCAAGCAGAGATTATGATCTTGTGCAGAACACCTCTTTCTGACATGTACTCTTTAGGGTTTGTTTATGGTTAAGCATTCTTTGACTATATGAGACTGTGCTTCACCTAAGTTCTACAGGGGAGGAAGCTGTCAGTATGTATTACACAGACACACATTCTGCCAAGATTTAGTTTAGGATTTTTTTCTCTCTCTCCCAGGGCAGAGGATCTGCAGTTTGGACATAAAAGTCTGTAAATATATATGGCTATCGTAATATGAGAAGTTAGTTTAGCACAGCAATAATTTTCAATCTACGTCAACATACTTAGTTGTTTGAATTTCCTTTAATACAATTCTCTGTGACCAGTGATGTTTTCTGGCCACAGCCGGCAGTCATTTGGTTTCGTAACAGGATCCTGATTCACTCAGTGGGCCAGTTAAAAGAAAGACCACTGATCTCTGCAGCTGGCCCATTAACACTATGAACAGCTGCACTACATGGTCCTCCTGAGTTTTCTTCCTCCCTGTTCTGCGTGTCCTTAAATGGTGTATAACCGGGATAGGACATCATATCCTGGCACTCAGAAGTATAGACGGCAGCACAAAGGTGGCCGGTGGATAAGTCCAACAGACTGCATTAGAACTATGATAAAGTAAATGTGGAGAGCTTTCCATTGAGAGATGGTATCTGTTGGGTTCATGGTGCTAAGCAAACATTTTCTCATAATAATTTAAGCTCAAAGTTTAAAGCAATTTTCATAATACATACCCGTTACTTTCATAATGCAAAACCTTTATGGAAAGTATAAAAAACTGAATTGTAACCCAAGAGCAATCAGCCTGCTTTGAGAAAAACAACTGGCACAACACAAGGTTGCTTATTTGGGGTTTACACTCTATTCATTATAGGAGGGTCAATACTGTCAGGCTTCTCCAGCAAGAAGGACTCAGCTGATTGAATTATACATCATACACCAAGGGTGAACAGACAAGATTTCACACCACACAGTAGGAATATCATATGATTTCAGATCTTAGTTGCCACAAATAAGTCACAGATTGTGTATTTCTAAGAAATACAGCCTGGGCAGTCCCTTTATTTGAATGATTGTTGTACATTAACTAATCACGTAATATTCAAATCCGCAACAAAGTATTAATGCTATCAAAAGCTTCAAAGTAGCAAAACATCCATGTAATATTTTAGGATACAACAACCTTACAAGTTGAGAATGGCAATCCGCCAGTGCATTTAGAGTCAACACTACTATAACATCACGAAAACAGCACAGCTGCACAGGAAGTGTGTGGTTGTCAAGTTGAAAACACAACACTATGGGTATATATATCATATACACACACACACACATATATATATATACAGAATGCACACTGATGGAATGGGACGAAATTAGCCAATTACTGCAATAGGAATGGATGTGATTAAATCCCCAGTGATGTAACAGCGGGATACTTCAAGTGTGAAGGTGTCAGCAGGCAGCTGTTTACAGTGGTGACGGGGAAACAAGAAGGAAATTGTTTATGTATTAAACATGGGTACAGGGAATCTGTTGATGCCATCGTTTTGATTTTAACCCTTTAAAGGCAGATGACTGCTCAGCATGGCGCTGCACCTCCATCGTTCACTGAATATGGTTGATCACTACGTAGCCTTAATATTAAGGTGTTTAAAGGAATAACAGTAGCTCGCGCAGAAAAGGTCTTTAGGTGAGTTAAATCTTAATGTCAGGTATGACGGTTACACGTCCATAGATACAAGCAATGCAATTGCTGGAGTGCCTGGGGTATAAGGCGCCAGATACATTGAAGGGCCTTGGCTCACGGATTTCATTAACAAATGAGCCTGCACTGCCATGCCAACTGAGGAGGTGTTCCTCGCCGTGGCAACGAAAGAGTGAACGCAATCCCGCGCCATTGCGCTGCAGCAAAGGCCTGCGCCACTGGCTTTCTCTGCGCAACTCTTCGGTAAACAAGGACCGGTGAAGAAATACAGATACTGAGGTCCTTTCATCATGCTAGCGCGGCTGGAGTCCTCCAAAGCGCTAGATACCGATTTCTCACCTTCCTGATACGCCGTTTAATGATAGACTCAGCAGCGAACACCCGTTCCCCGACTGCAGACAGCTCCATATTCAACGAGACCCTGGCCAAGACTAACAAGCAGACAGCTCCTCCTTTCCCGGCTGCTGTCACCCCGGCTTTGGCTCCGCCCATCACTGCTGTCAATGGCCTTACCCCGCCTATCCTAAATGCCAGTATACTATTGGCTCCTTTTCTCCTGAAGCGACACATCCTCTCACACACCCACCTCAAACCTTTACTGCAGGCGCTTGAAGTAACCCCACCTTCTCCACTCTACCCCGCCCCCTATCCGTCTAAAGCCATCATCTAAATATTACCAGCCCTCAAGCACGCGACCTGAATGGCTGAAGAGGAGCGCGCGCCCCCGATGCGTGGCGGGACCTCCGGCTCGCTTTTTCGTGCTCTTCTGACATGAATTGCTCTTAGAAAGGTCATTGCTATAGAGAGATAAAGACTTCATTGTTGTATTTATTTGATGTGTAAATTATATTTCTTGAAAAAATAAGGAAACGTCAACAAAAGAAGAGCACAATTATGCATTTTGCATATTGTTTTAACTATGTTTACATCAGAGAGGGTGCCTGCTACTTTTATTTATTGTTTAGCAAGCGGCATAGGTGGACTTTCCACATTGTAACTTGTTTAGGCTACGGCCTAGTAACGATGGTCAAGTGAAAGCTTACACCAAGTGCTTCAGGGTTGTGTTGGAAAAGCATGCCCTTATGTAAATTAATATATTATTATTATTATCTTTTATTTATATAGCACCAGCAATTTACACAGCGCTTAATACAATACATATCTTCAAGGGGTATGACAAGATGGTATGCTTCTCTGAAGAAGTGAATTTTTAGATGTTGATCTTGAATGTTGGGACGGAGGGTGAATGCTGAAGGTTCGGTGGAAGTAGATTCCAGAGATGTGGTCAGCCCGAGTGAAATCCTCCAGATAGGAAAAGGAAGAGGTGATAAGTAAGGAGGAGAGCCTTAGCCCATGGGAAGAACTTAAGGATCAAGTAGGAGAGTATTTGCTTATTAGGGCAGAAATGTATGGAGGAACAGTGTTATGAGTTATATATGTTAGTACCAGGATTTTAAATTTAATTCTAAAGGTAATAGGGAGCCAGGGGAGGATTTCATAGAGTGGGGAAGCAGAAGAGGAGCAGCGTGCAAGGAAGATAAGCCTAGCAGCAGCATTTAGAGCAGACTGCAGAGAGTGGAAATGGAAGGAGGGAAGATAATGAGTTCAGTTTTAGAAATATTAAGTTTCAGGTAGCGTTGTGACATCCAATGAGAAATAGCAGACAAGCAGTTGGTAATATGGGGGATGAGAGATGGAGAGAGATCAGGAGAAGACAGGTAGATTTGGGTATTATCTGCATATAGATGATACTGGAGGCCAAATGCGTTGATTAGTCTGCCAAAGAGAGAACAGCAGAGGGCCAAGGACTGAACCTTGGGGGACACCAACCAAAAATGGAAGGGGTGATGATGTCTTGCCAGAGAAGCTGACAGAGAAGGAATGGACAGACAGATATGAGGAGGTCCAGGAGAGAGCTGTATCTCGAATGCCTGTAGAAGCAAGTGAGTCAAGAAGAAGGTGGTGATCAACTGTATCAAAAGCAGCAGAGAGATCCAATAGTATTAGGATGGAGAAGTGACCTTATGCTTTGTCAGATAGCAAGTCATTGGAGACTTTTGTTAGAGCCGTTTCAGCAGAGTAAAGGGGCTTGAAACCAGACTGTAGAGGGTCAAGGAGGGAATTAGAGGAAAGGAAGTGAGTAAGACGATTGTACACAATCCATTCAAGCAACTTAGAGGTAAAAGGAAGCAGAGAGATAGGGCGGTAGTTAGACAGATGTGATCTGAGTAAAGTCTTCGCTGGATTTTTTTGAGTAGTGTTCAGCCGTGCGGCAGCACTTCTGAAGAAAGTGTGTGGTTTTGGTGTGCCATGGTTGGCGTTTAAAATAATTCTGCTGTTGGGAAGATGGAGGAATGTATTGCAGGTTTTGAGGGCTTTTAGCAAAAGTTTGCTGGTTTGCTTGGGCTTCAGTTGTTGGGAAGATGGAGGAGTGTATTGCAGGCTTTGAGGGCTTTTGGCAAAAGTTTGCTGGTTTGCTTGGGTTTCATTTGATGTTGGGAAGATGGAGGAGTGTATTGCAGGCAATCATAATAATGCAGCAACCCTTGTGGAACTTTGTAATCTGGTATCCTCCATTGGGCCTCAGGATGTCTTAACCTGTCTGTGGGAAGATTGTTTTGCCCCTAGTGCTCTCTGTTAAGTATTTAAAATGTGTGTTTGAGGGTTAAAACAAAAGCGGTACTGCTCCTACTGGGACACCTCACATAGCTCATTGTTAAGTTTTCTTTTGAGGGAACTAGGGAATTGTGTTATTAGAATATCAATCAGATGGATTAATGCTTTATCTACAGCATACCATCTAAAAGATTTATGAATGTGTTATGTGTTTAAGATTACAACTGATCCAACAACAGATACATCCAAACACATATCAATGAAATCACAATATGTATTCGGATATATCTCCTGAAGGCTAATGTGTTTTCTAGCTACAATAACTACATTTATCCAGGTGAATGGGTATATGGATACACTTATGAAATATGCACCGATAAACCCACCCACTGGCTTATTAAATTAAACAATCCCTGTTCTATCTCTTCTAACTTTTAAGGTTTGAACTGAAAACTTTCGCTTCTTCCAGAATGCAACAGAATATTTTGGAAACAACAACAGGATATCCAAGAATCCACAATGCGGCTATGATACAACAATACAAACTTTTACTAGAACGTTCCAAATATAAAACAATACAAATAACAGTACAATAACAATAATCCCCACATTAATTGACACACTTACAACAAATACATATATATAAATTCCTATTTACAATATTCAAACATGCATGTTCATAGTTACCTTCCCTGAGAGCTCCAGGTTAGTGATGTTCCTTTGTCTCTTTACTTTCTCTCCTCCTCTTCTCTTCTTACTTTCACTACCTGTCCCTTGATATACTAGAGGGTCCCAATTGAGTCTACTGGGAGATCCCTGATTGGACCCTGTGGTTGCCGTAGTTATCCTTTGAAGTTATTCCCTTTGGCCAACACCACACCCTGGGGTCTTTACAATCATGGGGCAGTAAAACTCAAAGATCTCCTGATCTGATTATTGACATGACACTCTATTTTTACAATCCATTTCATGCGAAAACCTGTCTTTCTTCCACACACCCTTCATCACGCATATCAGTGTTGTCTAAACTAAGACAAAAGGTTTCCCAAATATTTATCATTCCCGGCCACCTCCCATGCATCTTGATTTAACTAGTATTAGCAGAAACCATGATATATATGTATATATACACACACAATCATACATATGCATATTTACACACATGTACATCCATACACCCGCATACATGTGTCCATATACATATATATCCACACACCTGCTTATAGTGTAACACTCATGGTTTTATTACAAGACACAATACTCAGTAGTGTACCTAAAGGGGGCAGGGGGGCGGTTGGTCTAGGGTCCCGCAATGGCTGACAAACACGGGCCTGCAGCTTACCGCTGTGGCCCCTGAACACTATGTGAGAAAACTCTTTTCCCGCCCAGGTTCCTGCTCCCCCAGGGCAGGGAAAGAGTTTCCTCACACAGCACGTGGGCGCACCCATTAATAAGCTGCGGGCTCGGTTAGATGTCTTCGCAGCCCCAGTGATGCTCAGCCGGGAGAGTGAATGGATCTATGAATGGGTGAATGAATGAAGTGAGTAAGTGTTTAAGGGCAAAAATAGGACAGGCAGGCTGTTTAGGAGGACAGAGGTGGCACAGGCAGGCTGTTTTAATGTTAATCGATAAAATAAAACGGTACAAAAAAAGAAAAAATGATAGTGTAGAGGTATAAACAATAGTACTGACTGATAGGTTTACATTATGCACTCACAAAGTGTACGTGGTGTTTCAAAGTGGGGTTCTCTTAAGGTCCGTGTATCCACTTGAACATGTAGACAAAATCCTTGTACCCAGTGTGCTACCAAGAAAAGGGCCCACACAAAAATTCCTTGGCAACAAACCAGTAGGTTTCTTCACATGTGGACGTTGCAAAATGTGTACCCATCTCCCCCAAAAAACGGACAAATTCGTAGGTACAAAAACAGGTCACACATACAACATCAAACACTTTATTAATTGCACGTCAAAAAATGTGGTATATTTATTGGAATGTGGATGTGGCCTGCAATATATAGGGAGAACTATCAGGCCTATGAAGGAGAGGATATTAGAGCATATAGGAACATAAGAAACAAAAGTATGAAACACGGCGTCCCCAGACACTGTAACTCCTGTCCCCTGTTTAAATTTGACACCCTTAACCCCTTAATGACAATTGCCGGTCCTGGCACGGCACGGAAAAGCATGTGCTTTACGACAATTGACGTGCCAGGACCGGCACGTCTTTAAACGGGTGCAGAAAGCGATCTACTATCGCTTTCTGCACCCAAAAAGCGTTGCTGAATGCCTCGACCTCGAGGCATTCAGCAACGCCGCGATCGGCACGAAGGGGCCATCTCTGGCCCCTCCACGGGGCGTCAACATCCGCCATACTTTGTATGGCGGCGGACGCCCGTTTTAAAAGCGTTTAGGAGGCGATCGACGATCGCCTCCTAAACTTAAATGGTGTCGCTGGAATGCCTCGATCAGGAGGCATCCAGCGACACCAAACACTAACCTTTTGATGGGCTGTGACCGCTCCGGAGAGCGGTCACAGCCGCAGCTGCCGGCAATCTTCGCCATCAAGGAAGATGGCCGCCGTCCTGTAACAGGAACCACAAATTTTAAAAGTTCGCTAGATAGTCCAGACCATCTAGAGAACTTTGGCTCCACTTGCAGGTTGAATACAGGTACTGCATTCACCATGCAAGTCAATGGAGCCCAGCTTTCTAATCACAGTGTGATTAGTAAAAATAAATTAAAAAATAAAATAAAATTAATAATAATTAGAAAAAAATAGTAAAAAAACTGTAAAATGTAAAAATCATTTCCCACTGATGTCACTATCAGGGGAACCTCCAAGTTGAAAAAAAATGTTAAATTTTTTTAAAAAAAAAATAAAAAAAATATATATATATATAAAAAATATATTTTTGTGAGCAAGTCCTAAAATTAGCATATTAGCTTAAAACAATTCTCGCATGGAAAGAGTTAAAATACTGGCATATTAAATGCCCGTGGGGTGTCTACTTTTAAAAAATGTATGATTTGATGGGGTAAATTGAATGGGCCAGGTTCAACAACGTCCCAATTAACACGGGGGGAAGGATGGCCACACATCTAATTTCCAATTAGAAAAATGCACACGTACCAAATGTGGCCTTTTAGTTCCCCCAAAAAATGACACACCCATGCATGTGGGGTATCACTGCACTCAGGAGATGTTGCTGAACACATTATGGGGTGTCGTGTGACAGCGGCATATACCAGGAGCTGTAAATTCATACATAAAGTAGGTGTGTGGGGGAAAAATACACACACAAAAATATTACTGCAAACTTTGAAAAAATGCTGGTGGTAAAATATGTGCATGCAAAGAGTTAAAATACCAGCATTTAAAATACCCTGTGGTGTCTAGTTTTGAAAAATATATGGTTTTGTTGGGCACACTGAAATGGCCTGGCTCAAAGATGTACCAAGTAGGGCATGGGCAGTGGATCCCAAATGCCAAAGTTCAACATTGAAAAAAGCGCATGCCCCAAATGTGGCCCTTTTGCCCCAAAACAGCCAGGCAAAATCATTCATGTGAGGTATCGCTGTACTCAGGAGATGTTGCTGAACACATATTGGGGTGTTTTGTGATAGTGACATATACGAGAACATTTTAATTCATACCTGAATTAAAATGTGTGTGGAAAACCAAATGCAAAAAAATGACTACCACAAAGTTTGACAAAGACTGGTGGTAGATATGGTGCATGGAAAGAGTTAAAATACTAGCATTTGAAATACCCTGGGGTGTCTAGTTTTCAAAAATATATGGGTTTATTGGGCACACTGAAATGGCCCGGCTCAAAGATGTACCAAATAGGGCATGGGCAGTGGATCCCCAAATGCCAAAGTTCAACATTGAAAAATGCGCATGCCCCAAATGTGGCCCTTTTGCCCCCAAACAGCCAGGCAAAATCATTCATGTGGGGTATCGCTGCGCTCAGGAGATGTTGCTGAACACATATTGGGGTGTTTTGTGATAGTGACATAAACTAGAACATTTTAATTCATACCTGAAGTAAAATGTGTATGACAAAACAAATGCAAAAAAATGACTACCATAAAGTTTGACAAAGACTGGTGGTAGATATGGTGCATGGAAAGAGTTAAAATACTAGCATTTGGAATACCCTGGGCTGTCTAGTTTTCAAAAATATATGACTTGATGGGGTAAATTGCATTGGCCGGGTTCAAAGATACCCGAAATGGCACATGGGGGGAAGAATTACCAGATTTGGAAAAAATGGCTTTGAAATAGCAAAACGCTACCTGTACTTATTGCCCCATAATGGGTAGAAAAAAGCAAAAAAACATAAAAACATTGGGTATTTCTAAACTCAGGACAAATAGTAGAATCTATTTAGCAGGTTTTTTCATTACCTTTTATAGATGAGTAAAAGATTTTTCAACTAAAAGTTAGAAACAGTCATTTTTTTCTAAATTTTTCACCATATTTTATAATTTTTTTAATAGTAAATAATATGATACAATCAAAACAATGTCATCTAAAGAAAGCCCTTCTTGTCCTGAAAAAAACAATATCTAATGTGTGTGGGTTCAGTAAACGGGAAAGAAGAAAATTACAGCTAAACACAAGCAGCGCAGAAATGTTAAAAAGGCCATTGTCACAAAGGGTACAAAAAGTAAAATCAGCCTTTGTCTCGAAGGGGTTAAAATATTGGGTATCGATTGGGTCCCTCCGAATTGGAGAGGGGGAAATTCCGTTGAAAATCTTTTCAAACGTGAAACGGAATGGGTATTTAAACTAAAAACTTTCAAAAAAGGTGGTTTAAACATGGAACTGGACATACTGGCATTTGTTTAATAGGAACATCTGCAAACGTAAAGGGAACACAAACCCGATACCATAACCTTGACATATCCACCGGTTTCATTACCCTCCTTGATTTTCAAACCCCGTCATTGTCCTAGCCCCTATATGTCCAATCGGACCAGAAACAGTAGGATGTTACTCACCCCTATACTTACCTTTAACCTTCTCATCACACTCTTACATTCATTACCATTGCTATAAGGGAATACAAACCTGATGCCATGTTCTATATCTATTCACTGGTTTTGCCACCCTTTTTGATCTTAAAATCCCAGAAATACCCTAGCCCCTATATATACACAATCAGATCAGCAACAATAGGGTGTTACTTCCCCCTATACTTATCCTTTAACCTTTCCATCTACTTTAACACTGAACATTTTTTACATTAACTACCATTAATATTTGCTCCTTATTGTATTTCATTTTTGTTCCGTTCCAGACCTGACCGTCTCCTGACACGATATATACATGGACCCATATAATTATATCCATAATCAGTGCAACATGTTCAGTTCACATATTACATCCCACCCTCAGTTTTGTTTTACACCTTCCCCGACCTCAACCTAATACCTACATGTCCCCACACTTAGAGGTTTAATACAAGACCCCTTTTCCTTTTCCTTTATCACAGTCCACTCCCCACAAAAAATCACACACGAAGTCAGTTGGATGTTTCGTAAACATGTTCTTTATTTAACAATATCCTTCTCCCCTATGAACGAGCACTACATCGGAAGATCGGCACAATTTAGAAGCAGCCCCGTACCTGAATGAAATATCCATCACGGAAGGAGAGATCCGCATCTCAGTAACGGCCCACACGATGACAGACACGGAGGAGGTACCTTTGACGTCATGACGCATGGAGGAGGGACAAACACCAGAGTGGGAAGGAACCAAAGATGGCGCCAACCATGAATAAAAGACCAACGAAGGAAAGAAAAAACACTACTCCTGAGGAAGCCTAGCAGGCGAAATGCGTAGAGAGAGGACTTTTTTCTTTTTTCCAGTATCTTTAGTGTCATAATAAGACTGGTTTTTATCCGTTCATTTTTTAAGGAATTTGGACTATACGGACGGATTTTTAAATATTTATCTATTTATTGATGCAATATTTATTTATTTATTTGGAATCATGTACCTGTAGTTCACCTGGAATATATTCAGGGCTCTGCCCTCAAATAAATTTTCTTTTTTATTAACCATCTGGTTGGACACTAATTCGTAGTGGTTCCTAACACTGATAGTAATTGGAGAATATCCACTGAGACCATCACGGGACTGCGGACACACACGAGAGAGGAACTGACCTGGAGATACCTTGGAACATTACATGCTGAACACTTTCTACATAAGAGTAAGTGCATCCATCACCTCACGGTGTTCCTTTCCTAAGCGATACCATCCCATGTTTCTTTGGTTTTGTGTTTTGTCTACATGTTCAAGTGGATACACAGACCTTAAGAGAACCCCACTTTGAAACACCACGTACACTTTGTGAGTGCATAAAGTAAACCTATCAGTCAGTACTATTGTTTATACCTCTACACTATCATTTTTTTTTTTGGTACTGTTTTATTTTATCGGTTAACACGAGCGCACCTGGTTGGATTGTTTTTGCGAAGTTTCTACACCTGGAGAGTGTGTTACAGGGTTGCAGCTGTGTAGCCGGTCCAAGAAGGGCAGTATCCCCCTTTTCTATTTTATTTACTCACTTTATATACGGTCTGAGACTGGTTTTCACAACCTTTCACTTTTTAAATGTTAATGTCAGGCTCAGTATATAGTAATGGGAGTTATGCTGTACTACAATATCAGGTTCAGTTTATAGTGATAGGAGTTATGCTGTACCATATCTGTTCAGTAAATGTTATTTATGTAAACTTAATTTATTTAATAATCAATTATTTTTTCAGATTCCACCTTTTTTCCTGTTGACATGTGGTATACAAATTTGTGAAATAAATATTAAAACATTAATTTTTTTGTGTTTGGAGGGTGCCACATACAGGATCCGGGTGCCAAATACTCTAGCACCTGACAATACTTCCTTTACTGCTCCCCATAGGAGCAAAGAAAAAAAAATAGAATTCTCAACTGAACCAATAATAATGGATTATATGTAAAGCCCCCCAAACATCCATAAATGCTGCTCTCAGAAAGATAAGTATTGTGCCATTTCTAATAAGTTTATTTATTGCTGCTGATTTTTAACTTGCCCCGAGCAAGCAGCTGTGTCTGCAGGCATAGCAGTTCTGTTGCTTTCTAGTTAGAGTTTTGAGGAGTAGTACTCAGTTTTCAGCATCGTCATTCTCTTCTGTGCATTTCTGGGAACATGCGAAGCATTTTGTGCAAACACTTCACTTCACATTGTACACTATGGCCCAGGAACCCAGCGATTTCGTGTGATATGACGTCCCTTGCCGTGACTCTGCTGTGTTCCTGGGCGGAACGAGAGAAGAGACACTGTGAGGGAGGCAGCCTTGCGGGACTGCCGGGTAAATCTGCAGATCAGGTAAGGGGGTGGGAGTGATTGCCCACATATGTGGCGGGAGTGGGCGGGATTGGACACATGTTGCGGGCGGGAGTGGAACACACAGATTGTGGGAGCGGGCGGGATTGGACACAAAATCAGTGGGAGAGGGTGCGGGATTAAAAAAACAGTCCCTCGCAGGGCTCTAGTTTTTGCCATTCTGCTGTTTCGGCAGGACATGCTTTAGTAGATTATTTTCCATTAATATATCAGGATTTTTAAAATAATTCCTTTGCTGCAAGAGGGTGCTTGTTCAGTGCATCGTGGAGGTCTACATGCCTGTCGAACAAGCCTTGGTCCCATGCGCTCACAGCCCAGGAGAGTGCACAGATGAATGGACAGGTGAAACTTTAACTGTTGGTCAGCCAGTTCTTTAATGAGAGCCTCACAGGTGATTACCCACAGCTCTGTATTACCCCATATTATTGTCGGATGCCGTTGCTCCCGCTTTGGGGCAATCATTTACTTAACCCTAAAACCTTGAAAGATTATCTGTGCATCAGCCCAATGGAAGTATTATAAAATTGCGAAAAGGTTCTAGTGGTCTATATAAAAGGTAACGAGTACTTCAGAACCCTTCTAGATGATGCCATTCTTCAAATGCCATTTTGATAGCTAATAGTCCCCTGTTGCCCATGTCCTAGTTACACTCAGCAAGTGTGAATTATTTAGAAAAGTAGGAACAGGGCTGGATCTTGTTGGAGGATGGTCGTCTGTGGGAGAGAACTGCATCAGCACCCAACTCAGAAGCATTGACTTCCAATATAAATGGTTGCGCAGGATCAGGTGGTGAGGAAATTTGAGGTGGTTAAAGGCAAAGATTGCCCCAATTTTTTGGGTTGGACCCCATTTTGGTTAAGGTGATGATAGGAGCAATAATTTGAGAAAGGTTCCTGATAAAACATCTGTAATAATTGGCAAAGCCAATCAATCTTTGGATTATGTTAAGATCCGAAAGTAGAGGCAATTGAGTAACACAAGAGAGTTTATTGGGATCCATTACTAGATGTCCTTCCGTTATGACATAACCCTGGAAGGTGGTACTTTTTCTTGTTAAACTCACATTTTTGGCTTTGGCTGAGACTTTGGAGTACAGAATTGACGTGAGTATGCTGATCCTCTAGGGTCTTGGAATAGAACATGAAGTGGGATAACAACGTATATATCTGAAAATCTCATTCACAAAGTTTTGAAAGACAGCCGAGGCATTACACATGTGTATCTTTCCCTTTTTTTACATTGTTAACCTTATCATATGTTAAAATACATAGCAAATCCAATTAGAAGTGATATGCACATGGTTATTGTACTGCAATTTCTTCTATGCATCCACAGAATACTGTATTTTCATCTTTGAAGTTAACAAACTTAAACCAGAAACTTTTAAACTGTCATGGCCGCATGGGGCCGCATCCATTGCAGCACCCAGGACTGGCCCTTGCCTCCACTCCTGCTGGTAGGTCCCTTGGCGTCCTTCCGCCTCACCAGGGTCATGATCAGTCAAGGTACTAGGGGGGCAGCTGAGGGTGGAGCCATTCTATCCCTGTGGATGTCCACGCGTGTGCCACGATCAGCACTATTAACAGTGCATGATCCGGCAAGCGCACCCAGGTTAATGGGGAGTGTAGTGTGTGCACGCCCCCTAAAGCATACAGTAACTGGAGGCTGGGGAGAAACTCGCACAGCCCCAGAATCTTCAATAATGAATGGGGAAGCCCCACCTTTGTTTCCCCAGCAACAGGGGCAGTCCCAAGCAGCTGGGGCTATAAGTTCCCAGAATGCTGGCTGCTCAGTGCCAGACTATTCTGAAGCCCAGCTTTCAGTATTACAACATTTCTTCTGATTCCTGCGATTTTGTTGCCACTGCCGTCACTACATGCTCAATTCTGCTACCTGCAATATTTTGATTGTTTTTCTTTACCCCTAGTATAACCATTTCTGGTAAAAATTGTAAATCACATGTGTGCGGTCTTAAGAAACCCTCTAACTCCCTTCGAAAAATATTGTATACTTGGGCACGATCAAAGTCTGTGTATAATGTCATCCTCGGCTGCAAACATCTGGGACTGTAGCTATTCTCTTTTGATCCCATTTTATGGAGATTCTCCTGGAAAATGTAAGCATTATGTGTGTTTTTGAAATTCATTTCATTGTATGCCTTCAAGATGGTTATAGTAGTTTAGATTGAGAAAATACTTGCGTCCATCAAGTTCAACCCTTTTTCTATTACTTGTTTACCGCTGTTGATCCAAAAGAAGGCAAAAAAACCCTCATTATGTGAGCACTTTTGAATTGTGCTTTCAATGGGGAAAAGAATCCTTCTTGATTCTAAATGGCTTGGATCAACAAGCTGCTTCATTAAAACAGTATCCAGGCCCGTTTTAAAGACATCTAATGTATTTACTAGCACCACCTCTTCAGGCAGTGAATTCCATACTTTTATTGTCCTTACTGTAACAAAATCCCCTCCGCTGTCGTAGACTAAATCTCCTTTCTTCAATTCTTAGCGGGTGACCTCTTCTCCTTTGTAATGTCCTATTAATGAACAGGTTTTTAGAGAGCCCTTTGTATGGACCCTGTACATATTTATATAACATTATTATATCCACTCTAATGCCGTTTCTTTAATGTGTACAGATTTAACTTTTCTAGCCTTTCTTCATAACTAAAACTTTCCATTCCCCTTATTAGTTTTGTGGTCCCCCTCTGGACTTTCTCTAGTTCCATAATGTTTTTTTTTAAGAAAAAGCACCTAGAATTGAACTGCATATTCAAGGTGGGGTTTTACCGTGGGCCTGTAAAAAGACAGAATAATATCTTCCTCCAGTGAGTCAATACTCCTCTTAATACATGCCAATATTTTATTTGCCTTTGCAGCGGCTAGCAGGCACTGTGCACAACTGCTAAGTCTATTATCTACAATTACTCTTAAATCTTTTTTTATTGGTAGATTTCCCCAATGGTATCTATGGGAGATGTACAGCCCAATATTTAACCCCGGTAGTAACTGTTGGTGGGGAACAGGGTGTATAAATTGCTTTGTACAATCTGCATAACGTGTGTGATTCCTGAGGTAATTTTTTATCAATGTATCTAAATCATTGTTCCAATCAACATCTGTAATGACTGACCTTGTATAGATTTGCGTTTGGAGGTATGCTAACCATTATATTTGGATATTTGTGTAATCGTCCACACCATGGAATCTCGTCTTGACAGTTTTTAGTGTAATCCATCAGCTGCCATATCTTTGGTAAGCCTCTCCCAGTCCCCAAATATGTCCGGCATCTCTCTTGAAATTTGTGTTGGTAGATCTGCATAGGGGGTATGAAAAAGGCGTAGGAACCGGGGGGGGGGGCGGATCCCCCCCAGGAAATCATGCGGGGGGACCGGTAATAGTGAAATCCCACCCCAGGGCTGTAAGTGAGGCGAGTGCCCTCGGGCGCAGCTGTGAGGGGTTGCACAGCTGCCTGATCAGCAGCTGCAGCCTGCAGGACTGGTTGGGGAGATCACGGATTTCCCTAACCAGTCCAACATTAAGGTAACACTTATCAGTGTGCTCTCTGTCACTGAGCGCCGGGTAATGGGATATGACGTTTATATCCCACCCCCGGCGCTCAGCATAAACAGCTGTGCGCAGCCGCACTCACTGAAAGCGAGCGGCAAACCAGAAGGAAAGGAGGAAGAGAAAGGTAAGAGATGTGGAGAATGAAGGGGGGGGTCTGATGTGGATAATGAAGGGGGGGTCTGATATGGAGAACAAAGGGGGGGTCTGATGTGAAGAACGAAGGGGGGGTCTGATGTGGAGAATGAAGGGGGGTCTGATGGTCTGATGTGTGTGTGCATATACATATGGTGAGGCATGTATGTGGGCAATGTTTATGAATGTGTATGGGCACTTGGGCAGGCATGTGTGTGTGTGTAGGGCAGGTGTGTATATGTGCATGTATGGGCACGCGTATATACGGGCAGTGTATGTGCATACGTGTGTATGGGCAGTGTATATGTGTACGTCTGTATGGGCAGTGTATGTGTCTACGTCTGTATGGACAGTGTATATGTGTAAACTTAAAAGGGGTAGGATAAAAGCGCTAAAAGCTAATTTTTAAAAAACAAATAAAAAAAAAAAAAGTCTTTTTAAAACAAAGTTATTGTAGATGTAGCAGCAGAACCACTTGCCAAGGTTTCCTCTTCTTGGCTTGGACAGGTAGAGTAGTTCACAAGGGGGTTAGTGGCTGCACTCTCACGGATGTGAATATATGAAAGAAAGAGAAACACAATAGTGCAATATGTCTCTTATGAAAAAATAAATAAATTATGCCTAATTTTCGTGTACACAAGTTGTGCTGTATTTCCCTAATCACCGCAGCAGCCCAAGAGACACTCTTCCTCAGGGTGTGAATATACAGATAAGCAAATGGTTGGGGCGCAGGTACATGTAAGGGAAGAAAATAAATATATAGTGTAAAGAGTATAAATTCTAATAGAATAAGTTATGTTGTGGTTGCACTCACAAACGGATAAGATGCTTCAGGCCCTTCAGAATATGTTGAAAAAATCTTTAATGAGTCTTCATACAGAATCTATAAAATGAGACTGAAAATAGTGCAGTATCTTCAATAAAATGATTGTGGTTAAATAAAAATGCACTCAAAGTTCATCCATGCACGAAGTGCATATAAAAGCATAAGGTTAAAGTCCGCCAAAAAACTCGATCAAAGGGATGTCCCGTGTGATCCTTCTGACGCGTTTTGCCGTGTGGGCTTCCTCAAGAGAAAAGGTTTTCGTCGGTAATTGTTTCTGTTCGGTATCGCTGTTCTTTTATATCCCTCGTGTGTTCGTATCGTCGCGTTCTCTGACATATATGGTGTAGTCGCGTTCGGATGTTTTCGGATGTCTCCGATTGTCTTCGTGTGTCTTATAAAAAACTTATTTTTTATAAAATGAAGGCCGCAAGGGGCTACTCACATTTGGTGGGGGCTTCTTCAGTTAGTGCTGCCAAAGAAATCTTTAAGGCGAGGATTATATCGCCCAAGCTAACTGGGGCTAACTGAAGAAGCCCCCACCAAATGTGAGTAGCCCCTTGCGGCCTTCATTTTATAAAAAATAAGTTTTAAGAGACATATTGCACTACAGTGTATATGTGTGTATATAAGGAGTGTATTTGTCTTATAGTGTAAGTATGTGCAAGGGCAGTGTATATTTATGGGGAGGCATGTGTGTGTGAGCAGTTTATGTATGTTTGGGCAGGCGTGTATAAGGGTAGTGCATATGTGTGAGTACTGGCAAGTGTGTATGTTAGTATGTTTCCAGGTGTGTTATGGTGGGCATGTGTCTAGGTATATTAGTGTGGGAATGTTTTGGGGTGTATTATTGTGTGTGTGTGTGTGCATGTGTGTTTATGTTATTCAAGTGTTTAAGTGGATATGTTCCTGTGTGCATGACGTGTTAGGAGTCTTACATGGTTCCTTCAATACATCATAGTAGTCTCTGTGGCCGTGTCCAGTGGGGTCCATCTGTAGTTGTAAAATTTTTCTTTTTTTGTTAGTTTCTGTGGGAATTTTTCTCCCATTCATCCAGTAGAGCGTTTGTGAGCTGAGAGTGATATACCAAGACATTTTGGACAACACTATGCTTCTAACTTTGTGGGAACAGTTTGGGGAAGGTCCTTTTCTATTCCATCACGACTGTGCCCCAGTGTACAAAACAAGGTCCATAAAGGCATGGTTGCAAGAATTCCCTCCAGAAATCTTGTGGAAATCGTTCCCAGAAGAGTGGAAGCCGTTATAGCTGCAAAGGGGGACCCAACTACATATTAATGTCTATGTATTTATAATGCAATGTCATAAAAGTCCCTGTTGGTGAAATGGTCAGGTGTCCCAGTACTTGTGACCCAACATTATTGCAACTTTTTTTATTCAAATATGGTTACATCTCTGGGGGATGACTTGCCATGAAAAACACTTTAATTCCTCAATTGCATACAATCTTTTTTTTTTTTTTTTTAACTTCTTTATTACAAGGAGAAGACAGAGCATATAACAGAAAAACAATGGCACACAGAGACACAGTGACAGATTAGATGCAGACAGGTACAAGCAATGCACAATTCCAAAAACACATACAGTGCAGGTAAAAACACTTCCTCAATCACAGAACACCTGGCCACAACACAGATATGTCGTGTTCCGTAACTAGATCAGAACCCCGGTATGGGGCGAATACCTTTGAGGACCTGAAGACAATACCACTCCGTGGTATTGAACGTTTGAAACAGTGACAACCTGGTGGCGTTATCTAAAGTTGCGATATATGGGGACTGAAAAGATATTTAACTTTGCTTTCCTTATGAAGGACAGCTTCAAGCCATTACATATGGAACAAAAATTGCAGTCGCGACAGAACCAGAGGAAGCAACGGAAGTTGAGGAGCAATCCATTGGGACAGTATTGCCCGTTTTGCCACTGCGGAAAGTATAAGCAAGAGAAATTTAGCCCTCGCTACAGGTGGGGGAATGTGGTCAGGGAATATACCAAAAATAGCCCATTCAGCAGATATGGCAAAACGAATGCCCAGAGTGTCGTTGATATATGTTTGTAGGGCATCCCAAAATAGGGCAATAGAGCTGCAAGACCACAAGCCATGCAGAAGATCGGCCTCAGGCAATTGACATTTTAAACAGCGGGAGTGATCCGCTAAGCCCGTTAAAAACCGAAGTTTAGGGGTGACATACGCTTTATGCACAATCTTGAGGAACATTTCACTATAATCCCTAGAAACCAGGACTTTAGAATTGAACATATAAACCCGGAGAATCTGGTTCGGAGGTAGATTTGGAAAGTCAGCCCTCCAGGATGGAAGACCTGCGCCGTGAGACTCCCAATCGAGGACAGGCCGGAGCAGACTATAGATAGTAGATATCTTGAGCAGTATGACAGGGGACAATACCGTTACCTGGTCCAAGGAACTGTTAGAATTAGCCCCAGAGAGATGAGGGAGCAGGGAATTAATATAATGACGAAGTTGAAAGTAGTGAATAGGGTGAACGTGAACAGTAGGGAATTTAGATTGGAGCTGCAAAAAGGACAACAGTTTACCCCCACGTGGGTCCAGAAAATCGCCAATGGTGCGACCCCCCCACCCGGGCCAGGCGTCGAAAGACAATATCCTCCCTCCCATGCTGGAATTGCGGGTTACGGATCAAAGGCAGGAACTTAGAATAGTGGACCTCCAGGCGCCGTCTAACACGCCCCCAAGCCTTAACAGTATGATACAGCAACGGGTTGGATACGACCTCCAGGGGCAGATCAACTGTAGATAGATGCAGGAGAGAGGCCAAAGAAATGGTAGGAGACAAGCATTGTTCCAGGGACACGTTGGTAAATTTAGACCCGCCTTGCAACCAATCAGCCGCAAAACGATAATTAGAAGCCAAATTATAGTCCAACAGATTAGGCAAATTCACCCCCCATTGCGAGCAGGCTGTTGGAGTTTAAACAGGGAAATTCTAGCTTTTTTATTGCACCACAGGAATTTACGCAGCAGTGCATTATGATGTTGGATATCTTTCTTAAGGTAAGAGGTAACATATGGATCGGATATAAAAGTTTGGGGAAAAAGGCCATTTTGTACAAGTGGCATCGTCCCAAGAAGGAGAGGTTAAATTTGGACCACGTTTTGAAAGAATCCTCCATTTGACGCAACAGAGGAGAAAAGTTGAGGAGAAAAGTCAAACAGATTAAGAAGGAACGGCATGGCCGCTTTGGGGTTGGAAACGTATAACAGAAGATCGTCAGCAAAGGCTGCGATCTTGAGCTCAACCTCACCTACTCGGATACCCTCAAGCTCGACGGAACGCTCAACAATTCGTATGAGGGGCTCGAGTGCTAGATTGAACAGAAGAGGGGACAGAGGACAGCCCTGACGAGTACCTCTGCCTAGAGAGAACCAGCGGGAATTCACGTTATTCACTGTAACTTGGGCCATAGGCAAATGATACAATGCACGAAACATCTGTATAAAGGGCAAGCCAAAATGATGGAATTTAAAGAAACTAACAAGATAAGGCCAGGAAATTCTGTCAAAAGCCTTATCAGCGTCACAACTAATCACAATAGAGGCTTTACTATTTGTAAGTTTAGCAGTAAAGATTGCGGAAATAAGGCCTCTAATATTCCGCGTAGAGTGGCGACCCTTAACAAAACCCGTTTGAGAGGGGGAGGTAAGCTTCATTAAAACAGGTTGTAGTCGGGAAGCCATGATTTTAGCATAAATTTTAAGATCCTGGTTCAGCAGGGAGATGGGGCGATAAGAGGACAGCAAAGCAGGGTCCCTGTTGGGTTTCGGAATAACTATAATGCGGGAAGCCGTAAACTCCTTCGGGGGTATCTTTCCCTGCAGAAATCCATTAAAAACATCAGTAAGATGTGTCGGTAAGTAAGTAGAAAGTAATTTATAATATTCGGCACCCAGGCCATCTGGTCCCGTGGATTTACCGTTAGGGAGGGACTTTATGGCAGCCGCAATTTCGGAGGGGGTGAAAGGCGTAACCAAACGTTCTCGGTCGTCAGGCGTCAATTTAGGAATACCAGCCTGGCGAAACAGTTGAAGCATCATATCAGGATCATTGGATTCAGAGGAATAAAAATCCTCAAAATAGTCAGCTTAAACGCTTCTGAAGTATAAAGGTAGTTAGGAAACCTCCAATTACGGGACACCTGATATGGGGAGGTTAGAGAGACCTCTATCCAGATGGGAGCATGATCAGAGATCACTATCTGGCCTATGTGGGCAGCCTTCAACCTATGTAGCAATAATTCAGGCAGGAACAGGTAGTCCAGCCGGGAAAACGAATTATGGGGATGGGAGTAGAACGTGTATTGTTTATCTGTTGGATTAAGAAACCTCCAGGCATCCCGCAAACGGAGGTGATCCAGCATGGGTAGGGAGGAGAGCCCGAGAGGGCGGGAGGAAGGGCCAGAGACATCTAAAGCAACATTAGCCACTAAGTTAAAATCACCCCCCAAAATCACGTTAGGGGCCGCAATCTCCAGTAATAGCGAGTAAACTTTGGCCATAAAAGCGGACTGGTCAGAATTTGGAGCGTATAAATTGACAAAGGTAAAGGAGTCATTAAACAATTTGACCCTAAGAATAATGTATCGCCCTTCCGGGTCAGCAATCTCTGATTCGACAACGAAAGGCAACTGTTTGGAGAGTAGGATAGTGACACCCCTAGATTTCTTGGTGTACATAGCGGAATAACAAGCACGCAACCATGGCGCCTTTAGCGTGTTTTTGACAGGGTCACACCAGTGGGTTTCTTGGAGGTAAATAACATCCGGACGCATACGCTTGAGATGGGTGAGAACTTTTTTACGCTTAACAGGGGTGTTTAAACCTTCTACATTCCACGACACAATACGCAAGGAGGATGACGCATCACACCTAGTATCGGCTTGCATCATATCTATTATGGCAACGGAGCCAGGTTTTCACCCGATGCCCCGCGGAGGAAGAGACCAAACAGAGAATAAGCCGGAACAGGTCGGTCCAGGGGGGTCCCAGCCAGCCCTCCCAGACACCTTACAGACAGGACATAAAATGGAATCGTACATCACCATTTGAAAAGAGCTATGCTTCTCCCAATTTTTTTGTTTTTGCATAAACCAGAACTCGGCACATGTAATTTTGTGCCTAGAAACACAACAAATTAACCAAAAACAATAACAGTAACCAAGAGCAAACAAAACATTGCATGGTAGAAAATGATGACTCGAAAGATGCAAAGCCAGGCACCAACGGCTGACTGAATTCTCAAGCCCTAGGGGAGACAGGTGGAGAAGAACCAGGCAAAGAAGTAGGGCGAGAACGAGAAGGAGGGGGGGAGGCCTCAGGCACCGCCGAACTGTCATCCGGAGCTGGGGAAGACCTGGAATCAGCACGAAGAAATTCCTTGGCCGCCGCAGGGGTGTCAAAAAAGTAGGCTTGCCCCCCATGGGTAATCCTGAGCTTAGCCGGATAGAGAAGAGCGAACTTCACTCGCTTGTTGTAGAGTTCAGTACAGATTTCGGAGAACTGACGTCGTTTGACCGTTACTGCAGCAGAAAAATCTTGGAAGAGTAACAGCTTGTGCTTGTGATAAAAAAGAGCTGTGACCTTTCTATAAGCGTCCAGGAGCTTGACCTTGTCAGTATAGTTGAGGACCCGAAAAAACACCGCCCTAGGACGAGACGAAGCAGTAACAGGGAGTTGACCAATACGATGTACCCTCTCGATGACCAATTCACCCTGAGGAAGCACCAGGCCTAAAGACTTGGGAAGCCAAGTCGTTACAAGGTCATGTAGCGCTGTGCCCTTAACCTCCTCAGGCAGGCCAACCACTACTACGGTTTTCAAGATCGTCAATACGGTCTTGTAAGGACGTGATCAGATGATCTTGTGAGCGGAGAGAGGCAGACATGGAAGCGGTCCCGTCCTCTATGTCAGAGACCCTGGATTCCAGAGAAGTGATCCTCTGTCCCTGAGAGACCAACTCAGCAAGAACGGCATTGATGGAGTCAGACAGTTTCTCAAGCTTTGAATCCAGGAGTGGAGATATAACACCAACAAGGTCTTGAGCTGTCAGTGGATCTTTGGAGGAGGCAATGGACACGGAGGGCCCCTCCGCTACAGTAGAGCCTGACCCAGGAGGAGGAGGCACCTGCTTGAAGGTCGCTTGTCAGACCCGGCGGGGACCACCTACCTCGCTGCGGGGTCCTTCCGCCCGGACCACGATCCCCGTCGGCCGGCCTCCTCGCAACATGGCCGCACGGTCCCAGGACCGTGCGCCACGCCGAGTCTCGGGTCCCGCGTCGCGGGAACCGTCAGGCAGGAGGTCTACTCCTGCCCGCGGACCTCCCGATCACGGCGCGGCCCTGCCTCGCGGCAGGCCGCGCTCCCGGCCTCGCGGTCTGCGTGCACGGAGTGCCGCACACGCGCCGAGCTCTCGGAGAGGAGGGGGCGTGGCTTAGCCCCGTGATGCAACCTCCCTCTCCACAGCCACCAGAGGGAGGGGGAGGAGATAGACACGGCTCTGTCTACCTCCCCTCAGGTGTAGCACTTAGGGTGGGAGGGGATCAGGTGATAGGGGTGGATAACTCATTACCTGCCCCTAGATAATCCCCACAAGCCTCTGCACCAATGCTTCTTTGTTAAACTTCCTCATAGCGTATGACCTCCCTGTATTCTTTGAATCCCTGGTATCTTGACTATTTGGCTTTCGTCCCACGTTTATGCTGTCTGCTGCCTGCCTTGACCTTTGGACCGTGACCCCGACTCTTCTATTGGATTTGCCCCTCTTTGTACTGCGTACTGGACTTTGTGTAGTGGTGCCTGCGCCACGCTCCGCACCCCCCCACCTGACAAAACAAAGAAGCCAATATGGAGCCTGCAGGCGCTGCTGATGCGCTCCACACCCTGACCCAGCAGATTGCGGCTATGGCCCAAAACATGATGGACCTACAGGAGAATCAACTCCTGCTCCGCCAACAGTTCCAAGTCGTCCAAGGGGCCATACCCCAACCACCTCCAGTAGGTGTTCTTCCTGGACCCATCGGGGAACCAGTGGCGGAAGGGGCTGGGGCCCACCCTGAACCCCCTGTTCGTTTGCCTGCTGTCTTTGACGGAGACCGCACCAAGTACCAGGCGTTCGTGACCTCGTGTGAACTGTTGTTTGCGTTGAAGCCCCGCACGTACGCTACGGACTTTGTCAAGGTGCGTTCGGCGATCTCCCTCCTGTCCAATGGACCCATGATCTGGGCCCATCACCTGTTGCTCACGCAACACCCAGCCTTAGAGACTTGGGTACTGTTCCGCCAGGCCATGGACGGCTTATATGCAGACCCCCACAGAAGGGGGACTGCTGAGAACCTCCTCCATAACCTCAGGCAAGGACGCAAGCCGGTGGAGGACTACATTTCCGAGTTCCGGAGTCTGGCCACAGAGACACAGTGGAATGAACCCGCACTGCTTCATCAGTTCCGGCTCGGGTTGGCGGAGTCCCTCAAGGACGAATTAGCCCGGGTAGACCCCCCGGCCACTCTGGAGGCCATGATCCACGCCGTCACTCAATTGGATCGCCGTCTCCGGGAACGTCGAGTCGAGCGGGGTCCTCAACCTCTCTCTCGTCCTGGCTTCACCAACCGTCCTCTGACGGCGACTCCGGGTCCTTCCTCTTCTGATGCCGTTGAACCCATGCAAATCGGTGTGGCAAGAGGACCCCTGTCGACAACAGAAAGAACCAAACGGAGGAACGAGAACCTGTGTCTGTATTGCGGGAAGCCAGGGCACCTGGTTCGTGTATGCCCCCTAGCACCACCTCGAGGTTGTCAGATATTTTATGATAGAAAACATGTATTTTATATATTCTGTATTTTACATGAGCACAAAATGGAGTCAAAGCCATTTTATTTTACTTAATCATATAATGATTATTTCTTTTTATCTTTGTTCCCTCTATAATTGAGAACAAAGAAGTATTCATGTATATAGATGTTTCAGTATATATGATCCAATTAACGTTATCTTCCATGAGAAAGTTAAGGAGTAGACACTACATATCCTTAGGAATGTAAATTGGAATGGGGGATACGTCGTAAGACCACCAAAACCTAATTTACTACCTAGGAGGCAACGTCTGGAGATATGGGTGACTACAAAGACCTGATTTACTATCTAGGAGGTAACATCTAAAGATAAGGTGACCAAGGATAAATTCCTAACACATATGTAATGGTTTTAAGTTATTTCTTAGACCAGAGCGTCTCTCGCAGGTAAATTAAGAAATTACAACGATGTAAATACGAGTAGAAGTCCTAATTATAATGGGTAAAACCCACCATTATGATTGGAGAATTCCAATCAAGAGGTGGAGGCTATGATAATAAGCCCTGTCTTTAAAAGCTTAGGTTTTTAATAATTAAGGGTCGGACCTTAAAAAAGAAACGGACCTGAAACAGACAGACCCTGACGGACTCATTTAAATTTACCCCAGAGAATTGGAATCTTAAGATCCTGGCACCATAATCTTACTCTTAGAATTACTTTGAGTCCCAACCTATATAACTTTTAGAAAGTATATTTCTTTCCACCTAATTTCTTGCCACTGAACCTGGATTAACTTCTACAAGGACCAGTAGGACAACAGCAACAAGTGGTGGTAAATATAATTGTTTTATTATGCTGAATAGAGATAAATGTTGTCTTCTTCATATAGAATTCCCTGTTTCTGGGAAATAAATAATATATTGCATTATTGTATATGACGGCTTGTGAGACTGCAGCTTATAACCCGTGATAATTACAATAATGAAAAGGTATTTTTACCTGTAGATGAAGTTTGACATTATTTGCATCTATTAGGAATTTCACTAAATACTCTTAGACATTATTAAATTATTTTAATCTGTCATATTAGTTGAACTAATATAATAGAGTTAGTGATCTTTTTATTACCGCCCTGATTATCATTTTTGGTTGCTGAGTGGGATGGAAATTAATTGTGTGTGTTAGACTCATAAAGTAGTAATTCATATTGATAATATCGATAATATATTGTAATTGGAACTGATTCAATTTGACATGTTTTAAGAATTTTGTGTTTTATATCATGCACTGTGTGACTCCTATAGATATTTTATAAATTGTGTTTACAATAAATAATATTTTTGATTGATTATTATTGTGATATATATATCTAATTTGAATTATAATTTTCGGCGATCTGAAAGGATTTAGGATCGGAGATAAAATATAGGGTATCTCCTTAAATTAACATTGTGGATGTGGTTCTACAATCTTTGGTAGCGTCGTTATTTTGCGTGTGTGATAAAATATTGGTTTTACCTATTTTGTCTCATTAATATCCCTAACAAGGTAAGGCCATGTCTTTGCGTACCTCTCTATGTCTCAACGGTGCGGCCTCTCACCTCTCCCTTCCGGTGTTGTTGCAGTGGGGCAATAAGTCCGTACCCCTACGCGCCATCCTGGATTCCGGGGCCAGCGAAAGCTTTCTGGACACTGACCTAGCGCACCGCCTACACACCCCCACACGTCTCCGGGACCAACCCCTCAAAGTACGACTGGTGGACGGGAGACCGATATCATCCGGACCGGTTACCACCGAGACCGTCCCTCTTCGCCTTACCGTTGGAACGGCACATCACGAGACAATGGTCCTCAACCTTGTACACACCCCCACGTACCCTCTCATCCTGGGTCTTCCCTGGCTCTGTAAACACGATCCAGCAATAAAGTGGTCGTCAGGAAAAGTCACGTGTGGTTCGGCCTTTTGTGTGCAACACTGTATTGCGGGTGCTACGCTCTCTCTTCTCGAGTCTTCGTCGCCTCCTTCTGCTGGGGCTCCTACGCTACCAGCCCAATACCGGTGTTTTGCCTCCGTTTTCGACCCTAAGGAAGCCGAACGTCTTCCACCACACAGACCTTATGACTGTCCGATAGACCTCCTCCCGGGGGCCCCCATACCGTTCGGTCGTATCTTTCCCCTCTCGGAACCCGAACTCAGGATCCTCAAGGAGTACATCGAGGACAACCTGCGGAAAGGCTTCATCCGACCTTCCACTTCCCCAGCCGGCGCTGGGATCTTCTTCATCGGGAAAAAAGACGGAGGACTTCGACCTTGCGTCGATTACAGGGAATTGAACCACATAACCATAAAAAACAAGTACCCCCTGCCGTTGATTCCCGAACTCATGGACCGCCTTCGGGGGGCGCAAGTGTACTCCAAGATTGATCTCCTTGGTGCCTACAACCTGGTTCGCATCCGGAAAGGGGACGAATGGAAGACGGCTTTTCGTACCTGATACGGACATTACGAGTACAGGGTCATGCCGTTTGGTCTCTGTAATTCACCAGCCACGTTTCAGCGTTTCCTGAACAACATTTTCCGGGACGTGCTGGACTCATGTGTTGTGGTCTACTTGGACGACATCCTCGTCTACTCATCCTCACTCACAGAACACCGAAAGCACATGGCACTAGTACTGACTCGGCTCCACCAGAACCATCTATATGCCAAGCTGTCCAAGTGCACCTTCGAAACCACCAGGGTGGAGTTCCTGGGGTTCATAATCACCCCTGGGAAGATAGAGATGGACCCAAGGAAGGTGTTGGCGATCCAGCAATGGCCTATCCCGAACTCTGTCAAGGCAGTCCAAAGGTTCATCGGTTTCGCCAACTTCTACAGGCGGTTCATCAAGGGGTTCTCTCGCCTGGTCCTCCCCATCACCAGTCTGACCAAGAAACACACCACGTTTCGGTGGACACCACCCGCACAAAAGGCATTCGACATGCTGAAACAGCAGTTCACCACAGCCCCCATCCTCGTACTCCCTGACCCGCTGAAGGCCTACTGGTTGGAGGTAGATGCATCGGAATCCGCTGTGGGGGCCGTTCTCTCACAGCGCCAAGGAGCACAAGACCTACTTCATCCGGTCTCCTACTTCTCCAAACGACTTTCCCCAGCCGAGAGTCACTACACCGTGGGGGACCGGGAACTCCTGGCCATCAAGATGGCCTTGGAGGAGTGGCAGCACCTGCTGGAGGGAGCACAGTACCCCATCACAGTATTCACCGATCATCGCAACTTGGAATACCTTCGTACAGCCAAGAGACTCTGCCCTCGGCAAGCCAGATGGGCGTTGTTTTTTACTCGCTTTCAACTCCATATCACCTACAGACCCGGGACCAAGAACGCCAAGGCCGACGCCTTATCCAGGTTATACGACCCCGTGGAGGAACCCTTCTCGTCACAAGACGGTATCCTGCAGTCCGCACACTTCTTGGGCATACAGACGTCCCTCATGGAGGACCTCCGCAGACACAGCCGAACCCTACGCTCCGAACCAGAGACAGCGACTTGCAGGGCCTCTCAGGGCCTGTTCCTGAAAGATGGGTTGGTGTATGTACCCCTCCCGGCGAGACATACAGTACGCCACGCGGTCCATGACCTTCCTTCCTCCGGTCATGGAGGACACCGACAGACCCGGGACCTCGCCCAAAGATACTTCTGGTGGCCGACTATGTCGAAAGACATCGAGCAGTACGTCCACTCATGCTCTGTGTGTGCCCGATCCAAGAAACCCACCACCAAAACAGCCGGCCTCCTGCAACCCCTCGCCATCCCCGAGCAACCATGGCAAGACATCACAGTTGATTTCATCGTGGACCTACCACCCTCACAAGGCCACAACACAGTCATGGTGGTGGTGGATCGTCTCACAAACATGGCACATTTCGTCCCCACCACTGCGTTACCCACCGCGGCCAAGACGGCCGACCTGTTTTTGCAATCCATCTACAGACTGCATGGGACTCCCCACACCGTGTTGTCGGACCGCGGTACCCAGTTCACGTCCCGATTCTGGAAGGCGTTCTGTAAGGGACTGGGGATCCGTCGCTGTTTGTCCTCCGCCTATCACCCCCGTACCAACGGCCAGACTGAACGGGTGAACCAAATCCTGGAGCAATACTTACGCTGCTACGTCTCGCATCTCCAAGACGATTGGTTCTCCTTGTTGCCACTGGCGGAGTTCTCGTACAACAACCACCTACAACGGTCCATAGGGATGTCCCCCTTCAAAGCGGTTTATGGGTACAACCCGTCCTTTCTCTTCGACCTCCCATCCACCGAGGGGGTCCCTCCAGCCCGGGACCGTATCCAGCGCCTACAACAAACCGTCCCAGTCCTCAGAGCCGCGCTGCAAAAAGCCCAAGCACAACACAAGAAACAGTTCGACAAGCACCACCGGCCACATGCCCCTCTTCAAGTGGGCGACAAGGTGTGGCTCTCCTCCAAATACATACCCACGCGGACACCCTCCAAGAAATTGGGTCCCACCTATCTAGGACCCTTCCTCGTCACCGCTTTGATCGGTCAAGCGGCAGTCCGGCTCCAGCTCCCTGCCTCCTGGGGTCTTCATCCCACGTTCCACGTATCCTTGGTGAAGAAATGGGTCCCTCCCAGGGACGCCTGTGGAAGCACCCCTCCTCCTCCTCCGGTCCTGGTGGACGACGACAATGAATATGAGGTGGAAAGCATCCTGGACTCACGCATTCGCAGGGGTCGTTTCGAGTACCTCGTACTTTTGAAGGGATTCGGCCCGGAGGAACGGTCCTGGGAACCCCTGGCCAACGTTCACGCCCCTGCTAAGATCCGATCCTTCCATCGCACCCATCCGGGTCGTCCCGTTCCCCGTCGCGCCCGGGGGTCCCTCGTACGGGGGGGGTATGTCAGACCCGGCGGGGACCACCTACCTCGCTGCGGGGTCCTTCCGCCCGGACCACGATCCCCGTCGGCCGGCCTCCTCTACTCCTGCCCGCGGACCTCCCGATCACGGCGCGGCCCTGCCTCGTGGCAGGCCGCGCTCCCGGCCTCGCGGTCTGCGTGCACGGAGTGCCGCACACGCGCCGCGCTCTCGGAGAGGAGGGGGCGGGGCTTAGCCCTGTGATGCAACCTCCCTCTCCACAGCCACCAGAGGGAGGGGGAGGAGATAGACACGGCTCTGTCTACCTCCCCTCAGGTGTAGCACTTAGGGTGGGAGGGGATCAGGTGACAGGGGTGGATAACTCATTACCTGCCCCTATATAATCCCCACAAGCCTCTGCACCAATGCTTCTTTGTTAAGCTTCCTCATAGCGTATGACCTCCCTGTATTCTTTGAATCCCTGGTATCTTGACTATTTGGCTTTCGTCCCACGTTTATGCTGTCTGCTGTCTGCCTTGACCTTTGGACCGTGACCCCGACTCTTCTATTGGATTTGCCCCTCTTTGTACTGCGTACTGGACTTTGTGTAGTGGTGCCTGCGCCACGCTCCGCACCCCCCCACCTGACATCGCTGTAGACTTATCTCTTGCCTTGCTTTGCCTGGTGGATGATTTAGATGGAGGATCCATATACTTTTCCATGTGTAGACAAGGGGCCGTGAGGAACTCACCCCCCAGAGTAAAAGAGAATAGGGCAGCACAAGGAAGAGAGAAAAGAGAGGAAAAGAAGAGTATGGGGGTAGACACAGAAAGTAAAACCTGGTCACAGATCCTTTGATAACATAAAGTAGCAGAACAGGTATGTACACAGCACAGTATACCACAGAAGCAGTGATCTCAGCACGGCGACCGCAGATAAAAGGAAATGAACACAACCCCCAAAAAGAATAAAGAAAAAACCCGTACCCTACCACCCCACCTAACTAGAGCCCAATCTACCCCCAAATCTAACTAAGTGCCAGAAATGCCAGTAAAGCAGAGCAGGAGCAGTCAGCCGAAATGTGATCTTGTGCGCTTGAAGCTCGTCGCAGTCCCACTTGCCTTGTGATGCACACCCTACCCAAACCGAACCCTACCCTCCCAACCTAACTATAACCCACCCGAACCCGTTACTAACTAAGAGCCGGTGAAAATAACAAAAACCCCCAAATGGAAAATAAAAGAACAAAATGAGTCCAGCCCCGCAGGTGCACTGCCGGGGCCTACCAGACGAACACTGAGGTCAGCCGCTAATCGCGGCGCCGTACGGTGTAGTGCGGTGCAGAACCGTGGAGGAGCAATAGAAGGGACCGCGGATGTGGTAATTCACAGCTGCGGATGTGGTGTAGCCGACGGCGCCAATCCCCCGGAGACCAGCGGAGGAGCCAACGATCCAAGCCCACTCCTCCCGGTACGGTACGAGAACTCCTCCGCTATGCGAGGGGGGTCACAGAAGGGCAAGAGGCAGCAAGAGGACACGGCTCCAACCGCGTGGCAGGAACCAAGCGGCAGAATAGAGGTAACGCCTCACTCCAGGCCTAACATGTGTGGTCCGCACACGGCTCCCGGGGAGTAATATAACGAGTGCTGCGGGACAAATAAACCCGCGATCCAACGCCGGAGAACAAGCCCACAGCAGCGATGGTGAGCTGGATGCCAAATTGTGGCTTGGGAGCGTGGATGGATGGTGATATTGGTAGCACTCAGGGAGCACAGCTAAAAAGCGGCCATCTCAAGAGCCCGCCTCCCGGAAGTCAATTGCATACAATCTTAATAAATACAGATTAATACTGAAAGCACTTTATTTTTGTGTAAATTTGTATTTAATTTACCTTACTTTATTATGGCAGCTTAAAACGACAACTCACAGCATCAACTGACCTGTGTTAATTAAATGTTTCTATTTAGATATTAATAGTATTTATGTGTTGTCTGCTCCCAGACCACACATGTGGAAAGGGTTAATTGTATCACTGTATTTCTGTAGGATCTTTTGTTTTGTTAAAATGTAGACAATTGTGCATTACTTAAAGCATTATTACCAGTGGTTTTAAGTGAAATAACTGAAATATATGCCAAACTTTTGGTTAATTTTCTTTGACCTGTTTGTTTAATAAAGAATTTTTCTGTGAAAACTGAACATGATACTTTTTTTGTGAGGAAATTGTACATACACACACACATAAATTTATATAAAATTTGCCATGAACAATTCCCAGTTTACTGAACAAGAATATACCCTACCAGTAAAAATGCTAACCCCCTCCCCCAGATTTGTAGGGGTTCCTACGCCCATGTTAATGAGGGAAGTATTTCCCTGGAATTGCTGGTCCAATTTGGAGTCTGTAAAATTATTTGTATTGTTTATCCAATCCAGCACATATCTCATAAGAGAGGCTCTGTTATAAGTCTTGATCTCGGGTATGTTAAAGCATAAGTGTAATAAAAAATATATACAATGTAATAAAAGAATACTTATCTATACAAATGTCCATGTACATATAAGAAGAAAAATAAAAAACATAGAAATTATAGTGCTAATCATTCTGTAAGAAATGCACTCACATGCACAAGAGCCTATAAATACCAGCTCTTGTATAACAAGTGTTGTTTCTTCCTCCATACTAAATGAAGTGTTGCTAATGTAAAAAACAGTAGAAAATGCCAGACACAGAGTAATAAGCATAATATGCTGTTTTATTGGCCCCTTAATGGCTTACTTTAAAATCAGTAAAAACAAATGTCCCATATGACTTGCGTGTATAGTCTACTCTCAGTAGGATGGATAACGTTTACTGGTGCAAAGCTTCCCTTTCCGTTTGAGCTGTATGTTCGTCGCAGTTTGGTTTTCTCCTTCTGTCTCCGTGCACCGCTGCTGATGGTATACTCCAGTCCATGGATATGATTATAAACTATTGGATTCGGCTTATGAGAAAGGTCTCTCCAGATGTATGTGAGAAGTGCCTGCTACGAGATACAATAGCTCTAAATAGCTGTTTCCTCAGACATTTAACACGGCTTTGAGAGACATTGTTAAGTGTATATACAGTAACTGGAACATTATACAATCCAATTCCTCATAGTCCAAATCATTCCGAGAACCTCCAATTCTCAGTTACCAACGCAACCGGAACCTTCACGATATGCTGGTTACACACCGATTCCACTAAGGGCCATGTAACTATTTACGTTAGATGCCAGGGCTCCGAAAGGGTTAAATGAGGTTAACAACCTCAACTGTTTCCTGGATCAACGCTGACCGTTCCTTGCTGTGAATCTTCTTACAGATAGGTTTCTTTGATTATACCTTGTTGGGATTCTTGATATGTTTTATTTTCTAAAATATTGTGGGACACTGATCGTCCGATCTATTTAACTTGTGGATCATTTGTTCCTCTCTTTGAGAAAACCAATTAATAGAATTACTATATGTATATTCAGTAGTGTACCTAGCGGGGGGTGAGAGGGGCGGTCCGCACCGGGTACCGCTCATCAGGGGGGTGCCAACTTGCCGGCACCCCTCCAGAGACAGACAGTAATGTCCGCCGCTGGAGGAGCAGGCTCGCAAGGGAGCGGTATCGGAGGTCTTTAGCCTTGAACCTGGCTTAAAACCACTCAAGGGAGCCGGAGGTCTGTTAAAGACCTCCGATATCGCTCCCTTGCGATCCGCGCGGCAACAGCTGCTGTGCGCCAGGATTTGTTGTCAGATCCCGGCGCACAACACTGAAGCCGCGCCCACTGCCGTCCGTACCCTCTGACCCGGAAGAAGACAGAAGAACTGAAGAAGAGGAGCGAAGGATTGGTATATGTGTGGATTGGTATATATGGATTGGTATGCGTGGATTAGTATATGTCTGGATTGGTATATGTGTGGATTGGTGTATGTGTGGATTGGTATGTGTGTGGATTGGTATGTGTGTGGGTTGGTATGTGTGGATTGGTATATGTGTGGATTGGTATATGTGTGGATTGGTATATGTGTGGATTGGTATATGTGTGGATTGGTGTATGTGTGGATTGGTATGTGTGTGGATTGGTATGTGTGTGGATTGGTATGTGTGGATTAGTATATGTCTGGATTGGTATATGTCTGGATTGGTATATGTCTGGATTGGTGTATGTGTGGATTGGTATGTGTGTGGGTTGGTATGTGTGTGGGTTGGTATGTGTGTGGATTGGTATGTGTGTGGATTGGTATGTGTGTGGATTGGTATGTGTGGATTAGTATGTGTGGATTAGTATGTGTGGATTGGTATATGTGTGGATTGGTATATGTGTGGATTGGTGTGTGTGTGGATTGGTGTGTGTGTGGATTGGTATGTGTGTGGATTGGTATGTGTGTGGATTGGTATATGTGCGGATTGGTAAGTGTGTGAGAGTGATGGGTGTTATGCTGTACCATTTCCAATGTATTTTTCATTATATAATTATGCTCTAGTACATCATAACTCCCATCACTCTATACTGTTCCATACAGTGGCAGAGCTGGGAGACAGAGGCCTTGCACCCCCACCGCAGGACTCCTGAAAGGTAAGTGAACTTACACAAAGTGGGAGGGGGTAGATAGGGAGAAGGGAGTGAGACGGGGGGATAGGGGGTAGATAGGGAGAAGGGAGTGAGAAGGGGTAGGTAGGACAAAAGGGAGTGAGAAGTGGTAGATAGGGCAATCATACTCCTATCATGCCAAGTCTGCGAGTACATCCTGGAATCTGGGTATGCCTGGGCATGATAGAAATGTGATTGCTGTTAACAATCATATATATATATATATATATATATATATATTAATATTGTTATTTAATTGTTTTGTCCTATTTTGGTGTGTTACTTACTTGAAATAAAAGTGTTAGATTTTTTTTTATGGTGTGGGGGGGTCATATTCGGTTTCGGCCAGGTAAATGCTGCATTTTCGGTTTCAGTCCAGAATTTGTTTCGGTGCATCCCTACTACTAATGAAGTGGTAGGCCTACACCACATCAATGTTTGGCTTAGTATATAGTGATAGGAGTTATGCTGCACTATTGTCAATGTCTGACTCAATGTATAGTGATAGGGATTACGCTGTACCACCGTCAATGTGTGCCTCAGTATTTAGTGATAGGTGTTATGTTGTACAACCGTCAATGTCTGCCTCAGTATATAATGATAACAGTAAGTGTTATGCTGTACCACCTTCAGTGTCTGCGCCGGTATATAACGGTAGAAGCTATGCAGTTTTAAAGTGTGTGTGTGGGGGGTGCCACATACAGGATCCGCCCCAGGTGCCAAATACTCTAGGTATGCCCCTGTGTATATTTGATCTTTTTTTTATATACTCTATGATATAATAGATATTAAAGTGTATCTTCTAACACTTTAGGGTAACGATCATGTTCTGCCTATTACTGGTGCTTGCTCATTTGTAACGTATATATTTGATTTCCATACTTGCTTCCATACTCACTTTATTTGAGTTTATAGGTGTACTTTCTATATAAATGGCACTCCACAGTTTTTATGCTAATTGATCAATGATATATATATCTATTTGCTGTGTTTTAATTTTAGACATGCTTGATAAAGGTCCCTGTGCGGACCGAAACTTTTTATTTTTTTTAACATGCTAAAGAAAACTTTCATAAGTTTTAAACGTTAAGTCCTTGTATATGCTATTTTGAGCTGTGGATGTTAGCACCTGGGCAATTTTCTACTATTATATTTACATATTTTTTATTTCGGGTGTGCATGAACTCTTGCATTTTTATAGTCCCACTTATACGCGCACAACGTATTTCACCAATAACCAGCTTCTTCAGAGTGCTGTCGTTGTCGTGGGGGTTGGATTATTTTATAGTGTTGCTTCTAGTGTTGGCATGTATCAAGGATCTCATTCCCGTAATATGAACGATCTATGTAAAACTAAAGCACTTTAAATGTACAATGTGAAATAATGACATGGAAATCATGTCTCATTTATATTAAATGTTAAAATAACCAACTTACATATAATTTATACAAAATAAGTACTGAATCAATTTAAAATTTATACATTATATACAGAACATATTACAAATACATCTATATAGACATTTTATAGTACTTTATAAACTAGTATTTGTGTGTATCTATGAAAAACATAATATGTATGGAAAAGGTGGTTACTCAAACATTGATCCAATATAGAAATGTCTACGTGTACACACACAAAAGAAAAATATGTATAAATATGTATAAATATGTATATACATACTAATGTCCGAATAAACACACTGAAAATCAGAGTTCAGGCCGTCTGGAATCAGTGTAACCAAATTATAGATCCATTTCATTTTTGCTTGGCCTGATATTTTATTTATACCCAACTCCAGAATATTTTGCCCCCCCAACAGTAATGGTTGAGGTCTTGAAGTTCTCCCAACGTAATAAAGATTACATGGTCACCTACCCTTGATCTACTACAGGTGATTAGTTCTTTAAGTTGGTATGTCTTAATATTATATTTAGAATTGAATGAAGTTATAACTTTTTCTGAGAATTTTGTTTGTTTACAGGTCTTACATAATCTTCATTTATATAATCCATTTTTTTCTTTAAAAAAAATTTCTTGATTGTTTTATATATATCGATGTAACTTCTACTCAGCATTTTTTTTTAGTTTTGGGACATGTCTAAAATAATTAAGGGAGTCTGTCAGGAACCACTTTTTCTCTGCCTGAACCATGGCTTTTTCATAACTAGTGGCCACCCTCCGCCCTCTGGAGCACTCAGAACTCAATTACTGGGATCAGGTGTGCCTTGTTACCTGGGTTGAGCCCTAGTCAATACATGCAGCTGGACCTTGTTACCTGGAGTACCCTGCCTTTATGAACCTGCCCTGCCCTTCAGTCAGGGCCTTTGTATTGAAGTCTATGGACCTTTCTGCTGTGGCTCTGCACATGTACTGTTCCTGGTTCCCTGCTTTGTGTCCTGATCAAGTGGATTCCCTGCTTTGTGTCCTTCCAAGCGGGCTGTGTGCCTTTCGTACCCTTCCAAGCGGGCTGTGTGCCTTTTGTGTCCTTCCAAGCGGATTCCTTGCTTTGATTCCCTGCTTTGTCCCTTCCAAGTGGATTCCCTGCTGTGTGTCTTTCGTACCCTTCCAAGTGGGCTCCCTGCCAAAAGACTTATTACCGGTATTTTATTTTGTCATACGCCCGGTTTCTTGCTTAGACTGTATTACCCTTATTTGCTGGTCCTCTTATATACATAAAATGCACTGCATTACCTGGATTTCTGCTTGTGGTGTCTTTGTTTGTATAATAATGCACCGTGGGTTACAGACTGAACCCCAAGTATCCCCTGCACATGGGCTCCTACCTGACCCCCTGTTCCATTTTTTCCAAGACCGATACTTGGTTTTACACCATTCCAACAACTTTAAAGTGGTTTTTTTATGTTTGTTACATCTCCAGGGGTTATCATTAATGTTAGTTCTTGAAGGGGATAAAGAAGTAATACAAAGCTGACCGTTTTTATTAAATGTGCTCTCCCCATGATGGACAAATGTAATGGCTTCCACAATCTCTGTTCCTCCAGTACCTCCCTGCTGAGATGTTTAGTGTGTATAATGTACTTTATCTGCCCAGGTAAGACCAAATGTTTCCCTATTCCGAGGTAATTGTATTGCCTAGATGTAGTGCTTCAGATTTTGCTAAATTGATGGAAAAGCCTATTACTCTTCTGTATGTTTGCAAAATTAGAAACAAACAGCATAAGATCATCTGCAAAGGCCATGACTTTGAGGATAAACCTGCCTATTTTAATACCATCTATTCCATCTTCACCCTCAGTAGTGGATCTATTACCAAGTTAAACAGCACACTTGGTGCATCCCTTTAGATATCCCCACCATTGGGAAATCTAGTCCATTGGTAGTAACCTGTGTCCTAGCTGTGCTGTACAGGATCCTGATTAATGAAGTTGAACTTGTTGATATTTTATATTCACACAAAGATAAAACAGAACAAACAAAATATATCTTCCTTATTTTGGATTACCATGGAGCAAGTGATATAGTGAAGAAGATTATAAATAGACACTGGCAAAAAAGATCTGGAGTTGAAAAACATTATAGATCCTCAAAGGGGAGTAAAATGTCATTTAAAAGATTTTATTATTTGTTACAATATATCTTTGTTGTGCTTTTAGTTTTTGTAATAGCAAAAGGTAGTCAAATTAATACAAT
This sequence comes from Spea hammondii, assembly GCA_029215755.1. Taxonomy (NCBI): domain Eukaryota; kingdom Metazoa; phylum Chordata; class Amphibia; order Anura; family Pelobatidae; genus Spea; species Spea hammondii. Next base: position 28,314,666 of record JARDYJ010000007.1, read on the forward strand.
ATGTCAACTGTAAAGTTTAATGAGGAATAGAGGAAAGAGAGTATGAAGAATAAGGGCACTGTAAGGGTTTTTACCTTTGTGGGGTAGTTGTAGTATGTACAGCACACATAAAGTTCCCCATTAATTTTGAAACAAAAAGTGTTCCATGCTCAGATACAATTTCTTCTGGTAACCCTACCCGAGAAAAGACCTGTAACAACTCTCGTACAATAGTTTTAGTAGAAGCAGATTTTCCCTGCCATCCCAGGTGACACTAAGGATAGACTCCTCCTCCGTACCAGAGATAGGGCAGGACTCAAAAAACTTTAAAAGCCCCTCCCCTCCTACTAACCCCAGTTTTTTTCCTGCCCTACATCAGGTAGGGAGGACTCGTCATCCCTTTTGTTATTTTCTCCGGCTCTAGGTGGAGCCGTGTTCCCTGGGCTAAGCCCCCTTCCTGGGGGATACCCTGCACCTTCAGCCGGGTGGCTGGTGCTGCGCTGCCCAGCGCTTTTCTGCCTGTACCTCGGGATCGGTGGTTCCTGCAATGTCCATGGCTGCGGCGCCCTCGTCCCGGCGGTGTTCACGGCTGCGGCGCCCTCGTCCCGGCGGTGTCCGCAGCTGCGGCGCCCTCGTCCCGGCGGTGTCCACGGCTGCAGCGCCCGACGGTCATCCTGGTCTGCTGTTGCAGTCGCCAGGGTAGAGGCGGTGCACCTCTTGGTCCCAGGGAGGCTTGCCGGTCACTGAATCAGCGGCTTAACGCCGCTGTTGTGGCGTGCTGACGGCGGCCATAATGGCGGCGGCCGACTTCCGGTCCGGGCTCTCGCACTTCTTGTAGTGTGTTCCCAGCCTCGTTTTCACTCAAAATTTGAATTTTGGTGCCAATCCTCCGCTGTTGCGGATTACTGCCTGATTTCAGCCCCTTTTTCAGCATATATGAAAGGTAGGTGATTTTATTTCCTTGTGTGTTCCTGCTGTTTGCTTTTGGCTGGGTGCTGTTGGATCTTTTGATATGTCAGCCCCAGATAACTCTGAGCCACCCTCTGTTGAGGACAAGCCTAAGAAAGATATTACTAAGTCCAAGCATGCCCAATGTTCCGGGTGTCGCAAGGCTTTACAGGATTCAATGAAAAACGTGAATGGACCTAAAATCACGTGCTGTGTGTAAAGAAAACAAGTAATACAAATAATACTTCCCTAATAAGACTGCAGCGGCCCAAAAACGAACACTCCTCCTCAGGGTGTAGAAATTCAAAAGAGCCACACAATAATGGGGCGCAGATGCATATAAGAGAAAAGAACAAAACCAATAGTGTAGAGTGTAAAACCAATAGTATGTGTAAATTAAATGTTGCACTCACAGAGAAAATGGATGATTCAGACCCATCTAAGTTGAATGCAAAGTGTCTTTAATATTCTTCGTTGATTCTAAAAGATAAACTTAAAATAGTGCAGTATCCGAAAATGGTTAAAATCGCCAGTAGAAAATACACTCGCATTTAGACTGTGCACCCAAAGTGCTTGAAGAGTGTCAATAAAAAGTCCACCAGTTTTAAAATGTAGAATAGTCCAAGAAATATCCTTCTAAACGCGTTTCGCCGACTTGGCTTCTTCAGTAGAATTATAATCGATCCAATAAGTGATCTTGTCTCATTATTATGCTTTTTATATATCTGCTTCCGTGTATACGTCATCCCACGCCGTCTGTTTTCGTCTGTTACTGTTGTCCCGTCTTGTGTGCGTCATTGCGCACTGTCGCTGATAGCGTGCGTCATCCGTTTCTCCTCTATTGATGTTACCGCGTTCCGTATGTCTTCAGTCCTTCGTGCGCGTATCAATAAAGATTTTTTGAGAACATGGGCAGTTCCAATTATGCTTTGGTGGTATTGCCGCATTCCGTGTATCTCCAATGAGATAAAGTGGTCATCAAACTATATATGGGCCACAATAGACGTCGCATCTTTGTACACAGCAATACCACATGAAAAAGGAATACAAACAATTGAAAAAGTATTAGAAAAAAATGAGAAGATGGATTCTTCACAACGAGAATTTATTTTAAAATGCATTAAATTCATTCTCACGCACAATTATTTTTGGTTCGAAGCTAAATTTTTCTTACAACTGTGTGGTACAGCCATGGGGACCAGATTCGCACCCAGTTATGCCAACCTATATGTGGCAGACTGGGAACAAGAACATATTTGGTCTCACAACCCTCACAATCTTGATAATTTGGAATGGTCCTTTGGAACAGTTGAATTCCTTTATAACATATGTAAACCATAACAACTACAATTTACAATTCACTTCCTGCATACATAAAGAAGAAATAAACTTTTTAGACCTTACTCTCTACACAAAAGGAGAAGAAATCCACACGAAAACATACGTCAAACCAACGGACAGAAACAGCTATATTAATTTCTCAAGCTGTCATTATCCGAGTTGGTTAAGAAATATCCCAAGAGGACAGATCGGTCGGATTCGTCGAAATTGCACGGAAGAAAATGAATTCATAGCCCAAAGCCAGAAATTAATATCAAAATTTTAAGACAAAAATTACCCACAGGACTTATTACAAGAGAGCTTCAGGTATATTAAAGAAAAAAAGAGAGAAGAATTCTTTAAGAACCCACAACATCCTAAGAAGAATTTTGAGTTCGCTTTCTGTACAAGATACAACGATAAGGCATTCGAAATTAAAAGAGCTGTTAAAAAATGTTGGCCCATTTTAAAACAAGATAACATTTTAAAAAATCTTTTACCAGAAAATCTTAATATTGTTTATAAAAAAACGGATAATTTAAAGGCACTCTTGGCACCTAGTGCATTACCTGAGATCGAAAAGAAAAACTTAAATTTTCTCTCAGTAAAAACTCCTGGATACCACAAATGCGGGAGATGCAAATTATGTAGGACGTGTAGCTCACAAGAGAAAAAAAGTATAGATTTTAGATGCACTAACACGGGGAAGGAATATAAAATCAAACATTTTATTAACTGTAATACTACGAATGTCATATATATGCTGGAATGTAACTGCGGCGCTCAGTTACATAGCGCGAACCTCGAGAAAATTAAAAATTAGGGCCCTTGAGCATATAGGAGGTATTAGAAATAATAACCCTAAACACAGCGTGCCTAGACATGCAAACACTTGTAAAGCTTTTTCCCTCGAGAACTTCAAAATTATAGGGATAGATATTGTCACCCCACCTTGGCGTGGAGGAAATATCAAAGAAACACTCGCCAAACGAGAAACAGAGTGGATATATAAATTCCAGACACATAAAAAAGGGGGATTAAACATGGAACTCGATATTTTAGCCTTTATGGATTAGTTCATCTCTCTATATTTATTTATATCATCCATCTATATTTTATTATATTCCTTTTAGTATGGTTATGTTTACCACATTTTAGTATGGTTATATTTAATATACACATTTCTATAACTTTCTAATAATTTTTTTTGGTAATTTTATTCTATTTAGTAATATCATGATATTTTAATAATATCATGACCTCTTAAAAACATATTGAAAATATTTTAAAATACATTAACAATATTTTAAACACACCATTCGATATAAATTCCCAGAGGAATTTATTTTTAACAAACAACACATTTTATTTTATAAATAACAAATATTATTTTTAATATATAAGATTTTATATACAAATCTTATAAGAATTTGTTTCTAATATATACAATACACCATGGTATTAATTTTTTACACATCCCTATGTTTTTATTTGTGGAGACACTTCCTTTATGGATCCTAAAATATTTATATAAATATCCAGGGGCGTACCTAGAGTATTTGGCACCTGGGGCGGATCCTGTATGTGGCACCCCCCCCCACTTTAAAACTGCATAGCTTCTACTGTTATATACCGGCGCAGACACTGAAGGTGGTACAGCATAACACTTACTGTTATCATTATATACTGAGGCAGACATTGACGGTGGTACAGCATAACACTTATCACTATATACTGAGGCAGAAATTGACGGTGGTACAGCATAACACCTATCACTATATACTGAGGCAGACATTGACGGTTGTACAGCATAACACCTACCACTATATACTGAGGCAGACAATGACGGTGGTACAACATAACACCTATCACTATATACTGAGGCACACATTGACGGTGGTACAGCGTAATCCCTATCACTATACATTGAGCCAGACATTGACAATAGTGCAGCATAACTCCTATCACTATATACTAAGCCAAACATTGATGTGGTGTAGGCCTACCACTTCATTAGTAGTAGGGATGCACCGAAACGAATTCTGGACTGAAACCGAAAATGCAGCATTTACCCCCCACACCATAAAAAAAATTCTAACACTTTTATTTCAAGTAAGTAAAACACCAAATAGGACAAAACAATTAAATAACAATATTAACATATATATATATATATATATATATATATATATATATATATATATATATATATATATATATATATATATATATATATATATATATATGATTGTTAACAGCAATCACATTTCTATCATGCCCAGGCATACCCAGATTCCAGGATGTACTCGCAGACTTGGCATGATAGGAGTATGATTGCCCTATCTACCCCTTCTCACTCCCTTTTGTCCTACCTACCCCTTCTCACTCCCTTCTCCCTATCTACCCCCTATCCCCCCGTCTCACTTCCTTCTCCCTATCTACCCCCTCCTAACTATCTACCCTCTCCCACTTTGAAGTTCACTTACCTTTCAGGAGTCCTGCGGTGGGGGTGCAAGGCCTCTGTCTCCCAGCTCTGCCACTGTATGGAACAGTATAGAGTGATGGGAGTTATGATGTACTAGAGCATAATTATATAATGAAAAATACATTGGAAATGGTACAGCATAACACCCATCACTCTCACACACTTACCAATCCGCACATATACCAATCCGCACATATACCAATCCACACACACACCAATGCACACACACACACCAATCCACACACACACCAATCCACACACACACCAATCCACACATATACCAATCCACACACATACCAACCCACACACATACCAATCCACACATATACCAATCCAGACATACATACCAATCCACACATACACCAATCCACACACACACCAATCCACACACACACCAATCCACACACACACCAATCCACACACATACCAATCCACACACATACCAATCCACACACATACCAACCCACACGCATACCAATCCACACATATACCAATCCACACACATACCAATACACACATATACCAATCCACACATATACCAATCCACACATATACCAATCCACACACACACACCAATCCACACACACACACCAATCCACACACATACCAACCCACACGCATACCAACCCACACGCATACCAACCCACACGCATACCAATCCAGACATATACCAATCCAGACATACTAATCCACACATACCAATCCACATATATACCAATCCACACATACATACCAATCCACACATACATACCAATCCACACATACATACCAATCCACACATACATACCAATCCACACATACATACCAATCCACACACATACCAATCCACACACATACCAATCCACACACATACCAATCAACTCTCACTCACTGAATGCTTTCCTACCTTTCCTCTTTTCTCCTTACAGCTTCTTTTCCTCCTCTTCGCTCCTCTTCTTCAGTTCTTCAGTTCTTCTGTCTTCTTCCGGGTCAGAGGGCACGGACGGCAGGGGGCGCGGCTTCAGTGTTGTGCGCCGGGATCTGACAACAAATCCCGGCGCACAGCAGCTGTTGCCGCGCGGATCGCAAGGGAGCGATATCGGAGGTCTTTAACAGACCTCCGGCTCCCTTGAGTGGTTTTAAGCCGGGTTCAAGGGTTGAACCCGGCTTAAAATGACTCAAGGGAGCCGGAGGTCTGCTAAAGACCTCCGATACCGCTCCCTTGCGAGCCTGCTCCTCCAGCGGCGGACATTGCTGTCCGTCTCTGGAGGGGTGCCGGCAAGTTGGCACCCCCCTGATGAGCGGCACCCGGTGCGGACCGCCCCCCCGCCCCCCGCTAGGTACGCTACTGTAAATATCTAATTTCTAATCCCTTAATATTTATATTGATCTCATTCAAGTGATTTCATCTAAGTGATAGTAGACATCCACATCTCTACAACATTCACACCATACTCCATCTAGAACCATCTCACTTGATTCCATCTAAGTGACAGTAGACATTCATATCTCTACAACATTTACACCACACTTCATTCAAAACAATCTCATTCACACCACCTATTTCATACAATATATTTATTTTATATATAAATAAATACACTTCATACAAATATATATATATAATATATTCATTTTAATAATATATATAAATACACTTTAGACACCAATTTTATTCACACCAGAATAATAGACATATTCACCTCCGTGATATTCAATCACATTCCATCACATTCACTGCACGTTAAATAATAATTCAGCTTTAAACACTTTAATTATTTTTTTCACTTTCACAAATAAATACATTCACAATTAAACTAATTACAAGAAGCAAGTTCAATGTTCAATGTTCTTTCGGTGGATTTGTTTTTCTCTTTGTCTTTTCTCCGTCTTCTTCCCATTGAATTCCTTACCTTCTGGTATGGAAGCCGAAAGCGTTTTCACTCACCTGTTAGATTACTCCTAACCGTATGCTCTTTTTAACCCTACCCCCGGGAGGACCGTATTACGATCACTCCAAACAAAAACTGAACAGCCCATGTTCTCAAGAAGTCTTTATTGACATACATATGGAGGGTTGGAGATACACGGAATGCGGCAATACCACCAAAGCATAATTGGAACTGCCCATGTTCTCAAAAAATCTTTATTGATACGCGCACGAAGGACTGAAGACATACGGAACGCGGTAACGTCAATAGAGGAGAAACGGATGACGCACGCGATCAGCGACAGTGCGCGATGACGCACACAAGATGGGACAACAGTAACAGACGAAAACGGACGGCGTGGGATGACGTATACATGGAAGCAGATATATAAAAAGCATAATAACGAGACAAGGTCACTTATTGGATCGATTATACTTCTACTGAAGAAGCCAAGTCGGCGAAACGCGTTAGAAGGATATTTCTTGGACTATTCTACATTTTAAAACCGGTGGACTTTTTATTGACACTCTTTAAGCACTTTGGGTGCACGGACTAAATGTGAGTGTATTTTCTACTGGCGATTTTAACCATTTTCGGATACTGCGCTATTTTAAGTTTATCTTTTAGAATCAACGAAGAATATTAAAGACACTTTGCATTCAACTTAGATGGGTCTGAATCATCCATTTTCTCTGTGAGTGCAACATTTAATTTACACATACTATTGGTTTTACACTCTACACTATTGGTTTTGTTCTTTTCCCTTATATGCATCTGCGCCCCATTATTGTGTGGCTCTTTTACAGGATTCAAGGAAGAAGCACTGCTCTGCTTGCCTGAGATCTGTAGCGGATTCTGAGCCATCTGGGGGTAGAGAGTTCTTGACCTGGCTTAAAGAGGAGATGCAGTCTACCTTCTCTGCTTTCAGTCAGACCGTTCCTGTTCCTGCCTATCACCACCTTCCGGCAGTGCAAGACCCCGCTCTCCTGGGACGTCAGCCTTTGTTTTCTGACTCTGAATTTGACTATCCAGAGGTTGAGGAAGGTTCCTCGGAGGAAGGAGAGATCCGGGAGGAGAGTTCTTTTTTGTTCCTGGTGGAAGAGATTGAGACTTTGATTTCCGCTGTTAGGTCAGCCATGCATTTGGAGGAGTCCTCCACCCAGAAGAGTGACCCTTTCTTTGGTGCCAGCTTCTCCAAGCAGTCCGCCTCTTTTTCTGTTCACCCTGTGCTATCTGACATTATCAAGCAGGAATGGCACCACCCGGAAAGGAGGGTTAACCTGTCCAGAAGGGTTAAGCGCATGTTTCCCTTTGATAAAGACTTTACTCAGTTCTGTGCTACCCCGCTGGTAGACACTGCTGTTATGAGGGTCTCCAGAAAGACTGCTTTCATTTCTCTGATGGCTCTCATTTCTCTGACCAGATGGAAAAGAAAGCCGAGGTTGCAGTAAAGAAATCTTTTGAGGCTTCTGCTGCCGTCCTTAAACCAGGTTTGCTTCTGCCTCAGTTTCCAGAGCAGTCAAGATTTGGCTCTCCCAGGTCAAGGAGGATATTGCTGCCAAGACCCCCTGGGAGACTATTCTCAAGAATGTTGCTGCAGTGAGATTGGCCGTGGATTTTCTCTGTGATGCCTCCATTGAAAACATCAGAATGACAGCCAGAGCTTCGGCGCTTTCAGTTGCAGCTAGCAGGGCCTTGTGGCTTAAGGCCTGGGCGGCGGATAATGCCTCTAAAAACAGGCTTCTTAATGTTCCTTTTAAGAGTAAGACTTTATTCGGGGAAGAGCTGGAGTCCCTTTTGGAGAAAACCACAGGGGACAAGCATTGGATGCCTCAGCGAAAGCCTCCTTCTAAAAGACAGCAGTCCTTTCGGCCATTCTTCCCAGGACAATCTAGGGGCCATAGTTCTAGATTCAACCCCTCGTACAGAGAACAGAACTTCCGAGGCAGATTCCCTCGAGGGGGGGGAGATTTGACAGACTCGCCTTTCCCAAAGCGTTTCAAGACCCCAAGAACTCTGCATGACGCCTCCTCCATTCCGGTGGGAGAAAGGCTCCGATTTTTCAGGGACAATTGGTTCTCACTCACCAGAGACCCTTGGGTGAGAGCCATTGTATCGCACGGCTATCGTCTTTAATTCAGGACCAGACCTTCAGACCGTTTTTTGATCTCCCACCTTCCTCCAGACCAGGCAAGGCGGTCGGTTCTGTTATCCACCATTCAGCAGTTGACAGACCTCAGAGTCCTGGTTCCTGTTCCTTGGCTAGAACAAGGCCAGGGGGTTTATTCTCCGGTTTTTATGGTCCCCAAGAGGCCGGGAGGTCTTCGTCTCATCATAGACTTACACTTTTTGAACGGTCACCTCCAGTTTGTCTGGTTCAAGATGGAAACCGTGAGATCCACCCTCGACACCTTATGCCTCAACGATTTCATGGCTTCATTGGATCTGAAGGAGGCATATTTTCACGTTCCCATCCATCCATCGCATCAACGTTTCCTGAGAGTGGCGATTCCTCGAGGTGCGACTGTCCAGCATTTTCAGTTTCAAGCCCTTCCATTCGGATTGTCGGCGGTCCCAAGAGTCTTCACGAAACTTTTGGCAGTCGTGGCAGCACATTTCCGGGTTCAGGGAATTTCAGTCATTCCTTATCTGGACGATTGACTTATCCATGCCCGGACAGCGCAGATTCTTCGGGTTCACCTTTCCACGGTGGTCGACACGTTACAAGATCTCGGCTGGATTCTGACAAATCCTGCACCATTCCCTCTCAACAACTGATGTTTCTGGGTCTTTGCCTGGATTCCTGCTCCGGGAAAGCTTTCCTTCCTCCTGCCAGGATCAAGGGGATTCGGCTCTGCGCACCGAAGCTCCTTGAGGTTATGCATATCCCTGCTGGACAAGATGGTCTCCGCAAGGTATGCGGTGCCCTGGGCTATGGCCCACATGAGAATTCTTCAAAGATTTGTCCTCAACCATCTAGAAGACAACCCTTTGGCTCTGGACAGGCTTGTCTGTCTTCCACAGCATGTCAGAGCCTCCCTCGCCTGGTGGCTCCAACAAAACATCCTTGCTGCAGGGAGAAGATGGTCTCGTCTCCAAGGATCTTCTCACCACCGACGCCAGCATCAAGGGGTGGGGCGCTACGTATCAGGACCTATTCGTGCAGGGTCTCTGGTCTCCAGCTGCGAAACTTCTTCCTTCAAACAGTCTGGAGTTGCTTGCAGTAGAAAGAGCTTTGCATCACTGGGAACATCTGCTCACCGGCAAGGACATTTTGCTTCGCTCCGACAATCAGGCTGTAGTAGCCTATGTCAACAGACAGGGGGGCACAAGAAGTCTTCGACTTCTCCGTATATCGCTCAGGATTTCCTTTTGGGCGGAGTCCCGTCTCATGACTCTGTCCGCTATCCACCTCAGAGGGACTCTGAACTCTCAAGCCGATTTCCTGCGCAGAACTCCTGTGCTGAGCGGCGAATGGGCTCTGCATCTGGCAGCCTTCGACCTCATCGTCCAACAGTGGGGCTTACCCGAGATCGACCTGATGGCATCCAAAGACAATGCTCAAATTCCTGTCTTTTTTCCCCTCAAGCCTCAGGATCATCCCTTGGCGATAGATGCCTTCGCCCAGGAGTGGAATTTCCATCTCGCCTACGTTTTTCCTCCGTTTGCTCTGATCTCCAGGGTTCTACAGAAGATCAAGAAGGACCATGCCTCCGTGATCCTGATAGCACCAGACTGGCCCAAGCGTGTCTGGTATTCGGACTTGATCACTCTAGGTCTCTCTCCCCTTCTGAAGCTCCCGGCTTGGAGAGACCTTCTGCATCAGGGTTCATTCCTGCACCCAAACCCTGCCGTGTTCCACCTGACGGCCTGGAGGTTGAGCGCGAACTGCTGAGAGCGCAAGGTTTTTCTTTTCCTGTGGCTGAGACTCTTCTGCAGAGTACAAAGAAGGTTACCTCTCTGCGATACATTAAGATCTGGAAGAGATTTCACGGTAATTTTGCCATCTTCCTGTTCCTCGGCCTCCATTCTGGACTTCTTCCAAGAGGGATTCAACAGTGGACTTCAACCTTCCACTATAAGGGTGCATATTTCTGCCATCAGTGCTCTCCTGGGGTTCGAGCTTATATCTCTGCCTGCGGTTAGACGTTTTACCAAGGCCATCGTCCGGATGTGTCCTCGTTCTGTCACCAGGATGGTTCCATGGGACTTGAATCTCATCCTTCGTAGACTCACGTTACCTCCTTTTGAGCCTCTTCAGTCGGTTTCTCTGTATTTTCTATCGCTGAAGACGGCCTTTTTAGTAGCCATTACTTCTGCTCGTCGGATTTGTGAACTTCAAGCGCTGTCTATGAAGGAACTGTTTCTCAGTTTTTTCCCGGATAAGGTGGTTCTCTCTCTATCGCCGGAGTTTGCACCCAAGGTTCAGTCGGCTTTCCACAAAAACCAGGAGATCGTGCTGCCTACCTTTTTTCTTGCTCCTGGCTCAGCTGAAGAAGCCTCTTTAGGGCCCAACAGAGGTGTCAGCATCTCCAAGTCTTCCATCACTAAGTGGATTGTTGCGGCCATCAACTTGGCATATTCTGCGGCTGGCCAACCTGCTCCTGTGGGCATCCGTGCCCACTCTACTAGGGCGGTCTCCACTTCCTGGGCCGAAAGATGTTGTATTTCGCCTGACCAGATCTGCAAGCCAGCTACTTGGCAAACTCTCCGCGCTTTTGTACAGCATTACCGTCTCGACCAGATGGCTCAGGAAGACTCTCTTTTGGTCGGAAGGTCCTTGAGGCTGTTTTGTCTCCTTAAGTTTACCCACCCTTCTGCTTTGGTACATCTATCCTTAGTGTCACCTAGGATGGCAGGGAAACAGGAAGTTCTACTTACCTGAGAGCTTCTTTTCCCTGCCAATCTCTGGTGACACGTTTTTGTTCCCTCCCTTCCTTTCTATACATTTTGTTGCATCAAATTGCTTTTCCTGTGTGGTCTTTGGTATTCTCTGGGGTTAGTAGGAGGGGAGGGGCTTTTAAAGTTTTTTGAGTCCTGCCCTATCTCAGGTACGGAGGAGGAGTCTATCCTTAGTGTCACCAGGGATTGGCAGGGAAAAGAAGCTCTCAGGTAAGTAGAACTTCCTGTTTCCTTCCCATTCCCGTAGGTTGGGTGGTAGTCCATGTAAATAACGATCTAGCACAACGATATCCACAAGCTGCACAGGATTATTGCCCTCATGATTTAACGATTTTCTGCCGAGTATAGACAGTCAAACATCTGAGATCAAGGTTCTTTACCTTCATCAAAGCTGAAGCGCCGGAATCATTGGGCCCTGGCTACAAAAGTTAGACCAGTCCTGGCCAAAATTCTGCTTTTAGGTGGGTATAAGCAGCAGCATCTTTGGGGTCTAGGTCAAAGTACGCTTTTTGAGCATCACCAATAAGGAATGGTGCCAACAGTCCTGCCCATTGTGACCTAGGCCATGCTCAAATGTCAGCAGATAGGCCTCTATGTCATACTCTGCAGTAATAAAGTAGCTATAATGGTCTGGCTCTCTTCTCTGAGGGTCCTGATGTGCTAGTCATAGCCACCTGCTGTAGTACTTCCTGTAAAGCGAGCTGAGTTTGTGCTATTTGATTTAGCTATACTGGGAAAAATGCGGATATTAATTAAAATTCCTGATTATCCTCTCTTTTCTTGGTAGAGATCAGAGGAGAATGATTAGTATAACAATATTTTCCTTCTTTTACGAAAAAAAGCGTTTTAATGTAAGCTTTCTTAAACATTTTGTGTATCAATATGTATGTATTAAAAGAATTACAGGATTTTTGTGGAGCAAAATCAGTTTTCTACATCTGCTATGAGGTTTTTTTCTTACAGAATTAGAATTTCTCCTGTCACGTTGTCAGAGGTCCCGAGCAGTGTACACTTACCAAGATCTGTCCGCGCATTCCTGTAATCTTGAAATGCCGGAAGGAGCAGTGCTGATGTGCAGCAGGAGGCACAGCTGTGACACGTGGCTGAAGGTGGAGCTTGCTGGTTGCCGGATTTTAAAAAAACTAACTGCTCAGAACGGGCACCCTATTGTGGTCCTACTATTCTGTATTTTGAAGTTGGAATTTGTACTTGCTGGTATTGACCCTTAACTTCCCTTACTACTCTTCTGCCTAGTGATAGGAAGATGACGGTGAGAGACCTGTGTTTACAGAGAGAAACTTTGGGGGTCTAGTAACTAGGATATGAGAGGCAGTGGATATGTTCTTGACAGTGATAGCGTTGAGAGCTCGGTAGTCAAAACACGGCCTCAAACCCCCACCTTTTTTACCCACAAAAAATATCCCAGCCCCAGCAGGTAAAGTGGAAGGTTGTAGGAATCCTTTCTGCAAGGCGTCTTCTATGTATTCCTTCCGATCGTTGCTCGGGTTCAGACAGAGGGTAAGTGCGTGCATATGGAATAGAGGCTCCTGGAAGAAGGTCTATGGGGCAATCATATGGGCAATGAGGTGATAGCTTGTCCATGCCCTTCTTCTCAAACATGTCCGAAAAAGAAGCTTAGACAGAAGGTATGCCAATGGTTTGGTCACGAGAAGACGTCCAGGGATATGTGGACTCATCTGCAGGCAAGTGCTAGTACAGAAGGATGAGAGGAAGGACAGGGTACCGGTTGCCCAATCAATGGTGGGGTTGTGCCATCTCAGCCAAGGAAGACTGAGAATCAATGGGAATAATGGTCAATAAGGGATGAGGGAGTGGAGGCTTACCTCTAGGTCTGGATGGATGTGTGGTGCAGTCGCGGAGCATATGGTCTGTTTTGCCGCAATAGAGACAGAGGCGTTGTGACTGTCTCCTTGCTCTTTCATCTGCGGTGAGGGGACCACGGAACAGGCCTATCTGCAGAGGTGGTAGCAGAAGGGAGGCATTGCTGGCTGCTATCGTTTGGGCAGTGATGGTCCTGTGTGGTTCATCGTAAAGTGCACTCATTGCACGGTGAAACGACTCCCAGGTCTCCATGATTAGGCTGTTTATCAGAAGCAGATGATGGGCCAATCGTTGTGGTTCCCCAGCAAGTAGGGATACCACTGTATGGACCCTTATGAAGTCAGTAGAGTATGTACGGGGATTCACAGAATACAGCAAATTCACAGGTCATAGCAAATTCCTGATAACGAGATCGGTCCCCTGAGAACCTCTCAGGCTAGGGGATGTGTGGTTCAGAAGCATTGGGCCCCTTCCTGCTGGACAGGGTTCGCTACTGATCGAGGAGAGGGATCCAGAGCTGGATGGCCAACCCGCATCTCATGTGGTTGATGTTGCGGGTTCTGTTGTCCGGCTTTCAAATTGTGCACTGTTTGGGTGAGAGTGGTTAACTGTTTGGTCATGGCCGCCATTGCCTCAGGTATTACTGTGAGGAGCTACCTGGAGGTGGACTAGGGGAGTCCGAGATTCTGTATAACAGTCCACAAAAGGTAGTGGAAGGCTGGTGGAAGAGTAGTCAGGGCACAATCCGGGTCAGCAGCGTAGATAATCAACGGGTTAAAGCAGTAGGCAGAAGAGTAGTCAACTCTATCAGGATATCAGGGGCACAATGAGGAGAGCATAGATATGGGGAAACACTGAGCCAACGAGATAGCATCAGAATACCTGAGTGCCGGCATCCAGGTGAGCTGGGTTTTTGTAGGGAGGTGGGTAGTGACCACACCTCCCCCTTCACTAGCCCCGCCCCCGAGAACACCCCCTGGTCAGCTGTGGGAGTAGGGCACACAGAGGAGGGTTCCATTCCCTCCTTAGAACACACACCCTGCCCTGCTGTGAGGCAGATGACCAGAGCCAGGAAGGTGGAGGGGAAGGACAACACACCACACACCCCCGACCCCTCGCCAGCGGGCACCCTGGGTGGAACGTCGTTGCGTCAGGGTAGGTGCCTGACAAAATGCTCTTACATTCAAGGTTGTCTTATAATCCGGCCTCAAATGCAGTTATGACTATAAGACTAAGATCTGGATCCTCCTCTCTCTCAGCAGAAGTACCGGGCAGCAGTGTAGATTGTCTGCACGCATTGTGCAGACTTTCACCAGCTGCCAGAGAGGACGATCCCCCACAATGCTGCAGGGGACCTGGAACCTCCTCTCTGGCAGCCGGTGAACGTCTGCACGATGCGCGCAGATAACCTCCGCTGCTACCCAGGACTTCCGCTGGGTCTTATATGACATGACCTTCCGGTGCTCGGTCATAGAAGTCCTGGAAGAAGTGCCGAGCAGTAGCAGCTAGAGGTTCAGCAGCTGCCCCTACTAGACACCAGGGAGTCTGAAGCACGTGGGAACAATTCTGGGGATTGCATTGGTAAGTCTGGGGGGGCAAAGTGGCATATCAGGGGGCAAAGTGGCAAATAGGAGGATTATAAGGCATATCTGGGGGCCAGAGTGGCATATCAGGGAGGCAGGTAACTAAGATAATAGACAAGGGAGGAACTGTTGTTATCTAGATTTTAGTAAAGCATTTGAGTCATAGAAGACATATAAATATCGTATGGTCTAAAGTATGGATGCCAGAATAGTTGAATGGATAAGCCAATGGTTGAGTGACAGGAGGAAGAAGATAGTAGTTGATGGTGTATATTGAGAGAAGGACTTGTCACTAGTGGGGTACCTCAGGGATGAATATTGGGACCTGTACTTTTCAATTATTTTTTATTAATAATATTACAGAAGGTCTTAATGGTATGATATGTCTTTTTGCAAATGATACAAAGGTCTGCAACAGGGTAGACATTCCGGGTGGAACAACTCAAATGGTGAATGACTTAAGTAAATTAAAAGAATGGTCAAGATTGTGGCAGCTGCAGTTTAATATTAATAAATGCAAAATAATGCACTTAGGACAAAACAATCCCGAGGCAGAATATAGCATTGGTGGTACTGTACAGTGAGTAACAACGGAAGAGAGGGACTTAGGAGTAATTATTTCTGACAGACAATGCAATAAAGCATTTCAAAAAGCAAGGGTGATGCTGGGTTGCATAGGGAGAGGCATTAGTAGCAAAGTGATTCCCCACAGAGCCCTTAAAACTCTAGGAACTCTATAGGAGAGGGGCGAGCGGAGAGGCCGCCTCCTCTGGGCAGGTCTTCAGAGCCGCGCAGAGGAAAGAGCAAGATTGTGATCTCCCCAACCAACCCTGCTCAGCCGGGCTGGTTAAGGGGATCACAGATCTCCTTCTTACAGGCCCAACATTAGAGAGCGCAAGGTCTGTCACTTCAGATTTCGGCTTCCGTGCTTCCTAATCACTACGCGCCGGTAATTGATGCTGACCGCCAGGATATGACGTCATATCCATTAATAGGTGGCGCATAGTGATGAGGGAGCACTAAAGCAGAGGTTTGAAATGACAGACCTCGCACTCCCACCACATGATGGAGGATGATGAAAGAGAAAGGGGTGGAAGGGCAGCGTATGTGTGTGTGTGTATATATATATATATGTATATATATATATATACATGTGTGTGTGTTTGTAAGCTGGTGTGTGTGTGTAAGGGCAGTGTGTGTGTGTATGGACAGGTGTGTGTAAGAGCAGTGTAGGTACTTGTGTGTTTATAAGCTGGTGTGTGTGTGTGTGTGTGTAAAGGCAGGGGTGTGTGAGGACAGTATATGTGTACATGTGTGTATGGACAGGCATGTGTAGGGGCAGTGTATATGTGTGTATTAACAGGCATGTGTAAGGGCGGTGTATGTGTGTGTTTATGGGCAGGTCTGTGTAAAGTCAATGTGCGTGTGCGCAGGTGTTTATAAGGCCAATGCATGTGTATATGTGTGTGTGTTGTATATGTGTGTGTTTGTGGACAGGTATTTGTAAAGCCAGTGTGCAAGGGCAGTGTATGTGTTTACGGGCAGGTGTGTGTAAGCGCAGTGTATGTGTGTATTTGTAAAGCCAGCATGTAAGGGCAGTGTATGTGTGTATATGTACAGGTGTGTGTAAGGGAAGTGTATGTGTATATGTGTGTTTATGGGCAGGTATTTGTAAAGCCAGTGTGTAAGGACAGTGTATGTGTGTTTATGGGCAGGTATGTGTAAAGGCAGCGTGTGTAAGGGCTCATTGAGAGCCGAAACGTTGGACCTTCACCAAGCTAATACACTTTATAAAAAGAACACCCGCTGAGTGCATCAGCTTTATTTGCATGCTGTACATACTTCTTGGATTGTTAGCACCCTTGCATATTACAACTGCTTCCAGTCAAGTGAGTGTGTTACATACTATATATATATATATATATATATATATATATGTTTTACAATAATGTTTTAAATTTTTTGTCATTGGCATGATTTAGTGGTGGAACTTATTAGTGCCCCCCCTATATATTGTTCCTAGAGTCGCCACTGGTTGGGATTATCTAAATTCCTGTCCGATTGGCTAAACATCCCACTCCTTGGTAGGTGACTCAGGGCTTAAGAACTTCTGCGGTGTGTGCCAAACGTCTTCCAGGGTTAGTGTATTTTTTTCATACCTACCTATTTAAAATGTGTGGTGCATATGCGCTACAGGATTTTATGGCGCTATATAAAACAATAAATAATAATATGTAGTTTAAATATTTTCTCTTAGTTTGAGGTTTAAGTGACTAGTACTGGCAAAGACACAACACAACTCAGTTTAGCCAAATTCAGGCATGGCACCCATATGAAAGGTGGCTTTATTTACAAATTAATAATAATCTCAAGAACATGTCCTTTATATATGCAAAATCCACAGACCAATGTTTTCTGCAATTTATTTTATTTATTGTTAATTTTATTGGGATCTGTAAAGAAAGTTACGCCATCACTACAGAAATATGTTTATTTTAGCTCCACTTTCCTAGAATATGTTAAATCACAAAACACAATGTATCTGCAAAACTATTATTTGAGACTGGCAATATTCAAGGTGGATTTTGGTGCTGTTTCATTAATGTCAACTTTATTAAACTGTGATTGCAAAACGCCAAATCTAGGTATCGTGTTGAAGTCAGTTACTAGCTGTAACATCACGACCCTACCTGGTACATTGTCATTTTGTTTTTTGGGGTTTTTTTTTTAACTACAATTGGTTTGAATTGCCTTTACACCAGCAAAGTTTCTCAATTCTGGCTACATTTCTCTGTACGTTCTTGTTATTCTGTTAATTTGTGTCTCAAGCTTTGTTGTATGTTCAAGTTACAACAGCGAAGCAAAATGTAACCTTTATTCTAAGAGAAAAAACAAGTTATTTAATTTACATAACATTTTTATTTACTCAATTTGCACAAATTGTCTACATAAATAAATTTTCAACAAAGATACAAAAATAAAAGCAAACATATTGTCAAGATTCTTAACCCTCTCCTTCTTCCTACTCAGCTTTAACTTCTGGGTTTTCTTCTGACCCAACATCCCCAAGATTTTTCAGGCTGCATTAACATTACAGTATTTATTCCTATGTGATACATTTAACATTCCACTGCTATAATCTTCTTTGATGCTTGCAAAATGTTTTTTTTTTCTTTACTTAAACCCTCTCATCGACACTATACTGTGTACTACAACAAACTACCCCTGCAATCTGTGGTTGGACCCTGTCAGGTGCAGAGAGAGAACTTCAGAGTAATACCTGATACGGCACATCAGTTTTTTATAAAACATTTTTAAAGAAAAGGTCTAGTAAAGTTAAGTTCAATTGAGGGAACAATTGATTTCCTTCGGAGTGTGCATCAATAAAAACCCATGAACCAGAGTTGACATAATTACATGATACTACTTTCCTGTAGCACCAAAATGTACCCATTTAGGTATTGGAGGATATGTACAATAACTTATTTATCATTATCTTTATGTTTGACCTTGCTTTCTATTTTTATTCTTGTGGTTACATTTTGTTTGTTAAGAATACGTAAGAAGATGTACTGTACTGAATTGTATCAATATTTATGTTCACCTAAGCACTTAACTTTACTTAGATAAAATACAATGGCTAGCTGGTGTCTAGCAGTGAAAGTTTGAAGGCAAGCAACATAGAAAACTAGACATTGGAAAGCTCATAGTTCCCATCCCAATCAATAAACAGATCATTCCTGGCCAATAATAATCCAGCCTGAAAAACCCAATGAAAAATACATTCATTTTGTCTCTCAAATCTATAATTATCTGTGCAGTAAAACCAAGAGAACAATGAGCAATAGTTATACTCCATCTATTGCCAGAAGTAGAGTAAGACGCCATGCGTTGCAAGCATCATCGGCAGCCAAGTGTTTTAAAGCAAGCTGCTTTCTTTTTAAACAAACCCACAGTGTTATAATAATACTATACACATGTTTATACACCACCAAGTATATGAAGTATATTAGCTGTCTTTGCTAATTAGTTACAATGTCACTTAACTAAGAGATATTTCTGTGACAAGAATAAACACAGACAGTTAAATAGTTCATTACCATCTTTACAGTATATAGTTTTTATTTTTAACACTAATTGGTCAATTTAAAAAAAAAAGATGCAGCCACAATTCTAACTTGGATACCAAATGGAATAAATTATTTGTACAGCAACACATAAGCTGAGAGCAAGCTAGACAGTATAGGGTCTCACAACTGTCTTATCAAATTAATTGATTTCTTAATATAAGCAACATTTCTTTTGTAATTGTATTTGCATCTATTTATTAACTCCTACAAACAGCAAAAAGAAAAGATTTTAAAACAACCCTGTACGTTGCTCCAACCAAACCACACACAGTGAATAAAAATGTACAGAAAGTGGTTAACATAACAGACACACTTTTATCTGTAAAATTGGCAAAAAAAGGTCCCATATATCAAAAACTATAATATTTGCCAGAACAAATATAATTTTATTTTTTCAAGAAATTAAGTGTGTCTTTTCAAATGTTTATAAAAAAGATGGATCGGAACTTAAACTAGAATATTTATGTATTACATTACACTTTTTGAGAGCGCTAACAGATTGTTTAAGGGAATAAATGTTTTTTTGCAGTATGTAAAGCACAGTGATCTTATGAATCCTGGAACAACATGTTAAAAACAAAATCCCAAATGTCAAATTACATCACCTTGTAGATACAAAAAAAAAAAACCAACTGACTGGACACGATCAATTCTGACTATGAGACATGGGGAAACCTCTGGAAACTGGCCTGTAACTGTAAAAAGCAGCAGTTTAAGAGCAATGCCAATGCCCCCAAAACAAACATGCTGCATTAAGTATATCTACACACTTCAGGCAACTGAGTTCCTTGGTAGTAAGCATGCTCTTCTAATTATTATTGTTCAAGTAAATGTGTGTGTTAATAGAAGACCAATGATATATCAAACTATATAGATACTCAGAATAATAATAATACAGTGCAACTTGCATTAAGTGCTGTTTTTATAGTTGCTCTCTAATACAACATGTTTCAATAAAAAAATAGATCTCTATAAATTCCTATCTCATATAACTTTACTCTTCCTCTGCTTCCTCTGTATTTCCCTGTATTTGTATGCCATAATATTAAACTACATTTAAGTGGGGATGGAAGTTTGTTTTTAAAAAATGTTTTTGCATTTATACCCTTGTACCATAGAATGCAATATTTCTATGAACACAGTGATGCATGTGATCAGATAACATCGAGCATGAATCATATAATACAGTGTAGGTAATTATAATCAGTTATTTGCTGTTAAACCAACAGAAGCACTTTTTAAGAGCTTTTTAAGGAATATTCCCAATGTTTAACCCTACACACTATCAGTGAATTAAATAGGTGGAACATATGTTTACAGGATACATAGACCTGCAGAGATTGCACATAATGTCTACATAAGAAACAGCCAACATGGTAGAAAAACATAGAATCATGGAAGATCTACAGTTTGGAGAGATAGCTTGCGACTACACAAGTTACACAATGCTGAGCAAAATTAGAAAAAAATGTACGTGTGTATATATCTATATAGATGTCAATATATCTATATACAATATATATATATATTTTATATGTGTGTGCATTCATAGCTTGGGTTGAAGATGTATGCATAATTAATTAGTCCCATACATGATTTGTAAGGACAGCTTGACATTTTAAAAAACCAAAGGCAGGCATATCTACCAAAAACCAGCAGTAACATTTCTGGGAACCACTTTAACTGACCTCTGGGGTGGTCAAACGTTGTTTCTAAGGCTTCCATTAGGATCAGTTCTCAAATGTATTAAGTTCAAATGATTTATACCACACAGATAATCGTGGGATATTTACGCATCTACCTTTTATTACTATTACTTTGTTTAGGAAATTATTATGATTCTTTTGCCTAAAAGCTATCATATACCCACCTAGCACGCATCAACTTCTTATCAATACCTACGCATATTCAGAGGTAGAGCTCAAAAAATAAAGGACAGTCATACAAAACTAAGTAACATGTAAAGTGCATTCAGCTAACCATCAAAATGAAGGTTTAAAGGCCCTCTCTCTGGGCTTTGCTATAAGCAGCATTCTTACTAGCTTCTACGACATTAACATTTTTTTTTATTAAATTACATTTTAAAGAATGTTTTCCTAGTAAAACAGTTATGGCTGAAAGGGAATATATATAATGGGAAATCAGAAGGCTTAAGGGAGCAGCCATGATGGTTTTTGTAGCAGATATCAGCTGGTGTAACATAGATGCAAATTAATCTCTTTGGCCTGTTTGAAATGTGCTATTATTCTCTAAATTCATTTAAAGCAGGGCAAATATTTACGGTTAACTTGCACAATATAATTATGCTGAGATTCTGCAGTTTAGTGGTTTCAGTTTGCCTTTACCAGTCTGCAGCCTTAAAGTATTTCATCGGTTTCATAAAACCATCAATTTCCACAAAGAACTGCTACATTAAAGATTATGCCCTAATTAATTAACCTATTTTTCCTTTTTCATTTAAGAATGAATATAAAAATATCTCTTATTTTCTATGGTGAAGTATGTGGGACCTGCTATTTGCTGCAGCAACACATTTTAAATTCCCGCCTCACCTGATCTAGGATGTAATCTTTACAGAGGAACTGCTATGAAAAGCCTCAAACTAGAGGCTCATTCACAGTCTGCAGAGTCCAGGAAGTGAGTTAATTGTTACTGAGCGATCACAGGAAATGAAGGGAAATTTGCATGATATACATCTGAATAAGTTTAACTTTAACATTAAATAGAGCTAATAATGACACAAGCTATAGACTGGTTTAAAGTGCTGGGTTTAGTAAAAGATGTATCTATGAAGTAACAAATAGAACGTGGGACTTTCACACAACCCTTCTGAGGATACTCCTAAGCAGGGCAAGCTTGGCAGCACCAAGCAAAAGCAGAGTTTGCAGTGTTTTAACCCCTTAAGGACAATGGGCAGTCCCTAAACCCATTGAAAACAATGCATTTTGAGCCCGTACATGTACAGGCTTTGTCATTAACAGGGTTAAACATACACTGAATTAAAATAAACAATAGTGGAAGCTGGGTACAATTCCACATGTTTTGTGAGGCACTTAACTGATATCTGCTATGGTACAAAATGGCTTACTTGTAGCTTTTTGGTACCATACATTATTATGAGATAATAGTATTGCCTTCATTAAATTGTATGATGAAATGATACATATCTATGCTTTTTACTTACTGGACATAATTCCCTTTAAGAATAAGATACATTTAAGTGCTTATCTATATTCGGCTTTAATGGATACAACAAATACATTGCCAAAGATGTATGAGAATTGTACATAAACTAGCAGTGTTTTCTTCTGCTAAAGGAGATATCTCATATATTTCTAGCGCTATTAGAAATTTGCAGATTTACAATTAATTCTCTTGGCCTTTAAAACGTAAACAAGTCTGTTATGCTGGGGTAGTTTATGCCTTTAAGGACATATAAATACTCCTGTACATAACATAGCATTACATTTCTCAAAACACAAGTGTACTGTATCAGTTGCTTTATTAATAATGATGTGATAATTTATCCCATTCCCTAGTGCAAAATAAGGTGCATCATTTAAAAATCCACCAAAATTCCTTCTGCTACCGATTGGTTCCTTTACCCTGTGTTCATTGCTCTACAATGATATCTTTCATGTATTGATTCCTTCTTCTACAATCCCCATTATAATAGATTATGGCATAATGTTGTGAACCTAACCATAAAGTATGATTGCTTTTTTGCTAAGAGGCCTGTTCCTAAAAGTAGCAAAGCATGGGAATAGTTCAAAGGCCATATTACGGATTGTGGTATATGCACTTCCTGCAGATTTCTGGTTGCATTAAAATATAGGTGAGCGACAATCCACCATCCACAGTCAATTCCCATTATCCTCTGTTACTGAGGTTCAGCGACAGCTGGAAGTAGCCACTGGTTGTCTACTTTTGTGGTATATTGATTTAGTGTTGTGTGAAAAATCGTTTGCTTAGATTATTACAGTTCTACATAAACAGGCATTGCATTTGTATAGACAGAAACGGAGCAGGTGTAGGTACACAATGTCTTCTTGATTAAGATAATATGGCCTGCATTTGGAGTTGGGCAATGAATATTACTTAGGACAGATAGAAATTGTTGTAGACAGATATGCTAAATCCTGTACAAAAGATAATTATTACAGTATAGTGTACAAAATGTAAAACCTGAAATTTTGCAATGAATGTATTACAAAATCTTGCCATAATTTCATATTTTATGTCTTGTAACTATCTAAATCCAAGCCTTGGTATAAGGAATGGATGGCTAACCTATTGCCCCCTCAGTTGTTATTGAACCACAACGCCCTTCGCCAAGGATAGATGGAGGATTGCTGAGGATATTTGGTGTTATAGGCCAACAAGTAGATTGCTCAGCCCCACATTACAGCACAAACTAAACCCATATTTTTATTTTGTGAAATGATCATGAAATCTAATGGTAACGGGATTGTGTATCTGACTGATAAAGTGAATAGGATATGATTATTTCCTTAGTAAGCAAGGTCATATAGTACTTATCCCTAACGCAATAATATTGGACTACAGACTTCTCTTCGAGATAGCCTGGAGAGGGTCCATTCATAATTTTTAATACATAATGCAAACTTGGGAAAGTCACCATATATCTGTGGAGCCATAAGAAATACTTTGGAAAGATCACACATTTCTAGTGTGGGCCCAATGCTCTACTCATACACAGACCTCTGAAAGGGAAATGTAAAATGTTTGTTTTACCACTGGTAGTGTTAGTGTTTCTTCCCAGTTTTTAAACATCATCTCAGAGGAGGAAGGAAGAGGAATAAAATAGAAAGATACAGCAGAGGGATGGTGCAACTAGCAGTCGCCACCACGGTCCCGGAAAAAACCTTCTGCACATCGAGCCTCACGGAAAGTCACCGTAATGGAGTTTGAGGTGATGTCGGTAACAGTGATTTCACTGGGCCTGGGAAGAGCAGGGAGCCAATGCTGTGGAGCAGCTGGTTTTGCGTCATCTGCAAAAAACAACACAGAATCATTGTCTATAGTATCCGTTAAGAGATGGACAAGCAAATACAGATCAAAAGTAAAAATTGCACAGCATTCACTTCCATGTTTACATAATGTACAATTCCTAGGTAAATGCTAGGTGGCCTACTGAATTTAAGTTTATCTTAAAGGAAACATCAAACCATTGAAACCATACAAATTAATTGAGGCGCCCATTATGTTCTGGACCATTCCCCCAAAAGAAAGAAGCATTCTTTGTGATCGCAGGTCCCTGTATTAGATGGAATAACAATCATGGAAAATATAATGGTACTATTTAGATATAAGTTAGCACAAGAAACTGACAGCTAAGATATGTATGTTTTCAATATGAAATAATCAAACACTATTAAGTATAAACATTTATAGTTTATTTGTGCTTTGCCTTCCTGAGTAGCTTACAACTCTTTGTATGCAATCTCCTGTTCTTTTACAAACACTTATGTGTTTGTTTTACTTTCCTTCTGAAGGAGGTAAAGGAAAAAAAAACGTTTTTGTTTACGATGGAATCCGGCCCAGTGTTTGTGCTGGAACCAAAGACAGTTCCATTATACTTTAGACAATGTATACGGTGGTTAAAATATCATTCATATCAAGAGTCTGTCTATTTTATTTAATAATAATGTGAATGTCATTGTTTCTATTTGCTTTACATGATGCTCTGATGCTTAAAGATGCTGACCATATACCCCACATTCTATTAGCTGTGTCATTTATCTTTTTCTAAAGGTATGCTCGGTGCACATCATAATGGTATCCAAGTATAAACAGATATGGCAGTGTTAATCTGTAACTCATGTGTGTTTGGATAAGGGGAGGCATGACTCCTCGGAAGACACTAATGCCCTTTGTAACACTCCTGCCTGGAAGATGTTCCTTGCTTTGAACGTTTATTTCTGTATATGAACACTTTAAGTCAAAGTTAGATATTTATATATCTTAGGGGAGAGGGAAGAAAAGTAAATGCAATGCATGTATATAACAAGTAAGTGCAGAGAGATTTTCCGTTGACTGCACATACAGTGAATCAATATTCCTTAATGTTTCAAAAAATAAATAACTAGTGAATAGAGGAATGTAAGCTGAAAAGATGTCATTCTTTTAAACAGACAACTTAGCTCCCTCTCTGGCGACAAAAAATATTACAACAAAAACACCATTTTTATTTCCAGAAACTTCCAGCACTTGCCAGAATAATTCAAATCAACATAAATCTGAACCATGGCATACACACAATGCATTTAGTACTAAAAAAGAAACGATGGTAAGGCACAGACAGCAATAACAAGCAAACAACAACTATATGAAATATACATCAAATTAAAAATGATAAAAATAAAATTTCAATTTAAATGAGGATTTGTGTCAAGACTATTCTAAATGTTAAAATATACCATGCTTTAAGAAGCAAAGGAAAACATGTTGATCCAGCAAAACATTCTATGATATGACATCTCTTTGAATGTTAATAACAAAGGTTTACCTTCATGACTTTCTTCTTCAGTTTTTTTCTCCTCTTGCCAGTCACTGATGACCTGAGTTTCTTCTTTTTCATCATCCTTGGCAAAGAATTCAGTTCTTCGGCTCAAAGGCTCATATGTGGAGACCCGAAGGAACTTCTTGCGAGACAGGCACAGAAACTTGCGACCCTTGCGTTGCTTGCTGAGTGGGAACTGGAGGGACTTGGCTTTCTCTGGCACTGCTGATGCTTGTGCTGGTTTGGTTCCAAGGCCACCACTGAACCTCCGCGACAGTGAGAAACAAAGGCTTCGCTCCTTGGACTTGTGTGCGCTACGCAGGTCCATGCCATAAAGCCTCTGCAGGAAGATACAGAACACCCACATCTTTAATCTTCCAACCTAAAAGAATGTCTTTAATATGGACATTTACTACCAGTAATCTAGTAGATTACATATATATGTATAGATATATATAATGTCTAGGTGCATATTTAGCTTTCACATGGAAGCAATGCCACATCTTCATATGTTTGCTGCAGCCAACACTTGTTAAAGCAAGGTCATGTAAGCAGCTAGATCATTTTGGACACCATGATTTAATTTAATAGAAAAAATATCATTTTGGCATGTAATTAAATACTTTAAATCATGTGAATTGCAAAACGCATAGCAAGCATCAGGAAAATCCCAATGGTTGCTCTTGCAATTGCTTTAGAACTTTGCCAAAACATTGCTCACTTTAAATATGGACCATCATAAAATCATCTCAGGTGAGGATCCTGTGTAGAATCAGTGTTTAAAGTAAGTGCTTAATAGCCTAATCTGTACCTGAAAGAGGAGTCGCTTGGGCTTTGGGCCGCGTTTCCTGCAACCTGAAGCTCTTTCTTTTTCTTCCCTGTATTACAAACAGAAAATGGAAATTACTGTAATGTCACACCAGACTTTTCATGGTACACATGAAAGTAAAATTATGCTGCACTAGTATACTTAGATCTCAATATAGTTATTAGTCTTAATCACCTTTAATGTACCTAGTCTCTCGTTTCATGTGGTCATTTGGGGTGGCGGCCATTTATGTAGCAGAGCTCAGAAGTAGAATGTCTTTATTTCAACTGCCCTGCATTGCATTATGTCATTTTTTAACTATAATGATAATGATAAAATGATTTAGAATGTGTGTCATAGTCTGTTGTGCTTCATCCACACTTATTACTTCCTGTAATAACTAAGATGCATCATCTGAGGACTCATATAAAGCAAAAACCACACAGCTAGTTTGATGAGTGTGTGAATGACTGACATTTTTGCAAATACAATTGAAAAAATAATAGTAAAAGGACACATATTTAAAGGCCTAGTTAAAAAATATAATTTTATAATTATTCCTTCACTACCTATTATTATTATTATTATCTTTTATTTATATAGCGCCTACAGTTTACGCAGCGCTTAAAACAATACATAAATTCAAGGGATATGACAAGACGAGAATTGACAGACTAAGACAAACCGATACATTCGGTGGAGAGAGCCCTGCTCGTAACCTACAGAAGTATTAAAGAATTATTTAAGGCTGCACTGGTTACATGTTTTTATATTAAATTGGAAAACTGGTTACAACACATAGCATGGATGTAACATTTTAACATTATCACATGTGTTTTGTTGATGTAATAATATCAAAGGGGAGATGCTCACTTTTCCTCATATGCCAACACAAGTCTTGGATCAAGGATATGTTCTTCAGGCTCCCATGTGCTGTATCTAGGATGCAAGAAATCAATAAAATGCTAAATACCTAAACTGTGGCAGGGGTAGGTGGTACAAGAGTTATATATTTGTTGTTAAGACGATCAGTAGTGACAGTATAAGATAGCACTTGTTACCCAAAATGCCACTCCAAAACACAGCTATCATCACACATCACAATACCATTGCTCTTTCTGCCTCACAGAACATACATTTTAATGATGTTTATCTGAGCCATGCCTCCAGCTAGTGTGTATAGTGCAGACATTTTGATGTTCCTAAAATAAGAGCACTGCCTTCTTCATGCCAGTATTTTACTAAATAAATCTTGAATGGAATTATATAGGGTGGAATGGGCTACCCACGGCATCCACATTCAAAAACAATCATTCTGCCACCTGACTGGTATGAGTATTATGCCTTTGCGCCATTTCGCATTCCTGGAGTGAAGGCTGCACGGCCGTCTTTCCAGGAAATCAATGCGTAATGTGGATCTTCCACCTAAAAACAAATTTTCATTAATCAAGACATCATAAAAAAAAAACTGTATGACGTGTTCAAAAATGTAAATCCTGTGAATTTTTAGGATGCTCGGAAAGATCATTCGAGGTTTAATTCACTATGAAAATTAACTAAGTTAACTTCCCTAGAAACACCAACCCTCTCCTGCACTGGGCAAGGCTACTAATGTGCATAGCAATAAAAATAATGAAATTGTTCCAAAATGCTTAGTGTGCATACTCCTTCCTTTTTTACACAATCAGATCCAATTTTACAAATTAAACCCCCAACACCATCCACACCCCTACTTACCGAGCGTAGCTCAAAGGAGGACACCATCACTTTCTTACAGTATTACTTCCGTAAACAGAGCTCACAAACATATCTTTGTTGAACACAATCAAGGTACTTAATGGAATCTTTTAAAAATACCAAGGTCATCAACCTTATTATGCAAAAGACATGATATTATACACACTCTTTCACGTTGTAATACTAGGCAGCAACAAGTACATTGCTACAACACATCTATTTAAAATCTTAACTATAATAATAGGATATTGTCTATGATATAATACTGATGTCTCTTACAAAAAGACCTTGGTGAATATTCTAATGGTTATTAATGTAATAAAATGGTGAAGCAGTACGGAATGAAGCAATGGTGCGCACAGGTAACACATCCACATTAGTTTACAGGACAAAAAAAACAACTTAATATAATATTAACAAAAGGTCATTGTTGATTTACAATATTAGCTGACAGCAATTAACCGATTTGCTGCAAGAAGGTTATATAACTGCTTCTGCAGACCTTCAAGGTAGCAAATGGGTTATAACGTGCACACCTCTGTGCTGTTCTTGCGCACACTGCAGCACAGGGAGAAGTAAACAAGTGAACATATGACTCATGCGTCATTCTCTCTGCTCCCCCCCTCCTCTGAGTTCTCACTCCTCCGGTCAGATTAGAGGTGATAAACAAGACGTATTCAATAGGCAGTTCTTATCTAGAAGCAGGCAGCGCAAAGCAGAGGCATAGCGAAGCAGGTGCATCTTACTGCAGTCTCCGTCTCTTGTTTTCCCTGCCTAAATATTGTGCAGTTAAACACATTCACCTTCGCCTTACAGTTCCTTCAAAACACAAATCTTAACAATCTAATTCATTTTGATTAGGAAATCCCTAATGCATGCATTCCAAGCAATCTCTCAATAATGATAATATTATATCCTCAAAATAGAATGGAAGGACCAGCCATCTTATTCCAGTGTCTTCAAAATTACAGATGTGCTATTTTAGACTACAGTATGTTCTAGAAGGCAATTCTGACATTGCAGTCCAAAAATGCAGATCTCACAATGCACATTATTCTGGTTTATCAACCCCCTCCTTGTACAGAACTGCAGCAGATTGGATTCATATATAAATGTCCCTAATTCCACATTCTCAAGCCACAAAATCATTGCATTTAAAAATCTATTAAGAATTATAAATTTAAATAAACATAGACAATAGAAAGGCAAGAATATTTTTTTTTTATTGCTGAATACAGTAAAAACCACTGTAATTTACATTCTTTCAGCACCTATGAAATCATATGCCAGTGTGCCCGCCTTAAAAGCATGTCCTGGTCTGTGATCCTTGAATTAACAATTATGGCAGCTGACTATAATATGTGCATGAATGTGCACTGGAGTGCAAATTTCCCACACTCACAAAATTTTACTGATCGGCACCTAGTGTTCCATACAAGAATTCAAGCCCCTTCTCTCATCACCTGGGCAACCACTACTCTGTTTTGAGCATGGAACCACTTCAATCATAGAGCTGCTATAGAAAGAGCTAAATGCAGGTCTCTGGACTGAGAAATGTTACAGTTAAAGTCAACATTCATGCCTATAGCAAAATTTGCCATGTAATCGGGTACATGCAGGACAGAAAACATACGTGTCAATGAATAAAAACAGAGGCATGATGATGTCTGGCACGAAATGCAAACACATGCTTACAATTTTTTATTGTATAAATTGCATAATGTATACAATTTTTATATTGTATATAAGTAGATGAATACAGAATAACAGGCACAGGCAAATATTTAGTTTATTAAAAATCAACAAGCAGATGTTTCCTCCTTTGAAGAAACAGATAGATTAGATAGATAGATAGATAGATAGATAGATAGATAGATAGATAGATAAATGGATGGAAAAATAATCAAAAGAGAAACTAGAATTGTGCTTACTTTGGTGGCCAACCCTTCCACTTGACAAGATATTCCACTTTACCCTGGATAGATCAGTTAAAAGAAACAATTAGAAGATGCAATTGATTATGGATAGAAAACAATGTTATCTGCTCATTAGTACCCGGGTATGTGTCCCTACAGTATCTATAATAAAGCCCACCTATTATCCAAATAATTTGCATCATTTTCATCTGGGAAACCAAATGGTGAACCTCAAGTACAACCAAAAGCAGAATGATGTCACACCTCTAATTGGAATGAAGTATGTGCCAAAGTTCAGCAACTTCTAATCATATGGTGATGCTAGCAGCTCAGTCGCTATATGCTAACTACAGAATTGGGCTTAGTAAAAAGGTATCTATAATTCTGACAGCAAATTACTTAAACAATGTATAATCATTTAAATTAAATAAAAAACCTAAACCAGTGTAGTCATCCAGAGGAGGCTTTACAAACCATGCAAAACACCAACAAATGGATCACCAATGCAATATTAAAGACTATTTTGATTTGATTGGTTTGGTGATATATTTTGGCATTCAAGCCTATGTTACCATATTTCATTTACACTGCACACTAAAGTAGACACATGACTCTAATTTTGCTATTGCTCTTTATAGAGGTGAAGGTGAAGCCAACAAGACAGACAAGGCCATTCATCAGATCTACTACCATCTATGCAGTACACAATCCGTGATATCAGAGCTTCTGATGATGTCATGGGAGCTAATAACTGCTCTCTTTTCTTTGGATCGCTGGATTTTTCATGATATTAATAGGATGCTAAATATAATTAGAACTATCATTTAGAATTAGATAATATGTGTCCCTATCTGATGTGTAAGCAGAGAATGCTAATCATTTTACACGAGCATTTGAGTAAACACATCAGATTAAAATGAAGGATTTTAGCTATGCGGCACTCAGGAAACGCGGTACCAACAGTGCCCACCACTGGCAGCAAGAGCTACATGGGATTGTCTGCTGCGCCAGGTTATGTGATCACCTAATAATCGCGAGTATCATTTGTGAACTTCTTGCATCAAGTATCGATTGGGGTAACCGAAGTCTAAATGGATCTAGAGGACCACAGCACTAGCATCCTCCAACTGTTGCAACAACTCTGATCATCCTAAACCAGTCTTGATTTGGGTGATGGGAGTAGCGGTCCAACAACACCTGTAGAACCACAGATAGCATGTCTAAGGGGCAGCACTGCACCGTCCAGCTGTTACTGCACTACAACTCATCTACATTAAAGGTATTGGGAGTTGCATTCCTGAAATACCATCTCTCGGCTCTGACTTCGAGAATAAGCAAGCACACGCCCCCACTTACCTTCCTTATCCTCTTCTTTCGAATACTCTCCACTGCAAACACTTGCTCCCCGATGGCAGACAGTTCCATGCCAACCTCCGGAGTTCTATCTCTGTGCCAAGAAGTCTCCAGAACCCTGGCTCTCGAAACCTCCTTGCAATGCTGATGAGCGATTCTCTGATGCAGCACACCGCTTCTCTCTGTACTCTGCTTCTGCAAGATCTTCCACATGTGACGCCCACCTCCACCCCAAAGTCCAAATGCTGTGGCTCTTCAGTACAATGCCTGCGTGTAAAGCGATGCTGTCCAGATTAGGTAGTTGGATCAATTGGATTAGATGTGCGTGCAGTTTATCAGTAGCCAGCCGCTGTCACCCTGACACAGCCTCTTCTCTCTCCCCTTCGCATTACAACCTGCGCAACATTTTCAGGGAGCGCGCAGCATCAGATTATGTACTGCTGCCTCGTGGCCGCGCTTCGCCTCGTGCACGCCAACCTGACCCGCGCTGACGTCACCCTGCAACTGGAGCCGGAGCAGTTCGTAACCCAGCCACCGGGAGATGACGTCCTTATGAAACACGTCAGTCCTAATTCGTAATGGCTGAGTATTGCAATTGGCGTTTGTGTTCAGTTATTGTAATCGTCTCTTTAGTATCAACCTCTAAATCTGCTATGTTAAAGTGTGTGAAGACGGTTACTAGTATACATAGAAATGTATCAAATATTGTTTCCATACCACTCTTTAAGAGTCTATATTCCATCATATTGTTCCCAGAGAAATATCCAACTGGCCAGAAAATATAACATTGTCCTTCAATTAGAAAAAAATTTGAATCAGAATCTTACCTTATTATTATGTGTATTAGAAAGCATGTAGAATAAGAATAATGCGTATATGTGTGTATATATATATATATATATATATATATATATATATATATATATCCGAGTATGACTACATCTTTATATATTATATACAAAGAAATCATATACTGGTTGAACTCATCCTCGTCCAAGCAGTCCACTCCTACTGTTTCACTTCCCCAAGAGAGCAGGGCCCTGATTGTAAAGCTATCTAAATATAAATAAATGTAATTAAACATGAATCATCACAAAATGTAAGAAAATGCCATTTACACACCTATATAAGAACATTTCCCAGATCTAACAATATTCATTCATCCTATATGCCAAATATTCATTAAAACTGTGGATTAGCGCTACTAAAATGTTATTTAAAAAATGGTGTGTTTTTATAATCAGGTGGTTATTATTTAAACAGACAGTAAGTCTGTATATATATATATATATATATATATATATATATATATATAACCAGTACATTATGATGCCAAAGAAAATGTATCAATAACAAAAACAGTTTTTTTACGGTACCACAAAAAAAAAGCAGTAATGCAACAGTTTAATTTCAGCATTTATCTGCCATTCATTTTCAATTTTCCAAAAAGCAGACTAAAGTAACAATGAAATAAACAATCCCGGTCCCTCCCTCCAACTGGTATCTCATCGGTCCACAACATCTTCACCAAGGGCCCAATGATGTCAATTCAAAGTTACGTTTTATTGTCATTTGTGTATAAATATCTCACGTAGCAACATAAGCTTGCCCCAACTTAAGATACATGTGACTATATGTAGCTGAGGGTATTAACTATCAGATTTTTGCAATATTCTTTTGAATATCAATCACTCCCAGGGTTGGGATATGCGTTAGTCAGGTGTGCAGACCCCTGGGTAACAATTGTACCTCTGTTTCAGATTTAAGCAATGCATATAGCAATCTAGTGGAATATGATACACGTGAGGATTGTGTGATGAGCATATGCAATGAGTTAGAACAATTCTTGTCTGTGCGGCGTTGCAATACCTGGGATACAAGGCTCATTGCCTGAAGAAGTTGTAAAATAGGTATGGACAAACCTGGGAAAGCAGATTTACACTCTGCATACATAATCATTTTCCTAGTGGTTTTCGACACCACCTTATCAAATGTGGTCAAACCCGCGAGCCTTCATATTTTAAAAATATTGTGAGCACTCTCCTCCTGGAACTTTGGGTTACCCACCCATGACATACAGAGAACAGCACGAGCTGAGACCCAGCTGCATTCTAAACATTTTCCACGCCTTTATAGTTGTAAAAAGGAGAGGAGTTTGAATAACCTTGTCCAGGATCTGGGAGTAGGAAGTATGTAGTAAGGAGTATAGTTAAATATGCAGAAAGAGAGCCTGATCTAAATTGTTAAATAGGTTAATTGGAGATCCAATCCACATAGTGAAAGAGGGCTGCCATATTATAGTATTTTATGTTGGGCAAGTTTAAATCCAGGTGGTACCCGGAAGCTTGTACTTTTGAAAATCCTTTTCTGAGTGGTTTGTCCCTCCAAATAAATGTATTATGAAGTAGATGTATATCTGTTTGAGTAAGGAGAAGTGGCAATACATGTAGAGGATAAGAGCAGTTTGGCCAGAAAAGGTCAGGTGAAGTGACATCCAACCCCTAAGCTCAGATCGTTATTAACATTGTATAATCCTGATAGTTCAGAGCCCTTGGGGCCTTAGTTAGTCAGACACCCAGGTAGTCAATGTACTGTGGGACCCAGTTATTGTCCAATGTATGTAGCCCTGGTGGCTATATGAAAGTATGCAGATAAAGCCTAGCAGATTTTGTCAAACACAGTGCTCTAATCAAGCAATCTAAACACATAGTAAAGAGCAATGGGGAAAAGGGGCACCCCTGACGTACTCCACTTTCCATCCTAAAACTTAATCCAAACCTTTAACCTTCCAGTTTAGTACCTGGTTTATTATAAATTTTCCTAACCAAATTTCAAAAATTAGGACCATCATTTTGATATGTCAACATTCTGATCAGATGTGGTCACGCTACCCTATTGCAGCACATATACCCACTACCCCGAACAAATCCCCTTTGAGATGGATTTTCATTCAGAGAAGTCGAGCATTTTAGCCATAGTTCATAGTTCATAAGGTTGAAGAAAAGACCTAACTCCATCAAGTTCAACCCTTCTACCTAACCTTCCTATTCTTGATCCCTAATTAAGCTACTTCGAGTTCTGCCGTCAGGGGAAAAAAAGCCATGATCAAAGTCAAAATCTCCTGGCTCAACAACATAATAGGTCTACAAGAAGTGATCAATGAGGGACCTTTGTGAGGTTTTGGAACTAGCAGAGTGCGGCGATGAGTCAGAAATCCACATTGTTTGTCTCTTGGCAGAATTTCCTTATAGAGATCTAACAGGTGAGGTGTAATCTGATCTGACAATAATTTGTAGAACTCTGCCATGTACGCATCAAGTCCCGGGGATTTGTTATTCTTTAAGTTTTTAATGACTAGTGTAATTTCCCTATCCATGATCAGACCATCGCGTTTCCGATGGTACTTTGGATGAAATTGAAGAACCAGACGAGAAGCGTGGACACATGAGGCGGGCACCCAGGATCTTTTCTCCGGACTGTACCCCTTACAGTGCACAAGATATTGTAATGTCTCCTTAAATATGCTAGAATCGAGGATGGAACTAATCTTGTATTCATCCATGAATCAATTGCGACAGGACCAGGACTGGACTGGTATAACGGATACACTCGGCCCCGTGGGGGTACGGTACCAGGCAGCAGATCAATAGGGCAATCGTAGAGGCAATGGGGAGGCAAGGAGTCAGCTTCCTTTTTGTCAAAAACATCAGCAAATTCTTGATACTGTGGAGGAAGTAAGGAAGTATCCAAAGAGGCATTCTTCAAGACACATGGTTGAGGGGAGATGCAAGTGGAGCAACACCAGGAGGGCCAGTGGGCAAGTTAATGACTGGGTTATGTAGTTGCAGGCAAGGATATCCCAATACTATGGGAGCAGCCAGAGAGGAAATCACGTGAAACACCAGCGTTTCTTTGTGGAGAACTCCTACTTGGAGACAAAGTGGAATAGTCTCATGGGTAAAAGCTGCAGGTTGGAGAGGTTGCCCATCAATAGCCTCCACAAATACTGGGAAGTTTTTTTCCAGCAAGGGTACATCATGGACCTTACAGAAATCACGGTCAATGAAATTTCCAGCTGCCCCAGAGTCAAAAGATTGGAGGGTTCTCTCCCGGATAGAGAGAGCAGCAGGCCGGCAGTAGGCGATGAGTTCCTCCAAATCAAGGTCCCGTGTAGCTACGTTGTCTTTCAAGCGGTCAGACAGGCCATTAGTAAAGGCAGCGACCAGAGCATCATTGTTCCATGCAACTTCTGCAGCCAGGTAGTCAGAAAGGTTGCGGGGAAACTTGACGCAATGAGAAGAGGCTAGAGGAGGCAATGTGGTCACGGCCAGTGCCCTATCCGTAAGATGATATATCCCACACGGAGTTGCGGAGCAGCAGCAGCAGCAACGGGTCCACGAGACGGATTAGTCGTTGCCAGAAGTGTTTGCAGGGCCTGAGCAAACTGGTCCATACAAAGATCCAGATTCTCTATACGAGCCTCACAAGTAGACATCTTCTGGACAATCTCAGCGGGATCCATAGGTGACCCTGGGTCTGGTGAAGTTGGATCCCGGAGGGCGGAGCGTGCCAGGTGAGACAGGAACAGAGAAGCGGCGTAGTGGACAAGCAGGGTCAAATCAAACCAGGAGATCAAGATGAAGCCGAATCAGAAGCGTGGTCACCAAGCCGAGTTGATGTCATAAATCTAAAACCAGGAGCAGAATCAACAAGGTCAGCAAGCCGGGTCAAAAATGAGGGAAACAGCACAAACCAAGGGTAACACAGAAGTGAAAGGCCCATGCTTAAATAGAGAGAGAGCAAGTTACTTCCTGAAGGCAGAGGTCACCCGAGGTCATAAGAGAGTGTCACCACTGGAACGAGCAGTTAGAGGTTTTGCCACGTGGTCGACCATGCGGTGAAGCTGGCGCACTCGCTAACCGGGAGAGTCTAGAGTCAGCCCGGGGAGCCGCCGGAGGAAGCCTCGCCGCGGGAGCAGCCTGGGCACGGGAAGACGAGGACCGCTGTTGGAGGTAAATCCTTACAATTATTTGATTCCCTGCTGATTCTGTACGTTTGCCCACTGACATGTTCAGTCTATATTTTTTATGGTAGGTTTATTTGAACAGTGAGAGACAGAATAACAACAAAAAAATCCAGAATAACGCATTTCAAATAAGTTATAAATTGATTTGCATTTTACTCAGTAAAAAGTAAGTATTTGATCACCTATCAATCAGCAAGATGTCTGGCTCCCAGATTTCTTTTATAAGGGTAACGAGCTGAGATTAGGAGCGCTCTCTTAAAGGGAGTGCTCCTAATCTCAGTTTGTTACCTGGATAAAAGACACCTGTCCACACAAGCAATCAATCAATCAGATTCCAAACTATCCACCATGGCCAAGGCCAAAGAGCTGCCCAAGGATGTCAGGGACAAGACTGTAGACCAACACATGGCTGGAATGGGCTACAAGACCATCGCCAAGCAGCTTGGTGAGAAGGTGACAACAGTTTATTGTGATTATTTGCAAATGGAAGAAATGACTGTCAGTCTCCCTTGATCTGGGGCTCCATGCAAGATCTCACCTGGTGGAGTTTCAATGATCATGAGAACAGTGAGGAATCAGCCCAGGACTTGACGGGAGGATATTGTCAATCATCTCAAGGCAGCTGGGACCATAGTCACCAAGAAAACAATTGCACCGTGACCATCTGAAGTTTGCCAATGAACATCTAAATGAGGGGCGTCCAAGTTTTTTCTGCAGTGGGCCACTTCATCAGAATTGTATACGTGCGCGGGCCGCACTCATTTTTCACTGTGAGAAAATTTGGCCTTTAATAAGATATGCAGATTAAAATAAATTAAATGACACAAAACCTTTACTTTTCCTCTCACTGATTTCTGGGCCTAGAAAGTTTTGTGACTACAAATGCAGGATTCTGTATAAGTAAAAATAAAATAGTTCTATTTATTTTAGCGATGCACTAAAATGAAAATTCTGGACCAAAACCGAAAATTCAGGGTTCACTTAGCCGAAACTGAAAATGACCCCCCACACACTTTTAATAAAAGTAAGTTACACACCAAAATTGTACAAAAAATTATATATTATGATTGTTAACAGCAATCTCAGGCATACCCAGATTCCAGCATGTACTGGTTGGCTGGGCATTGTATTTTTTGTCCAATTTTAGTGTGTAACAATGCTTTTATTAAAAGTAACACACCACAATTGGACAAAAAAAAATCAACAATATGACTTGGCATGATAGGAGTCTGATTGCTAACAGCAAACACACTCTTTTTATACCCAGGCAACCAGTAAATGCTGGAACCTAGGCATGATGGGACTGTGATTGCTGTTAGCAGATTGCTGTTAGCAATCACACTCCTATCATCCCAAGTCAGCCAGTACATGCTGGAACAGGGTGGCTGTAAGTGCAGACCCCATACTGCTGGCAGCATCAATACACAAGGGGGACAGCTAGCCAGGTTTCAGCATGTACTGGCTGACTTGGCATGATAGGAGTGTGATTGCTAACAGCAAACACACTCTTTTTATACCCAGCCAACCAGTAAATGCTGGAACCTAGGCATGATGGGACTGTGATTGCTGTTAGCAGATTGCTGTTAGCAATCACACTCCTATCATCCCAAATCAGCCAGTACATGCTGGTACAGGGTGGCTGTAAGTGCAGACCCCATACTGCTGGCAGCATCAATACACAAGGGGGCAGCTAGCCAGGTTTCAGCATATACTGGCTGACTTGGCATGATAGGAGTGGGATTGTTAACAGCAATCACAGTCCCATCATGCCTAGGTTCCAGCACTTACACATCCATGCTATCACACACACATAAATTCATTCATTCACAGATTCATTCCCTCAATCAGGCATACTCATTCAAACACACTCCCCCACCCCCTTACCTGCACTACAGCTCTCTCAATGCCAATCACAGACTTCAGCAGGGGGCGCGGCCTCCCTTGTTCTCCCCACAGAGGAGGCAGGACTGGAGCAGAGAATAGACCCTCCCACAAGTAAGCAGCAGGGCTCTTGTGATCCTTGCTGCCGATCTCACGCGGGCCGCACCTCGAGGTCCCGCGGGCCGCATGTTGTACGCCCCTGATCTAAATGATTCATAGGAGAACTGGGTGTAAGTGTTGTGGTCAGATGAGACCAAAATCAAGCTATTTGGCATCAACTCAACTCACCATGTTTGGAGGAGGAGGAATGCTGCCTATGATGCCAAGAACACCATCCGGACCATCAAACATGGAGGTTTGCTTTGGGTGTGTTTTTCTGCTAAGGGGACAGAATAACTTCACAGCATCAAAGGGATGATGGATGGGGCCATGTACCGTCAAATCTTGGGTGAGGACCTCCTTCCCTCAGCCAGGGCATTGAAAATGGGTGGTGGATGGGCATTCCAGCATGACAATGACCCAAAATGCACAGCGAAGGCAACAAATGAGTGGCTCAAGAAGAGGCACATTAAGGCCCTCGACTGGCCTAGCCAGTCTCCAGACCTTAATCCCATAGAAAATCTGTGGAGGGAGCTGAAGGTTCGAGTTGCCAAACATTAGCCTCAAAACCTAATGACTTGGAGAGGATCTGCAAAGAGGAGTGGGACAAAATCCCTCCTAAGATGTGTGTAAACCTGGCGGCCAACTACAAGAAAGTCTGACCTCTGTGATTGCCAACAAAGGTTTTGCCACCAAGTACTAAGTCATGTTATGCAAAGGGGTCAAATGCTTATTTCACTGAGTAAAATGCAAATCAATGTATAACTTCTTTGAAACACGTTGTTCTGGATTTTGTCCACTGACATGTCAGTGGGCAAACGTACAAAATCAGCAGGGGATCAAATAATGTTTTCCTTCACTGCAGATGGCGACAATTGGTCTGCAGTTGAACATGAGGATGGGTGGACTTAGGCATCTGAGAGCATCTGCCAAAACAAACTGATGGATTCAGTGAAATCATAGCACTGTAGTCACATAAAGCACCTTCAAAGCTGATCCCAGAAAACTTGCTGTAGAGTACTAAACACAGGAGACCAAACTGCACCTCTATTGAGTTGTAAAGGTGGTGCAGAGTAATAGGCCACAAGTAGAGAAAGGGATCACGCAGCTGTCTCATACAGTTTTAAGCCTGCAGGTTTATCTGCACACCCAGACAGCACACACAGAGAGTCCACAGAGAGCACACCAGACACTTATTTTGTCAGCTGGGGAGTATCTTCAGCGAGGTGGGACTGAGGAGATGTTCACCAGATCGCTTGCGAGTATTCAGCATCAGCCATGAAGATGTGGCAAAGTCTCAATCGTGCTGCATTAGGAAGCATTGCGGTCTGGGTCCACAGCGGGTCAGGGAAACTCAGCTGCGAGCACCTCGACTGTCCCTCAGTCCTGTTGCTGCAACAGATTGCCGCCTATCTCTAGGCAGCCTCGTACATTGGAGGAGGACGGATCACAAGGTCTAGGCTGCAGCCGATTATTGGTCCGCTGAGCGGGACCCTGGGGCGAATGTACTGGTCGAGTGGATGAGCGCCTTCAGCCCCTTGCACCGATAACCTATAATGTAATACAGTTCCAGAAAATAAGGGGAAAAGTTCAAACCTCCAAAAGCAGCTGGATGTTAACTTAATCACAGAGAACAATTCTGAATAACATCCACATTTTTATGTAGTATGTGTGTCCTCACTTCCTTCATTTCTTACTTTGAATGTAAAAGTTGGAATTCTGCAATTCCTCTAGCTGTATAGACAAAACAAAGTGGTGTTGAACTAGACAACACGGTAGAGACGGCTGAATTATTGAGAGCTACAAAAGATGTCTACGGCGACTATCAAATTTGAAATCCCTGTTTTTTGTTGACTGATGTGATCAAGTGATCAAGTTTTAAAGGACAAAAGAGCAATGGTCCCTGAATAAACACATGGAAACACAAACTAAATTGACCACTGTTATCTCTTGCCATCGGAGTGTTGAACATAACAGGCAAAGGTTCATTTGGTGGGACCAACAGATTTGAAGCTGAGAGTGGCCCCAGAATTTTTGATGGCGGCCTGCTACTGAGTCTGGGTTCTGGGATATGACTTAATTTCCTGGAGCTCAGACGTAGGGGACGTGTGAGGACTGTGAGTGAACAGAAGACCCAACTTCCCTCATGAGCTGTAAATCCCAGCAGTACATATACCGATTAGCCATAACATTATGACCACTGAGGTGAGGTGAATAACACTAATAATTTTGTTATCATGGCACCTCTCAGTGGGTGGGATATATTAGGCACCAAATGAACTTTTTTTACTCAAAGTTGGGCAAGGGTAAGGATCTGAGCGATCTTCAGAAGGGCCAATTGTGATGGATAGACAACTGGGTCAGAGCATCTGCAAAACTGCAGCTCTTGTGGGTTGTTCCGGGTCTGCAGTGGTCAGTACCTATCAACAGTGGTCCAAGGAAGGCAAAGTGGTAAACTGGTAACAGGGTCATCAGCGGCCAAGGCTGATGGATGCACGTGGGGGCAAAGGCGGGCCCATGTGGTCAAATCCAACAGATGAACTACTGAAGCTCAAATTGCTGAAAAGGTTAATGCTGCTTAGAAAGGTGTCAGAACACACAGTGCATATGGGGTTGGTTAGCCACAGACCAGCCAGGATGCCCATGCTGACCCCTGTCCACTGCCGAAAGTGCCTACAATGGGCACGTGAGCATTAGAACTGGACCACAGAACAATGGAAGAAGGTGGCCTGGTCTGATGAATCATGTTTTCTTTTACATCATGTGGCCAGGTGTGTGCGTTGCTTACCTGGAGAACACATGACACTAAGTTGCATCCCTGGAGGCCCCACCCTGCAATTTACAGGACTTAAAGGACCTGCTGCTAACATCTTGGTGCCAGATGACACAGCATACCTTCAGAGGTCTTGTGGAGTCCATGCCTCGATGGGTCAGGGTTGTTTTGGCAGAAAAAGGGGTACCTACACAATATTAGGTAGGTGGTCATAATCTTTGGTGTATATTAATTAAAACTACAACACAAATATTATATTACCCTTTATCACTGTGCGTCCTGTTGGGTAAATACAAATAAATGTCGGTAAATAACATTGTTCTTGAGAAATTAAACATTTCATAGTGAGTCATCGTGTGCCGTTCTGCGACTTTCTCACTCATTACACATCTTTTTTTACCTACGTTAGTAACAGTGGAAATAAAGAAATTACAAGTAATGCTAAATAATTCACAGTGTCAGGGCTCAAATATACTTGGTAACAAACAGCTGGAGCTGCTCTTAACACGTACGTCACTTACATGTTGAACTGAAAAAAAAAGATTTAAAAATAGATTTGCCGCATAGAGACTTAAAAGTATCACTGCTATAAAGTTACAACATATCATATATTTTTTACAGTGAGTTACTTTGTTAAAAATATCCAGTTTTATTTTTTTACTCATTGTGACACTGAGAGTAAAGTCAATAGGAAATTTTTTGTACTTTACTTTAGATAAAAAGTACTGCATCTTTGTGCAGTGTTATCTACAGTAATGTAGTTTAGCAGTTATGCTTAATGTGGTTAGGTATTCCACTATTTTGCATTTACCTCTGCTTATCATCTGCATCATTGCCGACTGTCCTTGATTAATTATTTAGGTATTCCACTTTTTTGGCTTCAAAATCATTTATTTTGTTTGTCCTTTGATTTGTCTATATAGAATTATGAGTAGCGAGTTAGTCCTCTGCTCTTCCACATCTGTCTGTCCTTTAAGGCAGGGTAATT
Source organism: Spea hammondii (assembly GCA_029215755.1). Classification (NCBI taxonomy): domain Eukaryota; kingdom Metazoa; phylum Chordata; class Amphibia; order Anura; family Pelobatidae; genus Spea; species Spea hammondii. The sequence continues at coordinate 28,356,869 of JARDYJ010000007.1, forward strand.
AACCAATTGGTACATACCTAACAAGCAGCCATCCCTTATATCTGAACATTCTAGGTGTCTGTTTCCTAAGTGCCACTAAAATATGTTTATCAAGGAAGTTCACCAAGGAGTCTGACAAGGAGTTTAGCAAGGAGGATTCAAGGAAGTGCAAAAGAGGAACCTGGAAGCACCCCCTCAATCAAATACCCCACTGATGCTTTATCAACTGCTGCTATACTGTTTGAATGTTTGTCCATGAACTTCCACTCCCTATGTTTTCTGCTACCCTTTCTCTCTCATTCTCATCACCATCATTCTCCATGCACCATCACTACAATCCTCTTTTTTTTATTCTCTGATTCGCCTATCATCGGCAAAACATTTCTCTTTTTTCTCTTCTACTTTTAGCAGCTGGGGATATATCCCCAAATCCTGGGCGTGCCTTGTTGCCCCTCCATTTCCTCTGTCCCTAAAGGTTCTAGAAACCTCAATCATCTTATCCACTTAATGTGCCATTCCTCCTGCTCTTGTTTTGAATGTGCTTGCTGGAATGCACGTTCTCTGTGTACCAAACAGCTATACATACACACTTTGCCTCTAGTCTCTTGCTCTAACTGAAACCTGGCTACCCTAATCCTACCCATGCTTCTCCTGTTCCCTCTCCTATGACCTGATGACAGGAAGGACAGTGGTGTATGCTTCTGACTTTCCCCAACACATACTTTTCAACCTTTTCCCTTTGTTCCATAACTCCCTTTTTCCTCATTTCAGGTTCATGGTATTGAATCCCATATCTTTACACATTGTTGTTGTATACCATCCTTTTGACCCTACTAAAAGTGTGAGTTCACCACCATCACCACTAGCTCTGCCCCCCGAACACCACCCCTGCCAACTAGTGATTGGGAGACTTGTGGAGTGTACGAGAGGAAGCTCCGCCCCTCCCAAGGATGCTGTCGCCACCCCCTTGTCATGCCTCTCTATACCACGCAGGGAAGCGGGGAAAGTAAGGCAAGGGACCAGAGCGGCTCCTGACATGTGTGTGGGGGAAGCAGCATCGTATTGCACACCCACGCTTCACCCGCTGGCAGGTATATCTGGAGGCTGACCGTGGTGAGGGGGTAAGCGCCTGACATAGATACACATTTGAGTCGTGTGGCTTCTAAATTAATTTTCATGATCTCACATGATTTTCTAACTCCCCTACTCATGATGATGGTCACACCCTGGATTTTATTTTTCATAGTCTGTGCTCACTCGCTACCTTTTCTTATTCCATTTTCCTCCTCTCTGACCACCACATCCAATCATATTCTCTGCCTCCTACTCCTTCCTTTTTTCTTCCAATAACCTTGCCTAAGCAGAGACCTTAACTCTCTCACCTATCTCAACTACTGTATGTCATACCTTAACCTAGTTACCTTTCTCTACAACTCCATCCTCACATCTATTCTTAAGGGTGCAGTCCCAACCATTACTTTCTCTTCACGACTCACATTTCCAACCCTTGAAATTCATCCAATGTTCCTACTACTCTGTTTCCATCCTTGCTAAGTAAACCTGTATCACCTCCTGTATGTCTTCTTTGTCTCAAACTTCCCTTCTTTGTGCTTCCACAACTACCTCTTCCACTAACTTTACTGCCTCTGACTTTGCCACCTACTTCCATAATAAAATGAAAACAATCAGAAATATCGGCATAGCCCGATCCTACCCTTGCCCTCCATCTGACTTTGCTCCCTCCCATACACTGAGCACTTCCTCCTCCTCTACATTAAGCCAGTTCTCTCTCATCACTGAAGATGAGGTTTGTGCTATTTTTCTTTCCTCTTGCCAACTTGTCCAGTTGTTTCTATCCCATCTCATCTTACCCATTCTCATCTACGTGTGTCCTTACACTAACTCAAATCCTCAATATCTCCCTCTTTACTGGAGCTGTCCCATCCTCCTTCAAGCATGCTACCATAATTCTAATCTTGAAAAAGCCCTTCCTGGACCCCACCGATCTGGACCCCACTGGATATACTATCCAATCCCTCTACTTTCCCTAGCCTCCAAGCTCTATGAATGACTTATATACAACCAACTAACTAGGTTTCTCGACTCTTTTTTGGATCCTCTTAAACCTGGATTCCGCTCTGACACTGACCTTACTAAAGGTAATAATGATCCAAGGTCTACTCCTCTACTGGATTTTTATGCTGCTTTTAACACCCTTTTCTCTGTCATGGTTTCCCAGTAATATTGCTCTAGTGTTGTGAGCTCTCTGTCTTTTTACTGTGGGGTGTTCTTTGAAGCTCCACCTTGCGCTGGCCTATACAGTCTTGGCCAAAAGTTTTTAGAATGCCACAAGTATTGGTCTTCACAAAGTTTGCTGCTTTAGTGTTCTTAGATATTTTTGTCGGATGTTATTATGGTATTCTGAAATATAATTACAAGCATTTCAGAATTGTCAAATGCTTTTATTGACAATTACATTAAGTTTATGCAAAGAGTCAATATTTGCAGTATTGGTCCAAGAGGCACTGCAACGCTCACAGCATTCTCAGGAGCTCTAGGCCAATCGTAAGTGCCTACCTGCTCCTTCCTACCAGGTCGGGAAGAGGGTCTTGTTTTCCTCCAGAAATCTCCACCTCCGGGTTCCCTCCCAGAAACTGGCTGCCAGTTATGTGGGGTCTTTCCATAACCTCCAGGTGAACCCTGTGGCCTATGCCCTGGACCCTCCTTCCAATATGCGCATCCACAATGTGTTCTATGGCTCGCTGCTGAAACCCCTGGTTTATAATCATTTCACTACAGACACTCCTTGACCCCATCCTGTATCTGTTGACAACCATGGGGAGTTTGAGATCCGCTACATAGTCATTGGGTCCATGGGAAACTTCGAAATCTGTTACATTGGAAGGGGTAGGGTCTGAAGGAGAGATCTTGGGTACCACCCCCAGCCCTCCTCGGTGCTTTTCCCACACGTTTTCCCCACAAACCTGACCCTGCCACACGGGGTGGAGTTGTTGAGGAGGGGGTAATGTCATGTTTTCCCAGCAAGATTGCTCTAGTCTTGTGAGCTCTCTGCCTTTTCACTGTGGGCATTCTGTTGTTCCTGAGTTCCTATATATGACCCGGCTTTGTCTGACAGCCCTCCTGGCTCCTGATTCCTGGCATTCGTACCCTGACTTCGCTGATACCTCTGTACTCCTGATTCTGGCTCGTCTGACTACCCGCTTTGGTTCCTGCCTTAGCTTGTCTTATTGGTATACACTCCTAGATTATGATTTCGCTTTGTCTACTTGCTTTTTACAACAAAGGTGTTTTGCACTATACTTTTGTGTCTGTTTGGTTCCTGGTCCCTAACCTTCTCTTTTAAACTCTTCACAATCTTGGTCTCAATGACACAGCTCACTCCTGGTTCACATGATACCTTTCTGATCGCATCTTCAGTGTTTCTCTCTCCAGTAACACTTCCTTTCCCTTCCCCTCTTGATGTACCCCAAGGCTCAGTTTTAGGACCCTTTCTGTTCTCACTTTACACTATCTCACTTGGCAGACTTATAGCAACCTTTGGCTTTTAGTGACACCCTTATGCCAATGGCACTTAGATATACCTATCTTCTCCTGATCTCTCTCTACCTCTAAAATCATGTCACCAATTATCTAACTGGATATCTGCCCGATTTCTAAAACTCACTCTCTCCAAAAACGGACATCTTACCTTTCCACCCTCAATGCTAAAATTCCTTTAGTTTCCCGCAATGTCAATGGTGCAATCATCATCCTGACCCTACACCTTTGCTGCCTTGGTTTCAACCTTGGCTCTGACCTTTCATTCGCCCTTCACATTCATTCTGTTTCAAAAAACTGCCATCTCCATCTTAAAGACATTGGCTGCATTAGTCCCTTCCTAACACAAGAGGTGACTAAGGCTCTTGTTCATGCCCTTGTTACTGCCCATCTCGACTATTGTAACTCTGTCTTTGCTGGTCTACTTCATACCCTTCTTGCCTATTTACAATCCATGATGAATGCTGCTGCCAGACTTATTAGCTTCTCACATTGCTATACCAACACTCGTCCCCACTGTCAGTGTCACCACTTGCCAGAAACCTAACTTACTTTCAAAACATTTCATAGTGGTTCCCCTACTTACATCTCATTGCTCATCTCCTTGCTGCTCTTCCAATGATCTTCAGTATCTGGAGTCCTTACCTGCCTCAACATTTAGAGTTGTTTTTAGCTTAACATGCAGAACAGTTGGTAAATTTCATAATTTAATCATTTCAGAAAAAGGATAGTATAAAAATGAGACATATCTGTTATATATACTTAAAGTATTCATAATGTAGAAAATGCTAAAAACTATTTACACAAGAAATACTTAATGTCCTATAAAAATACATATATATTCAGGAAAAACTAAATATTATATCTATTAAAACGGAAAAATTGTTATCCATTTTATATTTAAAATCATTAGATTTTGGCTGTTGAGTACCTTAAGTGTAATGACCAATCAGATTGAACAAACAGGACAGGACAATAAACAATCAAGGCTGGGAGCACAGTGGGAAAGGAAAAAGACATGAAAAACATTACCTACCAACTGTGCTACATGGGCTGACACAATATGGAATGCTTTTAACAGAACTGCTGAGCACATCTCCTGTTTGCTACTGTGCACAGTCTCCAGTGTGTTTACAGAGGAAGACGTTGTACTTGAACTCTCCAAAGAAAAAAAAACAGATGAATCCATGGGACCCAATGGGCAGTGGCGACTCTAGAAACAGTATATAGGGGGGGCACACAAGATACCACAGTCAAACTGGGTATCATTTAATTTCCACCATTAAATCATACCACTGAAAAAACATATATATATATATATATATATATATATATATATATATATATATATATATATATATTGCCAAAAGTAATGTGCTATGGAATGATACTTTTGTTATTGGACAATACAATACTTGATCATTCAACATGGGAAGCCTGAAGCCACAATTTAGTACGACTAATCCTTGAAATCCTTTGAACAACACAATACCTTAACTTTTGCACTAAATGATTTCAGGGCCTAATATTAGATCCTGCTGCCCATATATATTAATATTAGCCCCAGTTGCCGATATATATTAATATTAGTCCCTGCTGCCGATATATATATATATATATATATATATATATATTAGACCCTGCTGCCGATTGCAATTCACTTGTGATCTCAGCACTGAAGGTATATATCAAATAAACAGAATCAGACATACAAATCCTGTATTTGCAGGTATACAATAATAATATATGAAACGTAGCATCGCAGGTATAGATCAAATAAATACATGGAAACAGCATTGCAGGTATTAATCAACTGAACAAGACATACAAACCCTGTATTTGCAGGTATACATAAATAATGTATGGAAACATAGCATAGCAGATATGGATCTACAGAATAACACAGAAACCCAGCTTTGCAGGTACAGATAAATTGGAATTCACATAGAAACACAGCATTAAAGGTATATTTAAAACCCCCTAAATTACAGGCATAGATCACAGGTTGCACACCCCAAAGCAAGCCCTGGCATCCACATTGCCCACATAGAACCTGGCCAACACCCAGTTAACACACATACGATTTGCCATCTTTGTCCCATATACACCCGGGCTGTGCCATCTCGGTCCCCAAGGCTCAAACATCCTGCTAGTGCCATATTTGCCCTTCCACAATTATACATCTATGATACACACAAACACATTAACTCATGCTCTCCCTCATTCAGACAAATCATCCACACATTAACTCATGCTCTCCCTCATTCAGACAATTCATCCATTTAAAGAAACTACGCCCCTTGGAGCTTCAAATAAGGGGCTACATGTATTTCTAGGACAAAAGTTGAGTGCACAAATAATGATGGAATATGTCGCTTTGGCTAGAAAATGTTTTTTCTATCCATAGCGACATGTTCATTTGTGTCTAGCGCACTCCAGGTTTGTACTAGAAACACATACAGCCCCTCATTAGATGCGCCAAGGGGTGTAGTTCTTGCAAATGTGTACTTTTTGTGCCATAATTTAACTTCCTACATAAGCAGTAATGCCACGTCAAGGCTTCAACCCTAATTACTGTTCATTCACACGCCTTTCATATCTCCATTCACTCGCAGAAGCACACACCATACTTTCCATACATTCATTCACAGAAGCACACACACCATTCTTTCCCCTTACAATCCCAAAGAAATGATGGTAAAGGGAGAAAAAAAAATCACTTCTACAGCAAAAATAAGTTTTGCAGTAAAAATGCAAGGAGCTCCAGGGATGAGATGGTTACTCACGTACCACACAGGCTAAATGGCTGATTTTAATAATATTTGCAGTTCATCAGGATTTCCAAAATTGCCCCCCTATACCGTTGGCTAAATTTAACCCCATGGCTACCACAGTGATCATTTAGCTAGAATACTTAAACTTTTTTTTTTTTTTTAAGTTTAACTACTTTATGTTTAAATCATTTTTTTTACTTTTTTTTTAACATAATTTTTTTAAATTACAAGCTATATACCGTTGGAAAGGTGAGCTAATTAGCTTTCTAACGGTATATGTTGGGGGTCTGTAGCTGCTTAGATGCGTGAGATACAGGCATCTAAGCAGCATGCCCCCATATCGCTTTAATTGACAATTGTCAGTTATTAATAAAGTTGCGCGGTGACGTCATCGCGTCATTGCGCGACCGGCCAGATCGAGTGGCCCCGGTGATGCCCTTCAATATGAGGGGCAGATCGCCGGGGTAGGTGGTGATGGGGGTCCACAGACCTCCATCAAGGTAAGATAGTGGTAGCGACGGCATGGTGCCGTCGTTAGCACCTGACTGGGACTGCTAGCGACGGCACCATGCAGTCGTTAGCAGTCAAGGGGACTGTCCTGGGTGGCTCCAAATTCGGCGGGGGGGGGCAACGGGGGGGCAAGGAATATCCTAGGGGGGGCAATTGCCCCCCCTTGCCCCCCTGTAGCGACGCCACTGCCAATGGGATACAATAAAATGTATTAATGCTATTGTCAGACTTTTTTAACTAGTCACTATTGTCAAGAGCAGTTCCAGGAAATTGCAAGTCCACAAAAAAACACACTACAGTAAGTCTTACGTCAATATAGCTGCATGGATAAGGTAATGACTTACCTTACTTAATGAGTAACAGAAAAAAAAATGTTGTAGTGAATGATGTATATTCAAAGGTCTTGTTACTAGCAAGGTGCCTCGGGGATCGGTACTGAGGCCTATAATTTTTAATATTTTCATTAGTGATATTAAAAAAATCAGCGTATGTCATTCTTTAGGTCTGCAATTGATATACATCCCTGGGGAAGTAAGCTAAATGGCTAATGATTTAAGTAAAAGAATGGTGCATGCTGCAGTATAATGTTAACAGATATAAAATAACACACTTGGGATGTAAAAATCCTGAGGCAAACTATAGTATAGTGCTTGCCATCCTAGGTCAGAATCCAGTGTATTTATGAATTGAGACTTCTTAAGCACATTTAGTAACAATTACTCCATAATGTTACATTGCTTAACATATATATATATATATATATATATATATATATATATATATATATATATATATATATATATATATATATATATATATATATATATATATATACATATATATATACACACATTGGTATCTTCTAAAAACTCTAGAAAACCTCCAAACTTCAGTTGCCATTTTTTATTCAGTTGTTAACTTGTAGGGTAGCTAAACATGTAGCGTAGAAAATTAACCAGGCAAAATACTTTCGTGAGGTGGAAAGGTGCTGATTGTAGATTACATAGAGTTCGAATAAACTATTCATGACATGTGATTTATAGATCATCACCAGACCACCAGAACTCCCAGGAGCATTAAGTTAAAACGTTTTCAACTCGTAAATATAAACTTAATATAGGAGATTAGATTCGCAGAATTTGAGTAGAAGCATACATTCTTTGGAGGATATTTATTAGTCTTTGTTTCTAATATGCTAACAAGGCAAGTAGTTGACAGAAGCAGAGTTAAGGAATTAAAAAATATTTGTCATTTTCATAAGGCTATATCTATAAGAACAAACTAATGTTTGCAGAAAATGTAATGTAGAAAGAACACAAACTTGTAGCAGCAAATCTACTAAAGCCAACTCATTTTAACAAAAAAAATCCCTATTTGCATACTGTCGCCTGTAGGAGCTCGAAGTTTAAAAAACACGAGAACTTTTAACCTGTGAGTTTGAACTTTACCCCCACTATACATTAACAATAAACAGTAAAGCAAAATGAAGGGCAATTCCACTCTCTCTGTGTGCAGTTAGAAGAGGGATAACCTGGGGAGTATATTGCCTCATCTCCTGCTCAAGGGGATGAGGAGCATTAAAAATCATTGAAACGAAGGTCTGTAGGAACAGTCCCAGTACTCCCATCACAGGAACACCAGGATAGGAAAAAAAAAAAAAAAAAAAAAGAGAAGAGATAGGGAGTAAGGGAATAAAGATATGTAGAAAGGTTAGAGAAATCAGGAAAACAAGGAGAGATGTGAGAAAGGAGAGAAAGGGAAGAGTGAGAAATAAAGGGAATAGAGAGAAAAAAGGGGAGTGAGAAAAAGAAAACGATAAGAAGAAAGGGGAGAGGGAGATAGATAAAATAATAGATATCATCAGAAAGGCAGAAGATAAGTGGGAAAGATAGGAAGAAAGGAGAAAAAGAGAAAGTGTGTGTTTTGTGCGAAGGAAAGTTAGTATGTCTGTGTGAGATCAAGTATGCATATGTAAGGGAAAGTGTATGCTAGGATGTTTGTCTGTAAGAGCAAGCATGAATATGTATGTGTGTGTGTATGGGCAGCTGGTGTAAGGGCAAGTGTGTGTATCTTGACAGTCTATCTATTACTACTGGACAAAAGCCATATAAATCAGCAATTTTTACCAGAACTGTACAGTGGAGGTATAATGATGACATCTCTTTCACCTATGCTTTGGCAATTCACAGTAGCAATAAGAGATGATGGTGTTATGGAATATAGATTGTACAATGCCAAGTAGCAATGTATGCACACCATGCTGACAAACAACATATAAGCTAGACGTAAGGCAGGTAACATAAATGTGATGTGATTTTAACCAAGTTCCTTTTATTACACATTGCAAAGTGGCACCTAGACACTAGATGGAAGCAGATACCAACATACACTTTGTATATTAGGACTGTTGAAATAATTTGGGTACATTGAACTGTAGTCCAGCAATCATTATATCACAGGCCCATGCTTCATATGGGTAAGGACACTATATTAATAGCAAGTTACTACAGGTACATTGGGTTAATTAATACAATTGACCAAGTACATTAATGATTTAGGCAAATGCCTGGAGGTGTCATGTGGGTCTTGAGAGACAGCTGAGCCCTTTGTGAGACCCATGACATCAGGCCATGCATAGAAAGTCACACCAATATGCGTGAAGATACAGGAAGCGGTTGTGCTGCATGTCTGAAGAGGACATCGAGGTGGGGGTCTGGAGAAGCAGGGGCTATGAAGTGTCGATTCCCAGCAGATAAGTTGGCTGACCTGAAGGGGTCCGTGGCAAGGACATGCGGCCTTAGGAAGATTCAGCTTTGCCAGCTATAACCCCTGTTGGGTTAAACTTTGCCTGTCGGGTAATATCAATAGGTAGGGTCTTTAGCAGGAAGCTAGCGGCAACATTGGCGGGGTTGTTGAGGCTGAGGCATTATATGAGGAGCAATTGTCCCTTTTAAGATGACATTGCAGTTTGGGGGGGTTTCTTTTTGGTCACCTATAATGGAAGGTTTTACTGGCAGGCCTCAAAGGTGTCTAATGCAGAATTGCACTTGCAGACTGTGGGATTTGGCACCATATTGGGAAGAGACAGGATACATATAGTTGACTGGTATCCTGGAGAGCTGCCCGTTTAACAAAGAACTTTGTTTTCCTCAAGCTTTTTCAAATCATTGTCGCGTGGTCTTGTGGGGTGATTGTATTCTGGACCAAAAGGTGATTTTCCGCTGCGACAACTTGATGCCATCATCCCTTCTGGTAGTCCGCCATTTTGTGCCACTTGGTGTTACAGTGCTTGTGTCTAAGTGTGACCTGCAAGGCTGTGCATATCCCTGGTGTCAATAATATAACAGCTGATGCTCTTGCTAGCTTTTAGGGGGCAGAGTTTTAAGCTCCAACACCGCATCCGGTTGAAAACGGGACTCCATGTCTGGTGGCTGTGGACCCATGGGCTGGGCAAGTGATGCAGTGGACTTGGGACTCAACTATATAGAACCACATGTGGTTGTCATGGTAAATTATGGGAGGAATGGGCTACCTTTGAGCAGTCTTGTTGTAGGGGTTTTCAGGATCATGGTGACTGGGTGCAAGGGCTGCTGACATCTTGTCAGTGGGAAGCTGGGGGTGTCCTCCTTCGCAGTGTCAGCCCTGTTATCAGGTCTTGGTTTTTCTCGTCAAGGGTCTTCAGGACTGCATGAAGGTTTGGTTCAGCAGGCAAAGCACTGGAGAAAAGGCAGGAGGTTTTCTGGACCCGAGGAGACTGGTGTAGGATACGTTGTTGGTCAAGGTCCTGGCGTCTGTGTTTCTGATTACAAGGTGAGACTGTTAGCCTCAATAAGTAGGTACCCGGGGTAATTCTGTGAGGTTGATATGATGTGTGAGGATAGGTCTTTACTCTTTAAGATTCTGCGGTCAAAAACAGATGTGTTCGAAAGAGGTGTGTGGGTGCAGTTGGGGGCCATTCAGTGGGGGTGATTTGCCCAGTGGCTTCTATGCAGAGTGTTTCTCAGGTCCGCCAGGGGCAGCAGAAACCTTTGCTGATATACAAGGATGGATACTCCTGTCCCATTTTCAGTTTGTTATGTTTTTTCGTAAAATCGTTGGAGGACTTAGGTCTTCCAAGTAGGGCCTATGGAGATCATTCATTTAGGATTGGGGCTGTAAAGGATGCTTCCAGGTTGGGTCTGTCGGATGCACCTTTTTGTTGGATTGGGCAGTGGCAGTCCAAGCGTGTTTGTGTTATATTCGTCCTGAGGTTTGTTAAAAATGGTCTGCGTTGTCCTATCCCCCTCGGGTTTGGCTATTCAGTCATTTCTACATTTAAGGACCACGAGGTAAGCAGCAGTTCAGTCGAAGGGGGGAGGGACTGGGGATCTCTCCTCTGGTAGCTGATGTGCATTGGTTTGAGAAGACAGGTATTTACTGTGTAAAGCTTCTTCCTGAGTCGATGCAGCTGTCCAGGCTGTTGGGCCCACCAATGGTGTTGATAATTCACTTGGAGAAAAGAAAAAACTTGGTTTGCTTCTGGTGACGTCTTTGGGGAATGACTAGGATATAAATGTTGTTCCCGAAGGTTAGAATAGTGTGGTCCAAGGTAGTCCCCAGGAATTTTTGGCGGAAAGCACACAGTCAGAAGGCCATTGCGTGGCCCAGGATCAGCTTCAATAAACTGGTATCTAAGTTCAAGGCAAAGTTTAAGGGAATACTTAACGGCTTTGGATTTTGGTAGGAACGTGGCTAATCTATTCCGTAATAATGTGGTTGGCCTCATCTATTAACCTGGCGATCCAGGAGAGTGTGGGGGCCCCTGCTGACTTAAGGATTTAAGTCCTTGCTAGTCAGGTATTGTAAGGGACAGAGATGGGAGTTGGTGCTAATGATATCAAGTGGTGGTAAGGTCAATGACCTTGGCCGTGCCCACCAAGCTTATGGTTGGCTAGTGGTTAGCACTGGTGTGATGCAAGCATATGTTGGTGTTATTGGACCAGGGGGAGGTGAGTACATATAGTAACCGAAAGTTTTGCCGACAAGAACGGTTGTTGGGTTGAGGTTTAAGTTGTTTATTTTTGTATTTGTATGTTAACATTGGTTTGGTTATAAGAAGGTTTTGTGTTTGGTCATAGGTTAACACAGTACATTGTTTGTAATGTAATAAAGCTGTGGTGTGTTAACATCCATACAACTGTGTCTGTGTTTATTTGGGTAAGTAGGGTTGTTGGTTTGTGGGTTGGTTGTGTAGTTAAAGCACTGTCCCCACTACCTACACACATGGAAGATCTGATTGGCTTAATTATTATTTTGTACATTTTTCACATGAATGAGCCTGGAACTGGTATTAACTAATCAGTAGCGTACCTATACAAGTTCTCGATATAGCATTTTCTTACCACCTTTTGTTGTGCCTCCTTATCTATAATCCAATGTCTTGCTTATTTTGCTTTTGCTTACGACCTTCCTTTAAGCTTACATCCAAAGTTAGGACAGGAGTACTGATATTAGCAGGGGATTATAACTGTATCATAGATGAAACTATAGATAAAGAGGTGGGTAAAAAAAAAATATTAATAAGAACCTAAAAAAAAGAGCAAAATCATTTCGCAACATTATATTTAAAGCAAATCTATATGATCTATGGAGAATAAAGCACCCTATGATAAGGGATTACTCACATCTGTCGAAGGTTCACAATACCTTCTCCAGAATTGACATGATATTTGGGGATGAAAAATCAATATGTAATATAGTATCTATATCAATGAAAGAGAACGTTTGGTCAGACCATAGCATTATTTTTTTTTAATTAAAAGATAGGGGCTCTTCTTCTTTTATGACATGGCGCCTTGATGATGCTATCATATACTCAGAGGAAAACAGAAGCTATATCTCTAGGATGACTAAGATCTTTTTCCAGGAAAATAAGATTGAACAAACCTCCCAAACTACCAGATGGTGTACCTACAAAGCATATATGAGAGGACTGTTAATTAACGTTAAAAAAGAAATGAAGTAAAAAAATATACAACCACTAAATGAACTATACGTGACTTACTATAATCTAGCAAAAAAAGCTAAGATAGATCCTACCCAAGAACGTAGAAATGAGTTGAAAACAAGATAAATCAAAAAGAACTAGAAAAGACTAGTTATATAGACAAACTTAGAGTTAAATACTATTACAGAAGCAATAGACCAGACAAACTGATGAGTAATCAACTAAAAAAGAAAAGAGCCAAAGAGGGAGTAACTAAATTCTTAATAGAGGGTAAAGAGTTTATGGCCCCAGAAGATGTGGCAGAGGGCTTTAAAACTTATGAAAAATTATACAGTATTCCATCGAGTGTAGAGGATACAGAAATAGAAGAATATCTAAAGTCTGCAAAACTGCCAACCATAACAGAGGAACAACAAGAGCTATTATACAGACCACTGGAAAAAAAAGACCTAAGTTATATAATAGATAAATTATTAAAGCAAAAGTCCCCAGGCCCAGACGGATTCACAAACTTATAAATCCTTTAAAGGGGAGATAATAGATTACTTGATGGGGATGTATGATGAGATAACAAAAACAGGTATCTGTCCAAAAGAGCTACTGCAAGCTGATATTCTTCCGATCTTAAAAAAAGATAAAAATCCTGAAGATTTAAAAAATTATCGTCCAATATCATTGATTAATGTCGATATAAAACTGTTCTCAAAGCTTTTAGCAAATAGATTAAAACCAATCTTACACACCCTGATCCATCCAGATCAAGTAGGATTTGTGCCGGGCAGGGATTCAACTAACAACATTAGGCGTTTGATTGATGCATTGGATTACGTTGAAAAGACAGGTTGTCCCCTTCTGACTCTTTCACTTGATGCCGAGAAGGCTTTTGATAGGGTCGATTGGAACTACCTAAAATCTTCCTTAAAGGCATATGGAGTGACTGGGTGGTTGTATACGGCTATTACATCTCTCTACTCCAGTCCTAGTGCCCGAATAGTTGGCTCGGGGCTCTGCTCGGAATGGTTTGACATGCAGAACGGTACCCGTCAAGGATGCCCCCTCTCACCCTTATTATACATTCTCTCTCTGGAACCCTTTGCTAAGAAAGTGAGGAACAATGAAGACATAAAAGGTCTTAACTTAGGTACAGAAGAGTATAAGATATTAATGTATGCGGATGATGTGGTTATCTCATTATCAAATCCATTTAGCTCAATGTCTCATTTCTTACAAGAAGTAAAAGACTTTAGTAGAGTATCTAACTATAAGCTAAATTTAGACAAAACCATTGCCCAAGGCAAGAATATAGATTCTCAATCATATAAGAGAATCCAAGAGGTTTTTTTCTTTAACAACTAACACCCATGATGTAAGGCACCTACCTTGAACAGCTCCCGACCATCCTCTTCTCTCCCCCGGCAGAAACGCCGGCACCGCAGACTGGAATACGAAGCGGCCGCTCGCGCACGCGGCCGCTTCATGAATATTTATGAGGCTGACCGCCGGCTGGATTCCGCTGCGTCGCTATGGCGACGTAGGACGCGTTCACGTCCCGGACGTCGGAGAACGCCCCCCCGGGCTATTTAAACCTCTCACACAGTGTCCTCAGTGCTCAGTTATACTGATTCTCTCCGTATATCGTGAGCTCCTCCTGTATTTCATTATTTACCTTATCCTTGTTCTCCCGGTATCCGACCCTGGTCTGCTAAACGGCTTCCCGTGTTTTCTCTGGTATCCTGACTCTGGCTCTCCCTGCTACGTTGTGTTCTTCTGGCATCCTGACCCTGGCTATCCAACCGACTACGTGTACCTCTGGCATCCTGACCTTGGCTATCCATACCGACTACGTGTACCTCTGGCGTCCCGACCCTGGTCTGCTTAACGGCTTCTCTCTGACCACTCGTGCTTACAGTTACACTACCAAGTGCCCTGTTACCCTCACCAGGCTCCTTGCGTGTGTTCTGTTTTTGAGCAAGTGTGTTCCAGTCCTGCATATCGGATTCCTCCTGGTAAGACGAACCTTACACATGAATTTGAATATCTTGGGATCCTCATTACTGAAAAAACTAAAGACATAGTGGAGAAAAATTTCCTACGCCTATTAAGATCAACAAACGCAGTTTTAAAAGAATGGCGGAAAGGAAATCTCTCTTGGTGGGGCCGTGTAAATGCTTTAAGAGCTTATATAATACCAAAATGGATATATCTGTTCCGGATGCTCCCACTAAAGTTCCCGCAGAGCTGGCTGGGAATGATTCATACCAGCTTCTTAAATTTTGTATGGAAAGGAAAGACCCCTAGAATCAATGCCAGGCTGATGGGAGCTAAATTAAGAGAGGGGGGAATGGGGTTCCCTTTGATAAATCAAATATATGAAGCAAGCGTTTTATTTCATATAGTTAGAACGTACCAAGACCAATCGAAAGAACAAGTCTGGTATAAAATTGAGCAGAAAGCTGTGGATAACCACAATCTAAACAGCTATATTTGGTCAGTGAAAGATGGGGCTAATCTTGCTTTAACCTACGGTAAAAACAGAATTTTAGAAAATATTATATCTAAATGGGTGGATATTAAAAAAAAGCTGGGTATTAAAAATAAACTTTTAGACTCATTAAATATACAAGTACTAGAAGACAACATAGAGAATATATCCCTCATTTCATGGAAAAAAGGTGGAGTAAAATTAATTGCAGATCTTATGACTCAGGGACAAATAATTCCTTTTCCCACTGTAATTAAAAAATATCAATTAACTAATCCATCGATTTTCAACTACTTGCGAATAAAAAACTGTATAAATAAGCAAGTGTGTGGCACACAAGAAGAATCAATAAAAAAGCTAGCTCAAATCTTTAACTTAAACCACTCAACGAAACTTTATTCAAAATGTTTAGAATATATAAGAACAAAAGAGGGAGATAAATCTATTAGGGCACCTATAGTACGATGGGAGAAGGAGCTAAACATAACGATTCCAACTAAAGAATGGTTAAATGCACTTAATAGATTGAACTCTAGGATCCATGACCTTTCCTTGCTTGAAACTCAATTTAAAGTTTTGAATAAATGGTATCTTGTTCCAACCAGATTAGCAGACATGTATCCAAACAACTCAAAAATATGCTGGAGATGTAGACAGATGGAGGGAACATACCTCCATATTTGGTGGTCATGTCCGATAGTGGCGAATTTCTGGAAAAAGATCTGGGACTACTTAAAAAAAACTTGATAATATCAATTTAACTATGTCCCCATCCGTGTTCTTACTACATATTGGTTGGCCAACTATGAGGCTAGGTTTCCACTTGGTTTTTTTTAGCTAAAAACGCCCATAAAAATGCCAATAGCGCCACCTGGTGTTTTTTTAGTGAAAAAACGCAGCAGCCAGATGTTAGCTGTTCTTCAATAGGAAATCGCAGAATGCCATATCCACTTGGCGTTTTTTTGTTTGGCGTTTTTTCAGTCCTCTCTGGCGTTTTTCTGCTTTTTTGGGCTCTGTGGCAGTTTTTCAAAATCGCAGCATGTTGACACTGGCGTTTTTTGCAAGGAAATCTTGGCGTTTTTCTCCAATAGAAGTCTATGGGAGAGAAAAAACGCCATGAAAAAGCCATGTGGGTTTATTGCCTTGGCGTTTTTTATGGCGTTTTTTCCACAGTTACAATGCAGAGGATGGACCCAGTATCTGTGTGTCCTACGAGAAATAGGCTGGAAACAAACAGTTTCACACAAAACAAAGTTCATATTGAATTCTACACCATTTGGAACAAACATGCCATTACAAACAAACATACGCGACGCATCAACTGGATCCTGCGTGCCAACAGCAACATCAAACAATTTGCACCATCATTTGGGGCCAATCTTCCTAGAGGAGCAGACATTCGGAATAAAGCAGGCCTTACAAACCACAGAAAAGTGACAAAAGGGTCCGCCGGGGCGTTTAAGTAGAACTCTACCAAGTAAATGACATCAGGGGGCAGATACTTGCCATTTATCCTAATCCCTTTTAGCTGGGTGAAACTTCTAACTTGTAAAGGCTGGAAAAACTGCCTAAGGTCAAAAAAAAGCAATTTCCACAGAAAGGCTAAAACGCCACAAAAAACTCCAGAAAATAACGCCAAAACGCAGGAAAATGCAGTGGCAGTTTTCTTGGCGTTTTTCATCAAGAAAAAAAACGCAGGACAAAAACCCAAGTGGAAACCTAGCCAAAAACCCAAGTGGAAACCTAGCCTGACACAGGTTCAGCTAAATTTGACTACACATTTTTGCTTAGCAGCAAAAAGAGTAATAGCAAGGGAGTGGAAACAAAATAGAGACTTAAACTGGTTCAGTTTAGAGAACCAATTGAAGACTCAACTTATAATGGAAAAAGAAGTTTCCCGGCTACTAAAAACTAATTTTAAGTAGTAGACTAAGGCTAGGTTTCCACTTGGGTTTTTGTCCTGCGTTTTTTTTCTTGATGAAAAACGCCAAGAAAACTGCCACTGCATTTTCCTGCGTTTTGGCGTTTTTTTCTGGAGTTTTTTCTGGCGTTTTAGCCTTTCTGTGGAAATTGCTTTTTTTGACCTTAGGCAGTTTTTCCAGCCTTTACAAGTTAGCAGTTTCACCCAGCTAAAAGGGATTAGGATAAATGGCAAGTATCTGCCCCCGATATCATTTACTTGGTAGACCCCTTTGTCTCTTTTCTGTGGTTTGTAAGGCATGCTTTATTCCGAATGTCTGCTCCTCTAGGAAGATTGGCCCCAAATGATGGTGCAAATTGTTTGCTGTTGCTTTTGGCACGCAGGATCCAGTTGATGCGTCGGGTATGTTTGTTTGTAATGGCATGTTTGTTCCAAATGGTGTAAAATTCAATATGAACAAGTCCAGGACTTTGTTTTGTGTGAAACTGTTTGTTTTCAGCCTATTTCTCGTAGGACACACAGATACTGGGTCCATCCTCTGCATTGTAACTGTGGAAAAAACGCCATAAAAAACGCCAAGGCAATAAACCCACCTGGCTTTTTCATGGCGTTTTTTCTCTCCCATAGACTTGAAAAAACGCCAGAGTGTGAACATGCTGCGATTTTGAAAAACTGCCACAGAGCCCAAAAAAGCAGAAAAACGCCAAAGAGGACTGAAAAAACGCCAGACAGAAAAACGCCAAGTGGAAATGGCATTTTGCGATTTCCTATTGAAGAACAGCTAACATCTGGCTGCTGCGTTTTTCCACTAAAAAAACGCCAGGTGGCGCTATTGGCGTTTTTATGGGCGTTTTTAGCTAAAAAAACCAAGTGGAAACCTAGCCTAAATTAAAAAATGGTTCGTCTCCAACTCTTAAGAATTAACAAACTCGATTAGCTGCAAATACCATCTTATCTCCAACAAAAAAAAATTTTTTTGTGTTTTTGTTGTTTCATTTTTAGTGGGTTTATTTGGATGAATCATAAGGTATTTTATTTATACTACCATAATCAATTTTGTATTAAACAATATGTTAGTAATGTTTTATGTTTTGTCTTATTATGTAATTTGTGATTTATATATGTTTCTTTTTTGAAAGGAAAAAAGAGAAATAAAGAATATTTAAAATAAAATAAAAAAAGCTTACATCCAAATGGTTACTTTTTCTGTATTTTCGGCTTATATCTACATTAATCAATGAAAGGATTAAAGCCTACCAGAGTGTGCCTACTGTAAATCATTGGGTGACTAATTCTCATTTCAATTAACAGAGGGCTATTGCCCAAGTAAGCTTCCTTTTGCCTATTACTGAGTTTGCAAGGTAGGTCAGTAAGTACTAAGTAGCATTATTGGCTGATTTGAAGGGTTATTTCAAATGAAAACAATAACAATATTATTTTTTAGTTTTGTCAAATTAAGGGACGTTAAAAACTAGTTTCTTGTGCTGGGGTCACTTGAGTGGCAACATTTTCAGCTCCTCCTGGATCTACTCTTTCTTATATCTTTAATCAGTAACTATGTTGTGCTAATAACACTGCTAATTTTCTTAATCCTTTCATAAGATACCACCAAAAATTCAACTTCTCCGCAATGTTACTGCAGTAATATATAAAACAAGATATGGTGAGGTTGTTCCTGGAGAGCTGCGTGAAGTCATGAGGCAGGAGATTTTAGGAAGCTTCAGGACCGTGCAGAAGAAGAAGAGGGAGTTGAAGCCATGATTGTCTGATAGGATTGTAGGGATGGCATGCCCTCCCCAGCAATTTCTACTTTGATCTGCCCCTACATGAATCCCCCTTCCTGAAACACTGTTCTGATAGCAGTGTGGGTTAGCCCCACATTTATGGAAAACTATTACTTTAAGGCAAGTGAAATGGCGGAAAAAAACAGCTAAGAAAAGTAAAATTGCAACTACAGATACATAGCTGTCAATGCTTGGCCCCTCCTCTCCGGTCTCCTAGGTCCTGTCTGATCCTGAGGGGTAGTGGATTGGCTGTTGACCGTAATGGACCAGAAAGATAATAAAATGCACATTTCCGTAGATCACATCTTGACAGAAATGAAGTCACACCTATCTCAACTGGAAGAATCTGAATCTCAGAGCCGTTTGTTCAGAGTTAATGAAGAAGAAAATACGCTTTGCATTTATGTACCCAGCATGACTTAGAATTCAGCATCAGGATACAATACACTGGTTTGACTCCCCAGGACTTGAGCAAGACTTTCTATTATCTCTGGCCCATAATTAGAAACGGACTTGATGAAACCAATTCAACTGCCATGTGATGGCCTTCTTGTTATTGGTTCTATTTTTCATCTGCCTGTGTAGGACTGGGGTCTAGGGGCTTGCAGGGTTGGGTTGGAATAATGGAGTGCTGTAGGGTAGTTGGCAGATATTTAGGTAATAAATGAAATTATGCTGTATGAGGAGGGCCGGGTTTCTCTTCTGTCTTGTTTGCAGAGCTACTTGAAAAGGTTTAGTACTCGTAGGCTGATATTTCCGATGCGAGAGGTTGGGATTCATTTTCCCTGTTTGTTTAATTTGGTTCTCAGCGTTTCTGGCTTTCCCTGCTGCCGATAGCAGGTATAAATCAACACATTAACACACAAACCCAGATCAATTAAAATTTACTTGTGATCTCAGCACTGAAGGTATATATCAAATAAACAGAATCAGACATACAAATCTTGTATTTTCAGGTATACAATAATAATATATGAAACGTAGCATTGCAGGTATAGATCAAATAAATACATGGAAACAGCATTGCAGGTATTAATCAACTGAATAAGACATATTAACCCTGTATTTGCAGGTATACATAAATAATGTATGGAAACATAGCATAGCAGATATGGATCTGCAGAATAACACAAAAACCTAGCTTTGCAGGTATAGATCAATTGGTATTCACATAAAAACATGGCATTAAAGGTATATTTAAAACCCCCTAAATTACAGGCATAGATCACAGGTTGCACACTCCAAAGCCAGCCCTGCTGTCCACACTGCCCACATAGAACCTGACCAGCACCCAGATAACACACATAAGATTTGCCATCATTGTCCCCAAATAGCCCAGCATATGACATATTTGTCCCCAAACAGCCCACCCTGTGCCATCTTTGTTCCATAAACACGCTTCCTGTGCCATCTTTAATCCCATAAACACCCTGCCGGTGCCATCTTTACCTTTCCAAAAATCAATTGAGTACTTCTCCCCCATTTATAGTTCACTTACCTTCAGACGTCCTCTGGTGGGAGCATGAGGCTTCTGTCAGACAGAAGCCTCGTGGAGGAGAGTAAGGGGCGCTGAGCGGTTGCTGAAAACTTGAGCGACCTCTTTGTGCCCCTCTCCTCTGCGTCTCTTCCTCCGGGCTGCAAAAAAAAAAAGTGGCGTTGAAAATTGGGGGACACATGGGGGGGGGCACAGCATGATGTAGGGGGGCCCATGGCCCCCTCTGGCTCCCCCTTGCCAATGCCACTGACCCCAGGACAGGGTCTGCCACCCCGACACACAAACCCACACACCAGGACAAGCTCTACACACCGAAACCCAAACACACACACCAGGACAGGCTCTGCCACACGGATACCCAAACACACAAACCAGGACAAGCTCTGCCACACAGATACCCAAACACACACACACACCAGGACAGGCTCTGCCACACCAACACAGGCTACTCATTATGTGCAGGCGACTCTTAATAGGATTTAGGCACACTTTATTTATGATAAAATTATTTTGCTCCTAGATTACACTAGGTTTAGGAGGGGTGTTAGTACGTAGAGGCAAGACTGTGGCGTTTAAGACCATAGGGACAAATTTTACACTTAGACTCACCTTGTACTTGTACTTTTGTGTTTGCTCTATAATTTTTCTATACTGAAGTTATATTATGCTTAAGGTGGCTAGCCATATTTGACTTTGTGACTCAGATAATTGGATTAGGTGTCACAGTACAGTTACCACCAGTCCCACCACCACTAGTTCTGCCTCTGTTCATCCACCCCGAGCAGTAGGAGCAGCACCCAAGGCACACTCCAAGGCTATGCGCGCCCCAATTTGGGAGCACTTTGAAAATGTTGAAGAAGGGCACTATGGAAAGTGCAAACATTGTGGGAAGCTAATAAGCAGAGGGAAAGTGTCTGGCCATTTTACCAGTGCTAGCATGAAGCATCACCTCAGCACTCAACACAACGCTGTGCTATTGGGGAAAGATGCAGAAGTAAAACCAGCATAGCTGGTGGCCGTGGAAAAACCCCAACAGCTGCTTCTGAGCCAATAGCAGCCCACCCTGGAACAATTTGTGGCATTCCAATCCAAAAGGTCAATGCCCAAACAGCAGGCCAATAAAGTAACCCGACTTATTGGTCAGTTCATTGCTGTTGGAGGGGCATCCTTCTCTATGATCGAAGGGGAGCCTTTCAAACAATTGATGGCGGCTGTGGCTCCACAATATACAGTTCTGTCACGTTCCACTTTCAGCAGGAACATTGTCCCCTCATTGTATCGGTCCTGTGTTGCAGCAGTGAAAAAGGAGCTTTCCAAGGCTGCTGGTCAGTCTGTTCATTTCACAACATGAACGTGGGCAGCATGCCTTTCTTTCTTTGACAGCACACTGGTGGCAGCCCGCTGTGCTCAAGGAAGTTGCTGCAGCAGGCTACCGATCATTCCTTCTCCATGCAGAAGTGATGGATGAAAAGCACACTTCCCAAAATATTCTGCATGCGATGAGGAAAATGTTTAGCCTTTGGGTGGGAGCAGAGGCAGGCACCAATGTTGAAGTTGGTTTTGTGGTAACTGACGGAGGTGCCAATATGGTGAAAGTGCTGCGAGATGGTCATATTGTTGGTGTGCACTGTGCAGCCCACATCATCCATCTTGTAGTGAAGGCAGCAATGTCAGAAGGAACTAATGTGGCAGCAGTAGTTCTTTCCCGCTGCAGAAAGATCGCTGGGCACTTTCACCATAGTGCCTACGTCAGGATGTCAGTACACGGTGGAACTCCACGTTAGACATGCTGGAGAGGATTTTGGAGCAGCAGAGGGCAATCCATAATCTTGCCTCAGAGCACAATATTGGGATTACATCTCCATTGAATAGGGACAGTGATAGCCCAGCTAGTGGCAGTCCTTAAACCATTCAGGGATGCCACAGAAAATGTAAGCTCAAACACTGCCAGTCTGGCCCAGGTAATCCCAGTGTTCTCCCATCTAGGCAGCAAGATGGATGTGTTCCTTGAAAACCATGAGGTTCAAGGTGGCACTCTACATCTGACGTAGCAGCCATAGTCAGGAAGCTGAAGGATCTGCTAAAAGTACACCTTCGCAAACGCATGGAAGAGAGTCCCGAAATGATGCTAGCGTGCCTTTGCAATCCAAGAATTAAGGGAAAGCTAGCTTTGAAATTCAATGTTCTCAATAGCTACCTGGAGCAATTGGTCAACAAGGTGCGTGACTGGCAGCGTAAAATGGGAATGCTGTCCGAGGAGGGAGAGGTCCAGGAGGAGGAAGAGATTATGTGGTCTGCTACTCCTAGCAGCAGCATCAGCAGCAGTGCCACAAGCATCACAACAAAACAGCTGAGTGGAGCAGCTGCGTTTTGGGAAGAGGCTCTTGGGAGTATAGTTGGACCATCTGACAGAGCTAGCAGCAGAAAGGAGAGTAGTGCTGCTGAAATGGTCAAACTTTACCTCTGTGAAGTTCCTTCTGCACCTAATGTTGATCCTCTTAGCTACTGGGATGAAAAGAAGAGTGTGTGGCCTGCACTCTCATGGGTTGCGCAGCAGCTTCTATCATGTCCGCCAACCACTGTTCAAAGTGAGCGCATGTTTTCTATGACTGGAAACATACTGAGTCCACAGCGCTCACGCATGGCACCTCATCTGATGGAGCAGATTGCCTTTCTTAAATTCAATCTGCCCAAGTTGGGTTACCCAGCTCTTAGCTTGGAAAGTTAAATTTTTTTTTCTCTAATGTTTAACCCCTTCGTGACAAAGGCTGATTTTACTTTTTGTACCCTTCGTGACAATGGCCTTTTTAACATTTCTGCGCAACTCGTGTTTAGCTGTAATTTTCTTCTTTCCCGTTTACTGAACCCACACACATTAGATATTGTTTTTTTCAGGACAAGGGCTTTCTTTAGATGACATTGTTTTGATTGTATCATATTATTTCCTATTTAAAAAAAAGTATAAAATATGGTGAAAAATTTAGAAAAAAATGACTGTTTCTAACTTTTAGTTGAAAAATCTTTTACTCATCTATAAAAGGTAATGAAAAAACCTGCTAAATAGATTCTACCATTTGTCCTGAGTTTAGAAATACCCAATGTTTTTATGTTTTTTGCTTTTTTCTACACATTATGGGGCAATATGTACAGGTAGCGTTTTGCTATTTCAAAGCCATTTTTTCCAAATCTGGTAATTCTTCCCCCCATGTGCCATTTCGGGTATTTTTGAAGCCGGCCAATGCAATTTACCCCATCAAGTCATATATTTTTGAAAACTAGACAGCCCAGGGTATTCCAAATGCTAGTATTTTAACCCTTTCCAAGCACTAATTCTACCATCACCCTTTAGCAAACTTTATGGTAGTAATTTTTTTTGCATTTGTTTTTTCACACACATTTTACTTCAGGTATGAATAAACAGGTTCTGGTATATGTCACTATCATAAAACACCCCAATATGTGTTTAGCAACATCTCCTGAGTACAGAGATACCTCACATGAATGATTTTGCCTGGCTGTTTGGGGGCAAAAGGGCATTTGGGGATCCACTGCCCATGCCCTATTTGGTAAATCTTTGAGCCGGGCCATTTCAGTGTGCCCAACAAAACCATATATTTTTGAAAACTAGATACACCAGGGTATTTTAAATGCTGGTATTTTAACTCTTTGCATGCACACATTTTACGACCAGAATTTTTTCAAAGTCTGCAGTAGTATTCTTTTGTGTGTATTTTTCCCCCACACACCTATGTTATGTATGAATGTACAGCTCCTGGTATATGCCGCTGTCACGCGACACCCCAATATGTGTTCAGCAACATCTCCCGAGTACAGTGATACCCCACATGCATGGGTTTGTCATTTTTTGGGGGAACTAAAAGGCCACATTTGGTACGTGTGCATTTTTCTAATTGGAAATTAGATGTGTGGCCATCCTTCCCCCCGTGTTAATTGGGACATTGTTGAACCCGGCCAATTCAATTTACCCCATCAAATCATACATTTTTTAAAAGTAGACACCCCATGGGCATTTAATATGCCAGTATTTTAACTCTTTCCATGCGATAATTGTTTTAAGCTAATATGCTAATTTTAGGACTTGCTCACAAAAATATATTTTTTATATATATATTTTATTTTTTTTTGCCTTTTTTTAATTATTTTTTAACATTTTTTTTCAACTTGAAGGTCCCCCTGATAGTGAGTGACATCAGTGGGAAATTATTTTTACATTTTACTGTTTTTTTACTATTTTTTTTTAATTATTATTAATTTTATTTTATTTTTTTTATTTATTTTTACTAATCACACTCTGATTAGAAAGCTGGGCTCCATTGACTTGCATGGTTGAATGCAGTACCTGTATTCAACCTGCAAGTGGAGCCAGAGTTCTCTAGAGGGTCTGGCGACCATCTAGCGAACTTTTTCATCTTTATTGTTTTTTTTCCCGGGCCGTCGCCATCTTGCTGATGGTGAAGATCACCGGCAGCGGCGGCTGTGACCGCTCTCCGGATCGGTCACAGTCCATCCCGAGGTAAGTGTTTGGTGTCGCTGGATGCCTCCTGATCGAGGCATTCCAGCGACATCATTTAAGTTTAGGAGGCGATCAACGCTTTTTAAAACGGGATGTTGACGCCCCGGGGAGGGGCCAGAGATGGCCCCTTAGTGCCGATCGTGGTGTTGCTGAATGCCTCGAGGTCGAGGCATTACAGTAATGCCGTTTGGGTGCAGAAAGCGAAAGTAGATCGCTTTCTGCACCCGTTTAAAGGCGTGCGTCTTTTTGCAGGGTGGCAACGCCTGCTACCTCCGCCGGTGTAGCCAGCTTACGCTAGTTCCTTGTGTCTGAGTTCTGTAAGTCTGCTCCCAAACGCCAAGGACTGACAGTGTTTGGATGCTTTGCTCTGGGGTGGAACAGGTGAGCGGGTTGTCAATTGCCCACTCATTCGCCTTTCCCAATGCTGCTGCTGCTGCTGGTGGTGGTGCCAGCGTCTTTTCAATGCCAGTTCGCTTCCTGGCTAGAGTCATGCCCAAAATGTCCCTAATGGTAAGGGCAGTTTCTCCCCCCTGGCTGCGTCTGTTTGCGGTGTGGCAACGCCTGCTACCTCCGCCGGTGTAGCCAGCTTACGCTAGGGCCTTGTGTCTGAGCTCTGTAAGTCCACTGCCAAACGTCTAGGACTGACAGTTGTTTGGATGCTTTGCCCTGGGGTGAAACAGGTGAGTGGGTCGTCAATTGCCCACTCATTCGCCTTTTCCATTTTTCAATGCTGCTGGTGGTGGTGGTGCCAGCGTCTCTTTTCTGCCAGTTCGCTTCCTGGCTAGAGTCCCAAAATGTCCCTAATGGTAAGGGTAGTTTCTCCCCCCTGGCTGCGTCTGTTTGCGGTGTGGCAACGCCTACTACCTCCGCCGGTGTAGCCAGCTTACGCTAGGGCTTAGTGTCTGAGCTCTGGAAGTCCACTGCCAAACGTCTAGGACTGACAGTTGTTTCGATTCTTTGCCCTGGGGTGAAACAGGTGAGTGGGTCGCCAATTGCCCACTTATTCGCCTTTTCCATTTCCTTTTCCATTTCATTTTTTTCCGTCTGATACACAACCTACCAAACATAACACACACAATAACACATATAACAAAGTGACATAACACATAACACACATAACACATATAACACAGTGACATAACACACATAACACACACATGTACAATTTACAAATCACAAGGACCTTTCCTCCTGTTATTTGCCCTGGCCTTCACTTCTACACTCACTAGCATTAACGCTATAACTCACACTTCACCCTATAACATTTTTCCATCCACATAGCTGCCAACAGACCCAACTTTTCAGGGACAGTCCTGCTTTTTTCCTGTCCCATCAAATTTAGCTAAACTAGGTATGCTAGTGCACATAGGTATAGCTGGGTAGGGTAGCACTACAACATTAAATAAATATAATAAAGTAAATAATAATAAATATAACTTTAAAATAAAATTAAATAAACCCATTAAAATAAAAAATTATTATTTAGACATAATACATCTTTAACCAAAACAGTGCACTTCTAATAATCTTAAAAATAACTGTACATTAACCCTAAACTATTTTTTAGTTCTTGTCCAACATTTTTCCATTCGCATACCTGCCAACACACCCAACATTTTTGTGGACAGTCATGCTTTTTTCCAGTCCTGTCCAGTAAAAGTTGGGTTGTTGCAAAGTATGCCATTATAAATAGGTAGCAAATGTTAGTATTACAAGTGGTCCAAAATCAATTTAAAAATGTAAAATAATCCCTTTTCTTTTATTAAAAATCTATGGATGTGTGACTGTGTATGATAAAAACAAAGGAGGCCAAGTTCCTTGGAGCATTTGTCTAGGTCATTTTGTGTACAGTACACCTCGGTACGTGTGTGCAACTCTATTGGTCGTTTCGGCAGGGGGCTCGCCTGCCATCAACGAATGAGGTGCATTCTGCAGTTCTGCAATGCATTTGTTGATGCCAGACCAGCCCCCTTCCGGCGACCAAAAGAGTCACACACACGTACCTTCACGGCGCGAACGCATCTGCTGCTGCTGCTGCTGCTCCGATGTGTTCTTAACCCCGTATTAACCCCTGCTACGCAGCCCGGAGTATAGTTACCACACCCACAATCTCCAGGGCCACCATACTAGGGGTTCAGTACGAGGAAACAACTGAAAATTAGGCATATAAATGTCTATGTGGAGTCTCGATAATAATGCATTCCTTTAAAGAAACTGGTCATCTTGTGTCAAATTTACTTGTGATAGGGGCTCTATAACAACTATAGAAGTACCATCCAGTTCAACAAACAATAACTGAAATGTAAAATATATATATGTTTAGCTTCTCAGCTTGACACAACACAAAAAAATATAGTATTAGTATTAAACTTCTTTATTCCACGGAGAAGACAAAGCATAAAACATGAGAATAAGTTTACAGCCAGACATTTTGACATGTTGACAAAACTTGACATTTACAGAGACAAGTGATGTACAGTTGCAGTATAACATACAGTACAAACAAAGATCCAGGAGACCAAAAGTAAGGATAAGTGGAGGACATTCATGAAGGCAAACATAAGGTACAAAACCACCGACGCAAAACCACAGGTCACAACACGCATCCATCCCGCCCATCATTAAGATCAAAAGCCCGGGACAGGGAGAGTACCTCTCAGGACTTGAAGGCAGTACCATTCTGTGGTATTAAATGTTTGGTATAACGACAACCTGGTATCACTATCCAGCGTTGCGATAAATGGGGACCAACGGTTAAACAGAAATTTAACCTTGCTTTCCTTATGGAGAACGGCTTCAAGCCAATCCATCTGAAACAGAAGGCGTAATCGCGACAGGACCATAGGCAGTAAAGGTGGCTGAGGAGCAATCCATTGGGACAATATTGCCCGTTTGGCCACTGCCGAGATAGTGAGCAAGAGAGATTTAGCTCTTGCTGCGGAGGGAGGAACAGGATCAGGGATCATACCAAAAATTGCCCATTCAACAGAAATTACAAAACGAATGCCCAGAGTATCTGTAATGTACAACTGTAGGGCATTCCAGAACGGGACAATAGAACTGCAGGACCACAAGCCGTGAAGAAGATCCGCCCCAGGTGAGCGGCATTTCAGACATCGGGAATGATCATCTAAACCCATTAAGAACCGGAGTTTGGGGGTGACATAGGCTTTATGCAGGAGTTTAAGGAACATTTCACCATAATCCCTAGACACCAAGAGTTTGGAATTGCGGGAGTACGCCTGGAGAACTTGTTTTTGACACAGATTTGGAAAATCAGTTTTCCAGGAGGCAATACCCGCCGTATGGGTCTCCCAATCGATAATTGGGCGAAGCAGGTTATAGATTGTAGACATAGTGAGCAGTGGGGCAGATGATATCGTGATCCGGTCTAAGGGGTGGTTGGAGTTAGCCCCAGAGAGGTGGGGAAGTAGCGCATTAACATAGTTACGGAGCTGGAGGTAGTGAATAGGATGAATTCGAACAGTAGGGAATTTAGCTTGGAACCGCGAGAACGTCAACAGTTTACCCTCTCGCGGGTCAAGGAAGTCACCAACGACCCGACCACCCACCCGGGCGAGTCTCCTAAAGACAACATCCTCCCTCCCGTGTTGGAACTGCGGGTTGCGAACCAAGGGCAAGAACCGGGAATAATGGACCTCCAAGCCCAGGCGACGTCGAACACGCTCCCAGGCCTTCATTGTATGATATAACAACGGATTAGCGACCACATCGGGAGGTAAAGTACTTCTAGGCTGATGCAGGAGAGAGGCCAAAGAAATGGCAGGAAAGAGTTGCTGCTCCAGGGTCACATTGGTGAACCTAGACCTGCCACAAAGCGGTAGTTAGAGGCCAGAGCATAATCTAATAGGTTCGGCAAATTCACCCCCCCGTTATGAGCCAGCTGCTGAAGTTTCACCAACGAAATTCTAGCTTTTTTGTTGCACCACAGAAACTTACGCAGCAGCGCATTATGATATTGGACATCCTTCCTCTTCAAGGTAATGGGCAACATGTGAATCGGGTACAGTAGTTTGGGGAAAAAGGCCATTTTGTATAAGTGACATCTACCTAAGAAGGAGAGATTAAATTTGGACCAAGTTTTAAAAGAGTCTTCCATTTGACGCAACAACGGGGAAAAATTTAGTTTGTAAAGATGTGCCAGATTTATGGGGATGGTAAGACCTAGATACTTCAAGGAGGGAAGTCGAGTCCAATTGAAAGGGAACGCCCCCCCCAGCCACGTTTAGCCTGCGGGAAAATGGGAAGCGCTTCGGTCTTAAGCCTATTGATTAAGAATCCCGAGGCCTTATGAAATTGGTCAAATAGGGTAAGCAGATGAGGCATCGCCGCTTTGGGATTGGAGAGATATAACAAAAGATCATCAGCAAAGGCGGCAACCTTCAATTCGACAACACCCACCCTGATTCCCTCAAGCTCGGCGGAACGCTCAATAGCACGAACTAGAGGTTCAATCGCCAGATTAAAAAGTAGAGGGGACAGGGGACAGCCTTGGCGAGTACCCCTACCCAAGGAGAACCAGCGGGATTTCATATTATTCACCGAAACCTGAGCCACCGGGGAATGATACAACGCTCGAAACATTTGTACAAAAGGCAACCCGAAATGATGGTATTTGAAAAAACTAACAAGGTATGGCCAGGAAATTCTATCGAACGCCTTATCAGCATCACAACTAAGTACTATAGAGGCCTTGCTGTTAGTTTGGCAGTAAGAATAGCTGAGATAAGGCCCCTAATATTTTGAGTAGAG
The DNA here is from genome assembly GCA_029215755.1 of Spea hammondii. Taxonomy (NCBI): domain Eukaryota; kingdom Metazoa; phylum Chordata; class Amphibia; order Anura; family Pelobatidae; genus Spea; species Spea hammondii. Next base: position 28,386,665 of record JARDYJ010000007.1, read on the forward strand.
TGGCGCCCTTTAACAAATCCAGTCTGAGAAGGAGAAGTGAGTGCCATTAGAATAGGTTGCAGTCTAGAGGCCATAATCTTGGTGTATATTTTGAGATCTTGGTTCAAGAGGGAAATAGGGCGATAGGAGGAGAGCAAAGTAGGGTCCCTGTGTGGTTTGGGAAGGACTATGATACGGGAGGCCGTGAAATCCCTCGGGGGGACCTTCCCCTGCAGATATCCATTATAAACATCAGCAAGGTGTGCCGGTAGATACGTAGAGAGAAGTTTATAATATTCGGCTCCCAGGCCATCCGGGCCAGGGGATTTGCCATTAGGAAGGGACTTGATAGCAGTGGCTATCTCAGACGGGGTGAACGGTTTAGTTAAACGCTCACGGTCCGCAGGTGACAGTTTTGGAATATTAGCCCGCCGAAACATTTGAAGCGCCTCATCAGGGTCATTAGGTTCTGAAGAATAAAAATCCTCAAAGTAATTAGCGAAGAGTTGAGTGATTTTAACAGGGTCGGTCTCGACCGACTGAGAAGAATCCTGAAGCCTGGTTACAGCATGATATTTAGATTTAGAGTGACGGATAAGATTGCCCAGAAGCTTGCCAGACCTATTGCCCCAGCGGAAAAGAGTATTACGAGTATAATTATAAGAAAGCTGTGCTTTTTCAGTAACCCAGGCATCGTAGAGGGATTTAATCTCTTTATATTTTTTCAGGGTATCTGGACTAAGGTGAGTTTTATGTGCAACATACGCCTTGGAAAGATCGTCAGTAAGCTGGACTAATTTAGCTTCAGCCTCTCTCCTGCATCGCACAACATAGGCAATGATATGCCCTCTCAGGACCGGCTTAGAAGCACCCCAAAACAAATCAGGGTCGTCAAGATGTTCACGGTTATCATCGACATAATCATTCCATTTCGCAATCAGGAATTGTTTAAACGCTTCAGACGTGTACAAATAAGTAGGAAACCTCCAATTACGGGACACCTGATACGGGGAAGCGAGACAGATATCTATCCAGATAGGGGCATGATCAGAGATCACTATTTGGCCTATGTGGGCACCCTTCAACCTGCGCAAAAACGACACCGGTAAGAACAGGTAATCCAGCCTGGAGAAGGAGTTATGGGGGTGGGAGCAAAACGTAAATTGTTTGTCCGTCGGATTAAGAAATCTCCAGGCATCCCGCAAACGAATGTGATCCAACACGGGTAAGGAGGAGAGCCCGATAGGGCGAGAGGAAGGGCCAGACACATCTAGGGAAACGTTGGCCACTAAATTGAAGTCACCCCCCAGAATAACGTTAGGGGCCGACATCTCCAGCAACAGTGAGTAAAGTTTGGCCAGAAAAGCGGGCTGATCAGAATTAGGGGCGTAGAGATTGACAAAAGTAAAAGATTCATTAAACAATTTAACCTTAAGAATAATGTAGCGTCCCTCCGGGTCAGCAATCTCGGACTCAATGACAAAGGGCAACCTTTTAGAGAGGAGAATGGTGGCACCCCTAGATTTCTTAGTATACATAGCAGAATAACAAGCTCGAAGCCACGGAGCTTTCAGCTCATTTTTAACACGGTCACACCAATGGGTTTCTTGGAGGTAAATAACGTCTGGGTGCATTCGTTTGAGATGGGTAAGTACCTTTTTACGCTTAACAGGTGTATTCAAGCCTTCAACATTCCATGATACAATCCGCAAGGAAGAAGGCGCATCACAGATATTATCAGATTGTACCAGAACTACAAGAAGAACGAGGCCAGGAGGTCACCCGATGCCCCGCTGAGGAAAAGATAAAACAGAAAATGAACCTGGAAATGGTGGCCCAGGAGGGTCCCAGCCAGCCCCCCCAAGTGCCCAGCGGACGAAACAGAAAATAAAACCATACATCACCAGTTGCAACGTGCTATGCTTCTCCCATTTTTTCCTTTTTTTAATAAACCGAAACTCGGCACATATAAGTTTGTGCCTAGAAACACAACAGAGTAACCAAAAAAAATAAGAATAATCGAGAATCAACAAAACAGCGTACAGTAACCAATAAAGGTAAACCAGAGGATACATATCCAAATACCAATGGATTTCAGAGATCTCGAGCCCTAGGGGAAACAGGCGGAGAGGAGCGAGGCAGAGAAGCAGGGCGAGAGCGAGAAGGAGAAGGGGGGGAGGCCTCAGGCACCGCCGAACCATCATCCGGAGCGGGAGAAGATCTGGATCCAGCGCGAAGAAATTCCTTGGCCGCCATAGGGGTGTCAAAAAAGTAGGCCTGCCCCTCATGGGTAATCCTGAGCTTAGCCGGATAGAGAAGAGCGAATTTCACTCGCTTGTTGTAAAGTTCCGTGCAGATTTCGGAGAACTGGCGTCGTTTGACCGTTACCGCTGCAGATATAGTATTAGTATATAAGCTAATAGATCTGAACCACAAACAGACTGACATTGTCGTCCACATTAGGCATATTGAACTTTAACTGGGGGACAAAAATGGTGCATAAGATACTTTACCCAGGCCTTTGTGGGCCTCTGTGTGTTGTAACAGGGCTCGCAATCTACCATCCCCTCATTAGGGGCATGTGATCAATTGCCACAAGTCTCAGTTGCGACAATTGATGTTCAACTTGTAGGCTTCGACTTCGAGAGAATGTAGAGAATAGAGACTGAGCAGAAAGAGTGAACTGAGGGGGGCAGACAGGAAGCCCCCCTAAAGGACTCCTGACATCCTGCCGTGCGCCCTGCCAGAGGGCTTCCTGCCATGTGCCCCGCCAGAAGGGCTTCCAAGTCATGTGCCCCATCAGAAGGGCTTCCAAGTTGTGTGCCCCACCAGAAGGGCTTCCAAGTCATGTGCCCCGTAAGAGGGCTTCCTGCCGTGTGCCCCGCCAGAAGGGCTTACAAGTCATGAGCCCCGCCAGAAGGGCTTCCAAGTCGTGTGCCCCGCCAGAAGGGCTTCCAAGTCGTGTGCCCCGCCAGAAGGACTTCCAAGTCTTGTGCCCCACCAGAAAGGCTTCCTGTCATCTGCCCTGCCAGTGGGCTTCCTGCCGTCCGCCCTGCCAGTGGACTTCCAAGCCACGTGTCCTGCCTGAGGGCTTCCAAGCCATCTGCCAGTCCTTGCTACAGTTCCTTGTCCTTGCTACAGTTCCCCTGTCTCGCTACCATCCAGTCCTGCTTTTTGATCTGTTGTGTGCCTATCTGAATCTACCTAGCAGACTCTCTAGTATCCCCTGCAACTGGGCTCCTACCCGACCTGCTTACCCAAGTCCTGACAGGAAGACCTGGGTAAAGTAGGGAATCCTATATGCCTGCTATGTATTAGTGCTGGGGAAAGTTGGAGATTAGTGTGGCAGAAGGTGTCAAAGGGTAGAGCCGATGTCACGGCCCATCCAGTCTGCGGAGCTGCATATCTCTGGTTTTCCCTGTCTTGCTACAGTTCCATTCCTGGATTTCCTTATGCTCTCTCCTGAATTTCTGATTCTTTGATTCCTGTCCTACTCTTAGCTTCAGCTTATGTTTCCTTTATAAGGTGTGCCCCACCCGTTATAGGTATGTCTTTCTCTGATATGTGTTTAGATTCAATGTTTAGTTTGTTTATTAGTACTTCGGTATGCAGGGTTTAGTGTTAGGAACTTAGGACTCACCGATATATTGGCATACTATGGCCATAAGATGTGACTAAATCTCCAATTATTATCATATAGTCCTAGGCTAGTCCTGTATTTATGTGTGTCAGCCTTTTTGTGCATTTGCCCTCTTTTCCCTGAATCATCTGAGGATCTCGGTTCCTCTCTCCTATACCCATGTCCCAGTTAAGATATCCTATCCTTGCTTAAAGGAGACGCGTCTGAGGATCTCGGCTCCTCACTCCATCCCCTGTGTTCTTTGCCTTGTTACCTGGATTGTAGCGAGACAGGGAAAACCAGAGATATGCAACTCTGCAACCTGGATGGGGCGTGACAGCCGAATTTGGGAAGAACGGGGTTTTTATTATAAGTGCCCTTAAACCTGCTCCCGTCATCCTCTTCCCTGCTTATGAAACAAGTAGAGCTCTGGATACATTCCCCTAAACAAGTCAATCCCTTCCCTCCCTGCATATGAAACAATTGAATCCCCTAACAAGTCCCCTCCCCTTACCCTGCCTGTGCACTGAGAAGAGCAGGTGAAAGGAATTTAAAGTGCTTACCCAGTCTAAAGGTGGAATGCTAAGTGGGATTGTCAGGGGGCATAGAGCGGAACGCCCAGGGAGGTGAGAGACTAGACAAGGTATAGAAAAGTGCACAAATGAGAGCAACAAGCCTCCCTGGAAGTGTAAACGAGGCGCCCTGCAAGAGCTAACAAAATGTGCTTACAGAGCTAGGGAAATGCCGTAACAGTGCTAAAGAAACGTCCTAACAGCGAAATTCCCCAACAGCACTTACAAAACGCCCCAACAACGCTAACGATATGCCCTGCTAACGAAATGCCCTGAAGGAGAGGGTCTGGAAAGGGGTATAAATACTCCCTGAGACCCCTCCAACAAAAAACAAGCTCAAAACAGCCTTTATATTTGTGACTAGTCTTTGAAAGAACCCATAAGCTCTTGTCTCTCTTTATTTGATTCTCATTGCATTTCTGTAGTGGCAGAATACAATAAGACAAAGAGATAACACTGTAGTACCAAAAAATAAAGATTTTTTTTCCCCTTTTAGAAACAGAGTAAGGTATGGTAATGTTGCATTGAAGTGGAGAAGATTTAGGGTTAACGCAAAGCAAAATACGACTGTTGGTAGAGGAATAATCAGTTCACAGGCTTAGAGAAGATGTGGAACTTATGAGTTTTTGTCTGGCAGCAGTATTTTACTTTTTTACTTTGATCCCTCGAAGGAATGTTTCTTCAATGGAAAATGTTTCATTACCCATACAGGAAACTCTGATAGCTCAATATATATAGGAAAAATGGACAATAGAAAAAAGCTGTGCATTATTTAACAGAGTTAGGAATTTTAAGTATTTTTGGCTTCATTTTAGAGTTGTGACCACAAAGATAAATGCAAAAAACATTTTTTTTAACAGTTTGCAAGTTTATTCTAGCACCGTGTGGTAAGACGAGTGGTGAATGCAATATCCCAGGCACATAGCAAATTTGTAGCAACCTCCTAGACAGTATATTTCAATTAGGAATCGAATACTTAGTCCAGCCATCATATCTAGTCATGTTGACCACTATCAGCAAAAAATAATTGAAACCAGAATTGTTTTGTTGATTACTCCAAAAGCAACGCTTTGCCCTAGGCCAACAGACCTCATGCTGGCAAAAGAGATGCAATTAGTATAACATTTCTTTTTGGTTCTTCAAATATTATGGAGCTCATATCTTCAGTGCCATTCATCATACATATCCCCTGACTTGGAATATTAACCACCTGTGAGATCATTCTATGTCCTACAGTATGTCTTTTTCATCTCAAGGAAAGCCTTTGAAAGTCTTCAAGTCTGATGACTAAAAGGCTGTAATTAAATATTACCAAAACTTTGCAAGCATCTGTTCCTGGACCAAAGATAAAATGGGTCAGATGGTATAATAGTAATGGGTCAGATGCTAATACACACACGGGTAGATAAAAACAGCAAGAGGTAAATCAGTGGACATAGAGGAAGCCAAGCATCCTTCCCTTCCTTTGTAGAGATTACAGTGATAGGTAGTAGGGGACCAGATTTTCATTGGTGGGTGGCCCATTGGGACTGGAGGATGTATAAAGGGATGCCTCGGGGAACTGACCTAGTGTGTTTTTGGCTGTATTTGACAATGTCTCGCCCTCTCGGGCCAGCAATGTGCCCAAACAGCTTAATAATGCCATCTTTGTGCCTAAACAGCTTAATAGTGCCATGTTTGTCCCCACACAACGTAACAGTGCCAACCTTGCCCATGCTCACCCCCTTATACATACACATTCATGCTAACACACACTTGCATACCTGTACATGCTCACATACACTTATACAATCTAACGTACATACAGTCATACATGCATATTCCCTTCATTTCCTTCTTTCACCTTCTCTCATTCGCCCCGCTTACCTCAACTTGAGCTTTCCCATTGGCTGTGAGCAGCCTCAGTAATTTCAGGACCAGCCCTTTATGAACAATTTTGGACCATTATGAACATTAAAAAAACAAAACCGTTTTTGGTTGTATTTGACAGTGTCCCACCCCTTTTTGGGTTATGTTTATTATACCTGTGGGGTATGCTGGCATGGTGCACCAAAAAAGTTGGTTTGACTCCTGGTGCACAAGCCTTTGGCTTTACTGCAGGACACTACTTGGGCTAGTGCCCTCATGGTTTTGGTTGGTGAATATGGGCTGCCATGCATGTAGTCACAACAGAGATATAGTTGGTACGCCTATGCCAGCCTATGGGGGTGTCATGGTTAAATTGGTTATTTTTATATTGGTGGAGACAAAGTCAATTTTTTTTCTTCCCAATTTCTGAGTACTTTCCCCAGCCTAATCTTATATTGTTGTTAAAAGTGGAATGTGTTGGCTTGTGTGCCAACTCATGCTAATGATGTTTGAAATATTTTAAAAGGTTTACTCGGATTTGCATATAGTTTGCATACAGTTTTGTTAACAGTTAATTTTCATTTAGATTTAAGTGACATCTTGAGTGTCACAGTGCGGAGATACAAGTTGGAATGCACGGTGGACAAAATTTATCCATTGCGGACTATAATAAAACTTGTTAAACTTTAAGTAATTGTGTTGTCTCTTCATTTAAGGTGGTGACATTGACTCTACCCCAGCCATGATATTAAGTTCTCCGAATCTTGCTATTTTTTTTATTGCCTTTATGTTTGGCAGAGTGTTATTGTCACTAATAAAGGTACACTAAAAGTAAAGTCCTCTAAGCTTTTGTAGTAGAAAAGCATATCTTAAGGTCTTGGAATCTGAATCCAGCAAGCATCATGGAAGTCTGCAAAGCTTCAGTGCTGGGTTTATTCTATCTTATTAAATGATCCATAAAACCAGCACAAATAATTTATTGGTATGTGTAAGTGGCATTGTGCAGCCTTCTTCCGCCAGCAGGTAGCAGTGTCCTCAAATGAAATTATCTGATTATCAACAATTTCGATCTTAATGAATGTGTCTTTAATATATGGATATTATGTCATTGTTTAAAAAAATGCATAAGCCAGCTGCCATGAGCTCAGACTGCTGCATGTATGGAAGGACTTAAATGCCTTGTCCATGTCTGTAGACTTTGGATATGTCCAGGCTGCCCTTACCCTGTATACACTTGTGTATTGGCATTTAGATGCATTTACTGCAATTGACACTGATCTGATAGTTTCCCAAATCCTGTGATTTACAGTTCAATAGCAAAACAAACCTATGGTAGCAATAAATATATTGGAAGCCCGCCATAAGTGTACATCATGTGAACAGCCATCTTGAATCCCTTCTGCCCAGATCTACATTATTATTTCTATAATTGTGTGGGGATAGTGCTCATGACTAACTGGGTAGCTGAAGGGCAAGTATGGCCTAGCTTATGTGCAGGCTTAGTCCCTAACTCAGTTTGTGCCCACCAACTTCAATGGGACAAGAGGGACAAATATAGGAGTGTGCTTGAGATTCTTAGGGACAATTCCTTTTTCTGCTTCCAAATGCAAATATTATATCAGCTCCAAGAACCATAGGTTTGCCTGCCAAACCCAGCTCGCCCACTCTTTTGTTATGCCAATGCACCCCTGTGGTGGAATGTCTAAAACAATTATACTGAAAAAACAAACAAAATACACAAGCAACATCATGTGAGCATGATGTGTGTAACAGCAACAAGTGTTACTGTACACTCCCACACCATTTGCGCTATGGATACAGTGCCATCCTCAAACAACTTAACATTGCCATATTTGTCCCCAAACAGCTTAATAATGCCATCTTTGTGCCTAAACAGCTTAATAGTGCCATGTTTGTCCCCACACAACTTAACAGTGCCAACCTTGTCCATGCTCACCCCCTTATACATACACATTCATGCTAACACACACTTACATACCCGTACATGCTCACATACACTTATACAATCTAACGTACATACAGTCATACATGCATATTCCCTTCATTTCCTTCTTTCACCTTCTCTCACTCACCTCAACTTCAGCTTTCCCTTTGGCTGTGAGCAGCCTCAGTAATTTCAGGACCAGCCCTTTATGAACAATTTCGGCCCATTATGAACATTAAAAAAAAAAAAAAAACAGTTCTAGTATTTGCACAATGTTTTCAGCCAGCTGCATATTAACGACTGTTTGTGCTGTAACTCTGTTACCGTAGCTCAATCTACCAGTCAAACATCCTTATCATGATTCCTGTAGTAAACAATTGATGAATTAATCATCCAGCTAGACATTCTGACTTATGAAAGCTTAAAGAGGATTGGATTTCATTAGCATTTCCATTTTCCATCTTAGTAGATGTAACGGTTAAAAATACAGACTAAATTCTTACAACAAGCGATACCAGATTCTAAGTACGACCAACTGTTGTCACCTTCTCACCAAGCTGCTTGGCGATTGTCTTGTAGCTCATTCCAGCCTTGTTTAGGTCTACAATCTTGCCCCTGACATCATTGGACAGCTCTTTTGGTCTTGGCCATGGTGGAGAGTTTGGAATCTGATTGATTGATTGCTTCTGTGGACAGGTGTCTTTTATACAGGTAACAAGATGAGATTAGGAGCACTCCCTTTAAGAGAGTGCTCCTAATCTCAGCTCGTTACCTGTATAAAAAAACACCTGGGAGACAGACATCTTGCTGATTGATAGGGGATCAAATACTTATTTCACTGAGTAAAATGCAAATCAATTTATAATTTATTTGAAATGCGTTAGTCTGGATTTTTTGTTGCTATTCTTGTCTCTCACTGTCCAAATAAACCTACCATTAAAATTATAGACTGATCATGTCTTTGTCAGTAGGCAAACGTTCAAAATCAGCAGGGATAAAATATTTTTTCCTTCACTGTTCCATTATAAATAATCCCTTCTTTTAGATGCATTAATATAACTCGAGGAGGAACCTGTATACGTCATCTGCTTAGACTGCTTCTATCATAGTATCCCCTTTTGGTGGAAGAATACAGAATGGTAGATTTGCTATGTTTATTTTTAATTGCTATTTATTTAAATAAAATACTAGTGCACAGCACAGGTTTTGTGATTTCAATAAAAACACAGCCAGGGATCCCTAGGGCTCTCATCTACATTTATTATTGGGAAATCCGGATGCCGCAGCCTTAATCTTTCATGTGTATGAAAAAGGAATTAATCAAAATTTTATACAGTTTTGCATATATTAACATATGTTGAAGGTATCCTCTTAACAAATAAAATCATGCATTCTTAATGGATTTGGCCTATATCTAAGTACATATACAGAACTGGAATTATTTCATAAGGTTTTACATACACCACTCTTTGCATCTAGTTTAAAATGTTGGCATGTTCAAAGCAGAAAATTACAATGCCTTTGTACATACATACAAACATGTCTCTACAAAATTCGGCCCTCCCCAGGCACATGTTCAATAAAAATATATATTTTTTTGTATCTTCAAAGTTTCCTCCAGGGTTCTCACTTTCTTTGAAAAAATGTGTTTCCTTGATTTATTAGCTGTTGAGAAATGTTTGCATAAAAATATGTTTTATAGCCAACATCTGGTTATTATAGGTACCAGTGTACCTTCATTCCTTACCCAGAGTGCACTGCATTCACCTTACATACATAAACTGGGTTACCTCATTCCAACCATGCAAGGGTAGGGTAAAAGGCTAGTCATTCTCAGTATGGTATGTTATACAGAATAAATGTTTGTCTGTCTGGTTAATATCATTGAGATAGAGAAAATGCAGTGGGTAAGGTGCAGTCCACTTGAAAACCAAGTTAACTGCAGTAATATGTATAAATGTTTACTGTTATATCTACAGCCACATATTTTGCAACATGCATACAATACGCACACAGACACTCTAACATTTACATGCACACCACGATGACACTTACACATACATATGCATATCCACTCTAACACAAGTTGAGAGAAATTGGAGGAAGCTTCCTTAATATTTAATTTAATTGAACAACAAACTAAACAAAATAGTTAAAACGTTAAGTATAGAGTAACTAAATACTTATGGAATTAACTAAATGCTTGTCTTCATAGGTTGCCTTTACTGTATATTTCTATTATATTAAAGCATGTCAATACAGTTTTATTAGCCATGAGAGAGAGGTTGTGCCAAAATTATCCTGAAACTGTTTCAGGTTTACATTTGCACAAGCATTCAAGCATTCAATGCGAACATACTTTTGTAACATAAGATTTTTACGCACACAAACTACTAAAAGTTAGAGGGAACATTGGCTACAGCTGCCATGTTTATCCCTGCTCATGGTGCAAACTCTTCACTTTCTAACAGTCAGTTGGCATTACATCCATATGTGTTCCATGGAGCATTAACTGAAAGGTCCTTGGTCCTACTTTGTTCATAGCTTGAGTGGAGACAGATACGTGGTAAGATAAAGCTCCTTATTTAATGTAATGTAAAGTCCTCAAGAGTTTACGCATGTATGTGTAATGAAACTTCAAAATGTGCTGTTTTTTGGTCAATAGATTCCTTGATTTAAAGGGACACGCCGTGTGTCCTAGGGCACCCCTGAACAAAGAATGCATATGAAAGTACTTATTTACCTTAGGGAGGTGCTACCTCTGTGGTCCGATCTTTCACTTCACTTATTGGAAGTGCTACCCACGCATTTGTGTACAGGAGATCTCATTCGACCATTCCTTGTGACGTTTGCTGAGGCAGAATAGGAGAATAGCTGAGGCATTTGAAAAAGGACAAATGTATATGGGGGATTATGCAGAATCCCTCCTTGCACTTGCAAAGGGGAAACCAAGAAAATTTAAATGGACCTTTCAGACATCATATGCATTAAAGTACATATGATGGCTAAAGTGTCCCTTTAAATTGTGTAAGTGTTAAACTACGTTTAATGTGTATGTAATTATTTTACTGTATTGGTACATATTATATTTCAGGCATCACTTGTAGTGAATAAATTAAATATGAACTAAAACTGTGTAAGTTCAAGTGTCCCTTAAGGCGGTAGCAGTTTTAACATATAAATACCTTAAGACTGAAGCCACGCCATGAATAGCTGTGTAAATAAGGGATTATATACAGTGGACATGTAGACAACATTAAAAATGAATATTTTATCCCTTATTCTATGTTTCCCTTTTTATCTCATTAAAAGATGGTTGAGCATTGGCATCAAAGAGTATTTCATTTCTGGGACTCTATTTTAAGGACATCGGTAAATACAGCTGTTATCCTACAAATCTCTTACAAACAATTTTGACATGGATAGACTTAAATACATGCCTTTTACAGATGAAACAACCAAAATATTAAAAGGGATTTAATATCAGCAGTATCAAATATTAACAAGGATTTCATATGGTAGCGATAGTTGCATTCATGAGAAAAAAAACCCTTAAAGCTGCTTGAGAATTAAGCGTCCTTTTAAGAGAAAATAAACCTATGATGCCTTTAACCTGACCGAAATATGTTACTACCCTTAATCAGACTTAGATTACCCACTAATCGGTTGTCAGATCTAAATGTTTTTGGCTGTCTATGTTGCACAGCTTGTCCATAATTCAACATAATTTTAACAACTATGTACCTAAACTAACCTCTGTACCACACTGGGTGTTAAACGTTTCATTTCACCATGAGTCAATACACACACACAGCTATGGAAAATATTAAAAAATTAACTTTTGTTGTATTTAGCTACAAAAAATATTGAATCATTTATCACAAATCCCCCAAACTAACAAATATCAAAGTAATTCTGCAATTATAGTTGGTCACAGTTCTAAAACATAAAACCACACTTTAAATCCCACACGGTACTCCTATTCTTGATATCCCAATATTATAATTTATCAAGTGGGATGTAAACCACTCAATATATAATGTTTGCCCCGAATTATATAATCTATATCTCTATACACAACATAAGATTTCTGCGAACACCAACTACTAAAATTTAGAGAGAACATTGGCTACAGCTACAACTGCCATGTTTATCTCTTCTCTTGGTGCAGACTCTTTAAATTAAATGGCCGCACGCCCACCCACTTAAGTGGCCGATTCGGCCACGCCAGTGCCATCTTTAATGTGGGGCAAAAGCCTGCAGCACCCGCGGTGGGCCAGCCAGTCCATGGGCCGGCACACCGAGATGCCATTGCGGCTGTAAGACACGGCTGCTTTAAAATCTTTAAGCGGCCGGCGTGCCTGCACCATGCCCCTCAATGCCTCAGTGAGGCTCTTCGTCCCGCCCCTTTGAAGAAGCAATGTGCCGCTCAAGGGGGTGGAGTCACACAGAACAGTTCTTCGTGACAGGGAGAAGAACACGTCCAAGGAGAGCAGTCTGCAGGGAAGGCAGCAGAAAAAGCAAGTATTAAAAAAAATAAAAAATAATAGTTGGGGTGATAGGTGTAAGGGGACCCATATTCAAAATAGGGGGCTGCATTGGTACAACAATTAAATACAAAAAGGGGGTGGCTGGGGGCTATAAGTACACAACAGTGTGATTGGGGCATTACATAAATCAATACACAAAGGGGGTGGGTGGCTGGGTGCAAAAATGCACATGGGGCAATACACATGGGTGTGGGGGAAATACATTAAAACCAAATGGGTGGCCTGGCTGGTGCATCAATACACAAGGGGGAATACACAAAAAACAAACCAGTGTGGAAAGCATTTTTTATGCTTTGTGTAGAGTCCGTCCTGGTGTGTGTTTGAGTGTCAGTGTGACAGAGCCTGTCCTGGTGTGTGTTTGGATGTCGGTGTGTCAGAGCCTGGCCTACTGAGTGTGTTTGGGTGTCAGTGTGGCAGAGCCTGTCCTGGTGTGTGTTTTGTGTGTCGGTGTGGCAGAGCCTGTCCTGGTGTGTGTGTGTGTGTGTGTGTGTGTGTGTTTGGGTGTCGGTGTGGCAGAGCCTGTCCTGGTGTGCATTTGGCCATCTGTTTCCTGGCACTTTAATTTCTGTTGGAATAAATTGAACAAATTAAATTTTTAGTTATCCAGAGATAAAGCACCCTCCTAAATTTGTAGTCACTTCAGAGGACAAAACTTTTGTGTTATTTACTCTATTCCAATCTGCATATTAAAAAGGATTAGTAGCACTACATTGTAGCTTCAGGTGTCCCGTGCATGATGACTTTTTGTACTGATGTACTCCCAATCCCATCACAGAAAATCAGGAAAAGATGGGCGTGGATGGTGGACTGATTCGGTGGCGCAACAGGTCACTTGACTAGACTTGCCCCCCAGGCCTTAGGCTGCCAGCCCTCCCCTGCACTCATCATGCAAAAACGGTCCGTAAATGACCAACGACGTGCCTGACACGTCATGACGTGTCAGGCACGTCATTGGTCGTTTACGGACCGTTTTTGTATGATGTACCTGTCACGTCATTGGTCATTAAGGGATTAAATCAAGGAATTAAGCAAGCTTGTTACAAAGATTGTAAATCACTTTCTTCACTTAACCGCTGTTGCTGTAATGCTATGTCCCCCTGATGCCGATCTCAGTTTCCCCGGGGCGTCAACGTTCGTCATGCACTGTTTACTGGATAAAGATGACATCAGTGCTTGGCAGATAATACAGGATAGAATCTTATGTGATGAGATTGAAAGTACATCAGTACACAAAAAAGTCACAATTTAGTGCCACTAATCCTTTTTTAATAAAATATGTAGATTAAAATAGAGTAAATAAAACAATGCCTATACTTTTCCTCTCACCGATTTCTGGGCCTAGAAAGTTTTGTCCTCTAAAGTGACCACAAATTCTGCAGGGTGTTTTGTCTCTGGATAAGTAAAAATGAAATAAAAATGTAGAAAATGTATTTCTACAGTAAGTAAAGTGCTAGGAAACAGATGTCCAAACACACACACACACCAGGACAGGCTCTGCCACACTGACACCCAAGCAGACAAACCAGGACAGGCTCTGCCACACCAACACTGTCAGGGTCCTACCTCAGGGAGACCGTCGGGCGACCGCGTACCACACGGCCCCATTCCCCGCGGTCGCAGACCGCTCAGGTCTATGTTAGGCCGCATCCCCGGCCTCTAGTGCGGTGAGCACTCCACTCCGATGATGCAAAAGGACAGACCAGGGGCGGGACAAGCGGTGACGGACACGTCACCACTAACTAGAACCTCTAGGTGAAGATCTCTAGGAGCTGGTGGGAGGAGCATTGCTTTGGCGGACTATTTTAACCCTTATCACTTGATTGTTCAAATCCCTTCCTGTATTTTCCATACCCGTTTGCTGATACTCATTTCTGGATTCTCTGGACTTTGACCTTGGTTTGTTTATGGACTTTGCTTATATTCTCCAACCCCAGACCGTGGATTGCTGTACAGTGCTGTTTATGCTTTTTTGTCTGTTTTCACTGCTCAGTGGAATAAACCATTTGTGACAAACCCTGTAGCACGAGGGCCATAAACGTCACAGTTATTGGTCTTAAGCACAGTCCTCTAGGGCAGGAACACCAGTTTGTAGCAAAACAGTGCTTTATTTTTAATCTCTCAAACCCCAAAACCAAATCATAAAAAGAACTAAACTATGCTGGTCCAAACTGACTGGGATGGTCAGGGATGGTCTTCTTCAGGGCCTCTCCTTGCCCTGGGAGCGTAGGGAACTTCCTCTTCCCCAACAGTCCGGCTCCAGGGATTTTCAATGACCTGCACCTGTGCCTGATGCCGGCCCCATAAGAATCCCAGACCGGATCCTGCAGACTCCTGGAAAAGCCGGCATGGAATTTCCGCAGAATGGGAGAACGGAGCATTGGCCCACCCTACTCTCCAATTGTTCCACCCCAGGGACCCATATTTAAGAGCTGGATAGCACCTGTACCCAAGTGCCACACTAAGCATCTCATTCCGAAGACATGAAGAAGAGAAGACAGCAGCGGTAAAACGTAGAAGATCATGATCGTCTTCGTCTTCGTCTACTAATCTCCCCGTTCCCTTCCCCATCTAGCCTACCTTATCTTCACGGCATCGCGGGAGTTGGCGGAAGCGGAAATTCGTAGGTTCCCCGTCAGGGGTTACAGGGCAGAGCAAGTGAGCCTATTGGTCGCCTCCTCTGGCATCAACCAATTGGTCATCTGGTGTTTCCCTGGTATCTCTCTGCGCTGTGCTCCAACCCTACACACCTGACAAACACTCAAACACACACACCAGGATAGGCTCTGCCACACCGATACCCAAACACACACATACCAGGACAGACTCTGCCACACCAACACCCACATACACACCATGTCAGACTCTGCCACACTGACACCCACATCTGGAGGGGCTACAACAATAATAAAAAAAAAGTATTTTCCAAACTGCTTTGTCCTTGACCCCCCTTTTGTGTTTTTTCCCCCTTGAGTATCGCCCCCAGCCAGCACTGTGTGTATTTATGCTCCCAGCCTGCCTCTCTTTAGTATTGATTTATGTAATGGCCCCAGCTGCCCGCCTTGTGTATTGGTGAAGCCAGCCTAGATACAATCCTGCACTATGGGGGATGTATATCTGACTAATTAGTTCCCTTCGATGAGTCTATACATCCCCTATACTGCAGCCTCAAACAGGCTCCCTGTGCCATGCTCCCCCTACTTACACATCCATTTTCCAAAGTCGTCGCTACCTTAACAGCCCTAACTAAAAAGGGAGCTAATTGTCACAAAGATTCTTTGATTATAAGGTTATGGGAATGAAAAAAATTGCGATCTGTTAGGAGAGGCATGTTTTGTGGTATTGCTTTTCATTCTTTCTATTTATCTAAATAGATTATCATATTTTTATCTCAATATGCCTAAACACTGTGACAGAAAAAAATGACATCAAGCAAGTTTACAGGAGTATGTAATGACACTGTTTCTCATTGTCTACAAAAGAACATTATATTATGTTGTCATCGTCAAAATATTGTATGTATCAGTTCAGAATATGCAATTTACATGTTATATTCCTAATGGAAAAAATCTGTTAGTTCACATTTATTGGGTGGTCTTTAATTAATTCAGAGAAGAAGCCAAAATCCTTGTGAAAGGTTATCTTTCCCAAGGCGATGAGCATGGGCGTAGGAACCCCTAAAAATCTGGGGGGGACAGCATTTTTCCCCACTTTCTCCCCATCTCTCACACTATGTACCCCCTCTCCCCCTTCTCACACTATCTATCCCCTCTCCCCCCTCTCACACTTTCTTACTATCTACCCCCTCCCTACCCTCCCTTCTCACACTATCTACCCCCTCCCTACCCTCCCTTCTCACACTATCTACCCTCTCCCTACCCTCCCTTCTCACACTATCTACCCTCTCCCTACCCCCTTCTCACTAGCTACTCTCTCCCTACCGCTCTCTTCACACTAGCTACCCTCTCCCTACCCCCCTTCTCACTGTCTACCCCAGGGGTGTCCAAGTTTTTTCTGCAGTGGGCCACTTCATCGGAATTGTATACGTGCGCGGGCCGCACTCATTTTTCACTGTGAGAAAATATGACCTTTAATAAAATATGCAGATTAAAAAAAAGTAAATGACACAAAACCTTTACTTTTCCTCTCACTGATTTCTGGGCCTAGAAAGTTTTGTGACTACAAATTCAGGACTCAGGATAATTAAAAATGAAATAGTTCTATTTATTCTAGGGATGCACCAAAATGAAAATTCTGGACCAAAACATTCTTGGTTCACTTAGCCAAAACCGAAAATGACCCCCCACCTTTAAAAATAATAATAAAAACTAAAATTTTTAATACAAGTAGGTAACACACCACAATTGGACAAAAAAAATTAGCAATATGACTTGGCATGATAGGAGTGTGATTGCTAACAGCAATCACACTCCTATCATACCCAGGAAGCCAGTACATGCTGGTACAGGGTGGCTGTAAGTGATGTGCAGACCCCATATTGCTGGCAGCATCAATACACAAGGGGGGCAACTAGCTAGGTGTCAGCATGTACTGGCTGACTTGGCATGATAGGAGTGTGATTGCTAACAGCAATCACAGTCCCATCATGCCTAGGTTCCGGCACTTACACATCCAACCAGTAAATGCTGGAACCTAGGCATGATGGGACTGTGATTGCTGCTAGCAATCACACTCCTATCATGCCAAGTCAGCTAGTACATGCTGGTACAGGGTGGCTGTAAGTGATGTGCAGACCCCATACTGCTGGCAGAATCAATACACAAGGGGGCAGCTAGCTAGGTTTCAGCATGTACTGGCTGACTTGGCATGATAGGAGTGTGATTGCTAACAGCAATCACACTCCTATCATACTCAGGAAGCCAGTACATGCTGGTACAGGGTGGCTGTAAGTGATGTGCAGACCCCATATTGCTGGCAGCATCAATACACAAGGGGGGCAGCTAGCAAAGCATCAGCATGTACTGGCTGACTTGGCATGATAGGAGTGTGATTGCTAACAGCAATCACAGTCCCATCATGCCTAGGTTCCAGCACTTACACATCCAACCAGTAAATGCTGGAACCTAGGCATGATGGGACTGTGATTGCTGCTAGCAATCACACTCCTATCATGCCAAGTCAGCTAGTACATGCTGGTACAGGGTGGCTGTAAGTGATGTGCAGACCCCATACTGCTGGCAGAATCAATACACAAGGGGGGCAGCTAGCTAGGTTTCAGCATGTACTGGCTGACTTGGCATGATAGGATTGTGATTGCTAACAGCAATCACAGTCTCATCATGCCTAGGTTCCAGGACTTACACATCCATGCTATCACACACACACACTCATTCATATACTCATTCATTCACCCATTCATTCCCTCAATCACGCATACTCATTCAAACACCCTCCCCACCCCCTTACCTGCACTGCAGCTCCTCGATGCCGCTCACAGACTTCAGCAGGGGGCTTGGCCTCCCTCTGCGTTCTCTGGTACTGCACAGAGGAAGCAGGATGTGATGTGATGTCACGTGAACTTTGCTGGGTTCCGCTTCCTCTGTGCAGTACAGAAGACCCTCCCACAGGTAGGTAGCAGGGCTCGAGGTGCGGACCGCGTAAGATCGGTTGCCCTGGCTGCCGATCTTACGCGGACCGCACCTCGAGGTCTCGCGGGCCGCATTTGCGGCGTTTCTATTGGGGGGGCTTCCTACGGCCCTGGGGGGGATTTCTTCATTATCGGTCGCCCCCGCATGAGTTACTGGGGGGGGATCTGTCCCCCCCGTCCCCCCCGATTCCTACGCCCATGGCGATGAGTCCCAGGTAATTTAATACTAAGGAAGGAGTGTTTGTAAAAACAAGGTCCCCTGGTAGTCTTTTACTTGCTTTAGTGCTGAGATCTGTATCTCACTTAAAAGATCTGTATCTTGAATGACTAGACAGTGTTGAAACAACATAATGTGACATTTATATTTGTTTACATGGTTAAAGGAAAGAGTTTAGTTAGGGAATTTGTTACTGTTGCAAAGTACGTATAACCACAGAGGTGTCACAAAGCTCTGGAGATTTCCCACACTTATATAAATGCAACTAAGATGCTAAGATGATACAAATTGATCATCTATACAAGCGCCTAACTCCATGATGGTTATATAAGTGACTGTTTTACAACATGCCAACTGAGGTTCTCATGGCCTGTCATATAACATATATATATATTTTTTATTTTTTGTTGTTGCAAAAAGCAAACAAGATTTCGTGTCTCCAACATTTTACTTCCATTTTCTGTTCTTGTCCTTGCATGTGGTCTTTACCCAAGACTAGTTTGTCCAATTTCTGGATAATCACTTGGGGGGGGGGTGGCTTGGCAGCTTCAGTTTCAGACAAATATTTGTTGTCCTTTTGTAAGTCTCGAAGCTAGCTATCAAGCAACAGCTAGCAGTGTTGGTGAATAAAGTGCTGTTAAAGCACTAGCATAAGCATGCATCTCAGTTATCATTTGATTAGACCTCCCCTACTATTATTATTATTATTATTATTATTATTATCTTTTATTTATATAGCGGCAACAATTTACGCAGCGCTTAATACAATACATATACAGTGAAGCAAAAAAATATTTGATCCCCTGCTGATTTTGTACATTTGCCCACTGACAAAGACATGATCAGTCTATAATTTTAATGGTAGGTTTATTTGAACAGTGAGAGACAGAATAACAACAACAAAAAATCCAAAATAACGCATTTCAAATAAGTTTTACTCGGTGAAATAAGTATTTGACCCTTTTGCAAAACATGACTTGGTGGCAAAACCCTTGTTGGCAATCACAGATGTTTCTTGTAGTTGGCCACCAGGTTTGCACACATCACAGGAGGGATTTAGTCCCACTCCTCTTTGCAGATCCTCTCCAAGTCATTAAGGATTTGAGGCTAATGTTTGGCAACTCAAACCTTCAGCTCCCTCCACAGATTTTCTATGAGATTAAGGTCCACTCCAGGACATTAATGTGCTTCTTCTTGAGCCACTCCGTTGTTGCCTTGGCCATGTGTTTTGGGTCATTGTCATGCTGGAATACCCAAGATTTGACGATACATGGCTACAACCTCCAGAGCTTTCTTAAGGAGATCACACATAAGGGATTTCCCTACCAGAAAACATATCCAAAAAAAAAGCAAAAGGGACGGTGATAAGACTTAATGATTTCTCCTCTTCACAATCTGAGTCAAAAAGTGTGAAATAAAATGTAAATTATACATTAAATTTTAGGGAGTGCCCCCTAATCACTATTTGCCAGCAAACAATGCAGAGTGCTGGGATATGACATCATACCCCCGGGCTCTGCATCAATAGCCGGCGCATAGTGAAATGACAGACCTCATGCTCCCATGACAGGATGGATGATTGAACATGAGAAAGGTAAGAGATGGGGAGGAAGGGGTGTAAGGGCAGTGTATGTGTATATATGTGTGTGCTTGTAAACTGGTATGTGTGTATGAGGAGGTGTGTGTAACAGCAGTATAGGTATTTGTGTGTTTGTAAGCTGATGTGTGTATGTGCATATGTGTGTGTAAAGGCAGGGTGTGTAAGAGCAGTGTATGTGTATATGTCTGTTTATGGGCAGGTGTGTTTAAAGGCAGCGTATATGGGCAACCGTGTCTTTGTGAAGGTAGTGTGTAAGGACAGTGTAAATAAAATAACGTGTAAAAAAATAGCTGGGGGCACAATTTTCCATTCTTGCCTCTGGTACAAAAAGAGTTAGCTACAGCTCTTCTCCAGACCTCGGCATCCATGCTTCCTAATCACAACGTGCCAGCAAATTATGCCGATCGCCGGGATATGATGTCATACCCACGCGCTCTGCATCAATAGCCGGTGCATGGTCTTTGACATCATATCCTCCATCGCTTAAGGATTTACAGGGGCTAACAACATGTGGTAGCACTCAAAATGAATGCAGTTTTAGGACACACCTTATATCTAGGAATGTGGACAGGTTAGGAGAGGTGAAGGGGAAAAGGGTGTCGCTGTGATTGGCATCAGGTGGCTGCACAAAAAAAAGTAACCCTATAAAATAATCAGAAGGTAGGCATTCCTCTCTTTGGTTGTCCTTTCCTATAGAATGACATGGAGATGTAGATATCCTTCTCATTCCTCACTGTGGAGAGTAGTTTCTTTCCCCATTGGTCACCTTATTCCCACCCCTCCACTCATTGGCTATTACGTTTCATCCATCAATTAGTTCCTCTGAACACCAAATTTGTTACCGTATTGGCCCGAATATAAGCCGCACTTTTCCCCCCCACTTTAAAGGTCTATTTTCAGGGTCTAGCGCGGTGCAGGGGACCCTATCCTACTCTCTGATACCCTCAGACAGCCTCCCCTGCCAGCACTTTTCACAGGGGGAGTCCCGGCAAGGGAGATTAAAGCACATCGTGCAGACGTGCCGACAGCGGAGGTTGTTTGCGCGCATCGCCGTAGCCGGTGAACGTCCGCACGATGTGTTTTACCTCTGCCCCCAAGACTTACCAGAGCAGACTCCCGGGTGTCTTGCGGGGCCGGCGGGGGACATCTACGCAATACGCGTATAGAACTTCCGGTGCCGGCACTCAGCGGGTGTGTTGTACACGCGTATTGCGTAGATGTCCCCTGCCGGCCCTGCAAGACACCCGGGAGTCTGCTCTGGTAAGTCGGGGAGGGGGGGCAGAGTGGCAGCATATCTCGGGGGGGGGACAGTGGCAGCATATCTCGGGGGGGGACAGAGTGGCAGCATATCTCGGGGGGGAGAGAGTGGCAGCATATCTCGGGGGGGAGAGTGGCAGCATATGGGGGGGACAGAGTGGCAGCATATCTCGAGGGGGGGAGGACAGAGTGGCAGCATATCTCGGGGGGGACAGAGTGGCAGCATATTGGGGGGGCAGAGTGGCAGCATATCTCGGGGGGGGGAACAGAGTGGCAGCATATCTCGGGGGTGGGGGGCAGAGTGGCAGCACATCTATTACAAAACTTTTTCTTTAAAAAACTACCAAACTTTTAGGGTGCGGCCTATATTTGGGTGCGGCCTATATCCGAGCCAATACGGTATTTGTTTTTATTTCCCCTTTGATCGGTACAATGTAAAGTTTGTGTCATTTTCCCCATACTGGTGGCTTTATTGGGTGGAAACGCAGGGAACATGTGTCCATGAAGAGAGCTATAACACTTTGCTAAAACAGATTTGTAAAAGTATTCCAGAAAATAAGCACTAGCCACTCTAAAGTAGATGGTTCCAGCAATTTATACAGAACGTAGTTCCCTGATGGCCTGAGGAAGCTACCAGAAATGAAGGCTACCAGCAATGAAGGTTTTGATACAAACTCTTGGTTAATCTTACAAAGTCCAATATAGTATTTAATCACAAATGCTATCTAATAGACCTGATTCCCCCCATCGCTAACTACATTTCATTGTGAGAAAAGTTAGATGGATTAATAACTTTTTTGCCTTTTTATTAGTCTATTTTGCCCCACATGGTTACTTCAACACTCATAAATTATGAAATAAAAACATCAAAGAGCTGAGGTACATGAAAGGCTACCGCAATGGTAACAAATATTAAATTGGTTATTCTGAAACAATTGTTCATTAACATGCCCTTTTCCCATTGTTTTATAGAGCTCCACTGTGGCTGATGTTAATACTTTTCCATAGTTCATTTGGACAGTTTATTCCACTTGAGTAAATTGAGTATAAAACAAGATGAGCATAAAATGAATAAACTATTATAACCTACCCAACACAACAAAGAATATGATTCTGTCTTCAGTTGGAGTCATACCAAAGCCATAGTATCTTCACCTTTATATTATAATACAACACAGTTCTGTTTTCCCATGTTTTATTTAAGATCTCTTTAATTAATGTATAATGAAAAAAAAATTGGCCCGGCTATGCACCTTTTTTGGAAAATAGAATATTATTAATTATTTTACCTGTGTTCACTTGTACAGAGTGACAACAGTGCCCTTTATGCTTTGGCAAAAGATCAGTGAACGTGGGTTGTGTAAGAATCTGGATATTGAAGCATATATTACATTCCTGAAATAATTTTACTATAACAGGAATATGCTTCTTTAGAAAATTTTCCCAGAAATAAATGATCTCTGCTTCTTGATTGTTCTGGGTAATGGGATTGTCACCTAGCAACAACTAGTGGGGGATGGTAAGACTGGTGGGGCTCATTCCAGCACACAAAGATTTTTTAGATATAGCACATTGAGCAGGTTTGATATGACAGCAAAAACTGATAAGGAAAATTAAAGGTTAGCTCTAATATTAGCATGCACAAAACGTTTAAATATAGTATAAATATACATTAAAAGAGTAGCTTTTGTATGGATACATTGGAGAAAAAATAGAAAACTCCAGGTAGCTTTAAAGTAATCTTGTTACGCTATGTGTAGAATAAAATGTACATATGTAATGTAAATTCTGCTTTCTATAGTTCTCTACCACATGACAATAAAAGAATAGCTACTAAATATCCTTTGATTCCATGTAACTTTTTGTTTCACTTTGTGGCTGAACCATGTAGACAAAACATTGAGTACACAATCACTTGTTTAAGGGACAGCCTGGCCCATTTTCACAGAATCAGTGAACCACACCTAGGTCATTGATGCGTTCAGTTTTGTGTCACTGAGGTGGTGTTTTACGGCCTAGGTTGAGCAGGCCTAGGGTTGCAGGTCCAGAGAGGACTAATGCGCAGATGCCAATGCCAAGAGCTGATCACGAATGTCTATTTACCTACAAACTGAGAATTGTTTCACCAAGGAATGCTGCTCACCCTGCATTTGCCTTGAGATGCTAGGTAGCAGCAAGGAGTATTTGCAGTGGTGCACATGCTACTGCCCCATTGGTATTTTGTTTTGGCCAAGTTAACTTTGGTTTGGTTTTGGTGCGTGTTAGTGTAAGCGTGTGTTAGAATGAATGTGTGTTAGCTTGAGTGTTTGTTAGTGTGAGTTAAAATTAGTAATTGCTAGTGTGAGAGCAAGTGTGTGCTGGTACATATGTTAGTAACCAGGGGGCCACTTGACTTTACCTGTCCCCTGAGCCAGAAGGTGCCAGACTTTCTCTGTTCACACAGCAATATACTAAACCTTTAACTTTTAAGAGTTAACTGGCATAATACCTCGATGTTGCAGAGGCAGAACTACAGAGGATGCAGTAACGGTACCTGTAAAAAAATCCTCCCTGTATCTAGTTTATAAAAACTAGATACAGAGAGGATCTAGTTTATAAAAAAGAAGATATATGCCTCTGATTAACAAGGCCTCTGTTTTCCATTTTTATTTACTGGGAGTAACTTATTTCCTAACACAGCAGACCCATGCAAAAGATCACAAAGGGGACTATAGCATTCTAAGCTAAGATACCTTACTCAATCAAATATATTTTGTGATATCAAATGTCTTTTGTTCAGCGCCACTCAATACAGTCTGACTTCTTTATACTTAACAACCACAGACGGTGTAATGCAGGCAGGTAATACCCCAAATTAGGGTTTCTATCTAGGTATACATTCAGGTAAGTTCAGTCTGTTTAGGAGTGAGTGATTTTACAACTAAATGACATCTTACCTGGGGAACTTTCCAGGGTAGCCTGCCTGGAGACTCGCTAAAGGGGAGGGATTAGCTGCACGTAGGGTGGGGTTAGCCCTAAACATCCTTTAGCAGATGAAAAGTGGGCAATGCCAAACACATCTCCTGCATGGCAACTAGCTTAGGAGTGGGAAAGGGGCAAATGCCTATGGCAAGATTCTGCAGACTCGCCCCATGCACTTGAAAAAGGGACTATTTCTAATAGTTTAATAATTTTATTTTCTGTTTATTAACATATTTTTGGTTATGATACTGGGTTACCAAACAGAGAGTTCTTAGAAGTTACTGTGAGTTGGGTGACTATACATTTACTTACGTTTCATATGAAATTTATGTAAAGAAAAACAAGATTTTTTTCACCACTTACGCAAAAAAAATGAATACAAGATGACTTCACATTGTTCCATAATAAAGTTATAGGGTATTCTTGGAGCGTATAAACCTTGCCTTTAAAACAATGTTTATTTAAACAAACACACTTTAGTTAAACCTACGCTGGCTATCGGCATAATCAAACATTTTTATTTAAAATAATAGACATATCCTTTGCATTAAAAATATTTCTTACTAAGCCGCATGATAATCCAGGCTTTCATATCCTACTAGGTAGAAGTTAATAATTAAAGAACAGTCCCAGTTACCAGTGATTAACAGAGTCAAATTCACAGACTGCGCTGAATGATTTATTAGTAATATGTTATAATTATGTCATTGTCAAAAGACAATGAAGTAATGCTTGCCGGTCTACCCCCTTCTTTCCTCTTCATCTTTCTATTTTTTGCTGTTTCTTGTCAGCTAAACAGGATTTTGTGTTTACCAACTTCTACTTCCTGAAATTTTGAAGTCCACAAGAATTTTATCAGCTACAAAAAAACAAAACAGAAGCTGCATGAGTCAGTGAGGAAAAATTCGAAGCCTTTGACCCTCTGTCCCCTTTTATGGTTTCGGTCACAGACAGTCAAGGATGCAACCGTTGCCATGGAGAAAGGGGGACACCAATTGCTCCAGCCACATAACAGGAAACAGAAGGGGATCAGAGTGACAAAGGTTTCCAAATGGGGGTTAGACTATAGCTCATATCTGTGTCCTGTGAACTCAGACAAAGGAAACCAAGCAAAAACTGTTTAGTAAGATTTCTGGGTTATTGTCTTCAAGAAAGTGTTTTAATATTTGCTAAGCGAGGTCCTTAAACATTCACTTCCAGCGAGAAAATCTTTTGACTGTCACATACTGTGCCTTTGTAATAAACTTTTAATTGTCACATTACTTGTTGGCTTTAAATTAAATAAACAATAATTAAGCCACAGTATGAATGAAAGTTACCAAAAAGGTCAGCATTGTAATGAAGTAGGCCAGAATTGTCGTACAGGATACAAAGATTATACAACTGATAGGAATGCGTCTTAAATATGAAGAAACTATAGAATGTTGCAGCAAAACTATAATCAAGAAGATGAATGAACACAGAGACACACGTTTGGAAGAGCGAAGAGTCTTAATTTTTACTTCCACATACAGGAGGAGTGAATGCAGGAATTGCAGATGAGAAATCAACTAGAGGTTACAGTTCAACAGTATTCTTTTTCAGTTTTGCAGTTAAACTTAAGTCTACATTTAACAAAATCCCCCAGTTTTTCTCTTCTGGAGATATAATCCATCCTTGCACTATTCTGGCCCAGGGTAGAAGATCCAGGGGGCGGCAGTCTCCCTGCTGCAAAACCTTGGGACAGATCACCATCTTGGGAAATTTGCCACTACACTGTGTCTCTGTTCGTTGGGCTGTTTAGAAGGGAGATCTCTGATTTCCCAAACCGGTCCATTTATACTGTGGAGAGCTGTGATAAGTCAGCACAGCCCTCCATAGGATGCATTACAAGGCAATTCATTCCTTTATGACACAGAGCACTGGGATATGATGTCATATCCCTGTAAACTGCAGTGAGGATGGCAGGCACACAGGGAGAGGACTAGAGACCACCAGTAAGGTTTAGGATAGCAGCTCAGGTAATTACACCACTGCATCTTTAGAAATTTGGATACTTTTGAAAATGAGGACTGATTGCATGGAACACTGCGACCATTAGCAGGTTTTGCTCCTTTTTCAAATGTAATTAAAAAGCTTATTTCTGATTTTTCTGATGCATCTGCTAGTAGTCAAGGTATCATCACTCTCAGTTTAGTTTTTCTTTATTTTCTCCTTTCCCTCCCATTTCTTGTCTCCCCTTCTCTTTCTCTCATTATTATTATTATTATCTTTTTTTTTTATATAGCGCCAACAGTTTACGCTTAATACAATACATATATTCAAGGGGTATGACAAGACAGGAATTGACAGACTAAGACAAACCGATACATTAGGTGGAGAGAGCCCTGCTCACAAGCTTACATAACATCTTTTTCTTCTTATTATTATTATTTATTGTTTTATATAGCGCCATCAAATTCCGTAGCGCTGTACAATGTCATTGAAAAACAGTGTTTTTGTTCAAAATGCTCTATTAGTTCCTTCTGTGCTTTAAGACAAGTTGCTGCCTAAATGTCATACTAATGGAGGCAGTTAAAAATTGAACCTGAATGTCTTTTTTATTAGGTGGGTGAATTGATATGTATTTGTGCAGGAGAAGGATGTCTTCATCTCCCACCAAAAATGAAAATGCCTCTTCATTAATTTAAGAAGTACAAAAATATAGTGAACAAATGCTATGACTCTGTCTGCTCACTCTATAGAAAATCCTCTATTAGGGATATATGTTGCTTCTTAAAGTCAGTTTTGTTATTGACGCTGGTACTTCATCGCCCGCCATCATGTGTTAGACTGCTGATGCCATTCTGAACGTGTGGCATGGCAAATGGAACAGATGTGCAGTCCCATATTTCCCTTAGGGACCCATTGCAAGTCAACTGTGTGTTTTTGTTCTGCTTCCATCGAAAGAAAATAAATGGGGAAGCTATAATGGATGGCAGGGATGACAAGATTGAGAGGGTGTTTCTTAAGGAGCCAGTGAAAGGAGGGTTACCTACAAACACAAGTTTTCCCAGAGCCCATTAACAATGAAACTGTCACTGATTCCGTCAAGAGACTAATTTGATTGTCAAGGGTATCAAATAAGTAGCTCTGAGAAGGTGAGTATGTATGTTAGCATTTGTGGGTTCCTTAAACTATTTTGGGAGGATATATGTTTTGTTGCTTGTTCCATGTACTCATACAACAAGATGGTAGTGGGTATTGGAAGTTATATGTCAAAGATTATATGTAAAAAATTTAGAGTTTGGATTGTGAACAACAATATGTGTTTGGAAGTATTATAGAGGCGTGGAGATATTTGTGAGAGCTGAGTGATGGAATAACTGACAGCAAGATACACCAACAGGAAGGGGCAATATCACCATGTTACCATATTAGATAAATCTCTGGGCATATGTGCATAGCTGATGATTATCAATGGCTCCATGCTAGGTACAAAAATGCATCCTAGTGGAATTTGATAATTTATCACAAGCATCTATTACCCTGGCAGCTATCCATGTTTTACAATATATCCTAGAAGTTACGTGATCTTAAGATTTCCTTTTTTTGCATCTCACTTCTGCTTTTCAATGTGGATTTCCCCAAAACCCAGATATTTTTATCACTATGAAGACCGCGTGCCTCTGACGCACTTGTCCACTGCCTCATATTGCACAATAACTTCCAGGACACTTCCCACAACAAATTGGAGATCCTCGATCCTCTCAAAAATAATTATCGTTTCTGGTATAATAAATACTCTTTAATATTAGTGTGAGGTTCGTCTTACCAGGAGGAATCCGATATGCAGGACTGGAACACACTTGCTCAAAAACAGAACACACACAAGGGGCCTGGTGAGGATAACAGGGCACTTGGCAGTGTAACTGTAAGCACGAGTGGTCAGAGGGAAGCCGTTTAGATAGCCGGGGTCAGGAAGCCAGAGGTACACGTAGTCGGTATGGATAGCCAAGGTCAGGATGCCAGAGGTACACAACGTTGCAGGGAGAGCCAGAGTCAGGATGCCAGAGATACACGGAGTCAGAGTATAGCCAGGGTCAGGATGCCAGAGAAACACGAGAGACGTTTAGCAGACCAGGGTCGGATACCGGGATAACGAGAGAAATAATTCAGGTACAGGAGGAGCTCACGATATACGTAGGGAATCAGTATAACTGAGCACTGAGGAAACGGTAAGTGAGGTTTAAATAGCCCGGGGGGGCGTTCCCTGACGTCTGGGACGTGATCGCGTCCTGCGTCGCCATAGCGACGCGGCGGAATCCAGCCGGCGGTCAGCCTCATAAATATTCATGAAGCGGCCGCGCGCGCGAGCGGCTGCTTCATGTTCCAGGGAACGGTGCCGGCTTTTCTGCCGTGAGGGAGGAGAGGATGTCTGGGAGCCACTTAAGGTAGGTGCCTTACAGGATCCCCCCGCAAGACGCGACCTCCGGGGGCGTGGATGACCTGGCTTGAGAGGATGTAGTTTGTGAAATCTTTGAACACACATAGGAGCGTGGACCTGACTCGCAGCTTCCCAGGTATTCTCTTCCGGGCTATACCCCTTCCATTGTATCAGGTATTCGAGATGCCCTCGATGGATCCTGGAATCTACAATTCTTTGTACCACGTATTCTTCAACTCCATCGATGACAACTGGAGCCGGAGGAGGAGGTACCCGGTCAGGAAAAGGATTGGCCACCCATGGTTTGACTAGTGACACATGGAATACCGGATGAATCCGACAGGTAGAGAGAAGTTTCAGCTGCACTGTCACTGGGTTGATGATCTTTGTGATGCTGTATGGGCCAATGAACTTAGGTCCTAGTTTCTTAGAGGGGATCTGCAAGCGCAAATGGCTTGTGGATAGCCAGACTTTGTCGCCGCAGTGGTAAGTAGGAGGACTGGAACGATGGTGATCCGCATATAATTTGTAGGCCTTACGAGCCCTGATTAAGTTTTGCTTCAGGACTCGAAATTGCCTTCTTAATGCGGTGACTCGATCTGAAATCCCGGAAATCGTGGGTTCGGTTGGCAGACCTGGAATCATGATGGGGTGGTAACCATAGTTCGCGAAGAATGGTGACATCTTTATAGATCGTTGTTTTTGATTGTTGTAGGTGAATTCTGCGGAAGGGAGGAACTGGAGCCAATCATTCTGAAGGTGCGTGGTGTAACATCTTAAATAATGCTCTAATATTTGATTTAGACGTTCTGTCTGACCGTTGGTTTGCGGATGAAACGCTGTGGACAAGGTGGGACGAATGTGCAGATTGCGGCAGAAAACCTTCCAGAAACGAGACGTGAATTGTACTCCACGGTCTGAAGTGATGGTTTGTGGTAATCCATGGAGCCGGAACACTGTATCCAGGAACAAGGTGGCCGTGGTGGAAGCGGAAGGGATGCCAATGGTGGGAATAAAGTGTGCCATTTTGGTGAATCTATCGATCACCACCATGATTGTGTCGTGTTTCTTTGAGGGTGGTAGATCTACAATAAAGTCCATAGAGATTTCAGACCAGGGAACCGAAGGAGTGGGTAATGGACGGAGAAGGCCCATTGGCTTTCTACGTAGGGTCTTGGTACGAGCGCAGGTGGTACATGAACGGACAAACGATGTCACATCTTGATCCAGCAAAGGCCACCAGAATTGGCGTCGAACAAGGTCTGTGGTCTTCTTAATGCCCCCATGACCGGAGAGGAGAGAATCATGGCAGGTTTGTAAAACTTTTAAACGAGCTGGGATTGGTACAAATATCTTATCACGGTAGTATAGTAGGTTTTGGGTACGACGAATAGGAGGATTTGTTCTCGGGACTAAGGCTCTGCGGGATAAAGAGCGAATAAAGTCCATGAGAGATGGTTGGTGGGTGAGAAAGAGACTGGAGGGAAGAATAGTATCCGGTTGGGTCTCTGGACAACTCGATGCAGGAGGTAACCGAGACAAGGCATCTGCTTTGGTATTGCGGGATCCAGGGCGGTACGTGATATGTAGGTTGAATCTTGTGAAGAAGAGAGCCCACCGAGCTTGCCTAGGGCAGAGTCGCCGTGCGGAGCGAAGATACTCAAGATTCCGGTGGTCGGTATATACTGTTACTGGATGTTTAGTCCCTTCCAGCAGATGACGCCAGGTGTCCAGAGCCTGTTTTATGGCCAGTAATTCTCTGTCCCCCACACTATAGTTCATCTCGGCAGGGGTGAGTTTACGCGAGTAGTAAGCCACAGGATGCAATCTTTGTTTCTCCCCATGTCTTTGGGACAGGACTGCTCCTACCGCTAGATCCGAAGCATCCACCTCCAAATGAAAAGGTTCAGCCACCTTGGGTCGAATGAGGATGGGAGCAGTAGTAAAGTGTTGTTTGAGAGCATCAAACGCGTCCTCTGCTTCCGGTGTCCAGGCAAAACGGGAGAATTGAAGGGTCAATCTGGTGATGGGTGCAATAACGTGAGAGAAGTTCCTAATAAATTTGCGATAGTAGTTCGCGAAGCCAATAAAACGTTGGACCCCTTTTTTATCAGTAGGCACTGGCCACTCTATGATAGCTGACACCTTTTTGGGATCCATCTGTAGGTTTCCAGGCGAAATGATGAACCCCAGGAATTCTACCTGATCAGCTTCAAATTGGCATTTCTCCAGCTTAGCATAAAGGTGCGTACGCGTTCGAGAACCATTTTGACCTGGTCACGGTGATCAGATAGAGTTGATGAAAATATGAGAATATCATCCAAATAGACCACCAGAAAGACATCCAGATAATCTCGAAAGACGTCATTTAAAAAATGTTGGAATGTAGCAGGGGCATTGCAGAGCCCGAAGGGCATTACAAGATATTCGAAATGTCCATATCGACTTTGGAAGGCGGTCTTCCACTCGTCTCCCTTACGTATGCGGACCAAGATCAATCTTGGAAAAGATCCGCGCATTTTTAAGTCGATCCAGGAGTTCTGGAATGAGAGGTAACGGATATCTGTTCTTGATAGTGATTTTATTTAGTTCCCGATAGTCTACACATGGCCGCAGACTCCCATCTTTCTTTTCTACAAAAAAGATTCCTGCACCTGCTGGAGAAGTAGAAGGTCGGATGAACCCTTTAGCTATATTTTCTATGATATAGTCCTTAAGGTGCTGTAATTCAGGTTCTGATAATGGAAATATCCTGCCGAATGGAATGGGAGCGCCAGGGAGGAGGTCAATGGGACAGTCATAAGTCCTTTGTGGAGGAAGTGTGTCAGCTCCCTTCTTGTCAAATACATCACTGAAACCTGCATATTGTTCAGGAATACGTGGATCAGGAGGAGAGGACGAACAATCGGGAAGCAACAGGAGTGTTGGGTGTTCTGTCAGGCACTGATTGCGGCAAAACAGAGATTGGAAGGAAAGGGTCCCCTTGGACCAATCAATTGTAGGATTATGCAGTCTTAGCCAGGGTAGGCCAAGAATCACTGGAAACATGGGCGATGGAATAAGGTCAAAGTTCAAATATTCCGTATGATTATTCCCCAATAGAGCATGAAGTGGTGATGTTTCATGTAACGGGTCCAGTAGATAGGGGAGACCCGTCAACCACTTGGATGTGTATAGGAGCCGACTTGATTAAAGTTGGTATGTGCAGTTGTGTGGCAAAGTCCTGGTCCATGAAGCAACTGCTGGCTCCAGAGTCGATGATAGCAGAAACGGTGATAGAATTATTGGTCCACTGTAAAAACAAGGAGATGTATAGGTGAGGAGAACCGTCTTTAGGGAAGGAACTTAGGCAAACTTTATCATGTGTGGGCTTACCCTTGGGAGGGCGTCGTGGACAGGCGGAGATCAGATGCCCAGGTTGACCACAGTATAGGCACAGATTGTTCTTCCGACGACGGGCTTTCTCGGTTTCTGACAGTGGGCCACGTGCCAATCCGATCTGCATAGGTTCTTCTGGGGGCATGGTCACTGGAGGCTGAAGGGTAGGAACAGTAGGAACCGTAGGAGGGAAGTGGCGTCTCAGGGTAGGAAAGGCTGAAGCTGCGCGTTCCAGGCGTCTTTCCCGAAGTCTGCGGTCTAGCTGTATGACCAGATATATAAGATCTTCCAATGAATCAGGAATGCCCACGCGGGCCAGTTCATCCTTCAATCCCTCGGCCAGACCCAGACGAAACTGATCTAAAAGTGCTTGTTCGTTCCACTTGCTTTCCAGAGCCAAGCTTCGGAATTCAGTCACATATTCCTCCACTGGCCTCTTCCCTTGACGTAAGGCACGTATGGCAGCATGTGCAGAGGTAGTGCGAAAAGGATCATCGAATAAAGTGTCCATAGCATGACTGAACTCGGTCCATGAGTTCAGGACAGGATTATTGGTGTGTAGTAAATGGTGAGCCCAGATTTGTGGTTCACCTGATAGTAAGGAAATAACAGTTCGTACCTTCACATGATCAGAGGCGTAGGTTCTGGGTTGAAATGAGAACAGAATTTGGCAGGACGTCATGAAGGTACGATAACTAGTTCTGTCTCCTGAGAAGCGCTCGGGAAGAAGTACCTTGGGTTCAGGAGCAGCAGCAGCAAGGGCCCCCTCCATTGGTGGAAGTGGAGCGGTGGCAGAAGATAGTCCCCCAGAGACAGGAGGATTAGTCTGAAGTTCATGGAGCTGGTGCTGCATATGCGTATGGCTAGTCTGAAGGTCCTGGAAGGAACGTGTAAGTGCAGTAATCTGTCCAGAGATTGCTGCAAGAGCATCAGAAATTCCTGCGGATTCCATGTCGAGGCTCAGTTATTCTGTGAGGTTCGTCTTACCAGGAGGAATCCGATATGCAGGACTGGAACACACTTGCTCAAAAACAGAACACACACAAGGGGCCTGGTGAGGATAACAGGGCACTTGGCAGTGTAACTGTAAGCACGAGTGGTCAGAGGGAAGCCGTTTAGATAGCCAGGGTCAGGAAGCCAGAGGTACACGTAGTCGGTATGGATAGCCAAGGTCAGGATGCCAGACGTACACAACGTTGCAGGGAGAGCCAGAGTCAGGATGCCAGAGATACACGGAGTCAGAGTATAGCCAGGGTCAGGATGCCAGAGAAACACGAGAGCCGTTTAGCAGACCAGGGTCGGATACCGGGATAACGAGAGAAATAATTCAGGTACAGGAGGAGCTCACGATATACGGAGGGAATCAGTATAACTGAGCACTGAGGAAACGGTAAGTGAGGTTTAAATAGCCCGGGGGGGCGTTCCCTGACGTCTGGGACGTGATCGCGTCCTGCGTCGCCATAGCGACGCGGCGGAATCCAGCCGGCGGTCAGCCTCATAAATATTCATGAAGCGGCCGCGCGCGCGAGCGGCTGCTTCATGTTCCAGGGAACGGTGCCGGCTTTTCTGCCGTGAGGGAGGAGAGGATGTCCGGGAGCCACTTAAGGTAGGTGCCTTACAATTAGTGTATATTAGACATGTGCAAAAAGCCAAAAACTATTCGGACAAATTTTTTGGTTGGCTTTTGGCCCATTTGTTTTCAGGCAACACATTTTGTTCCCTGTCCATTCAGTTCAAATGAAAATCGGGAGCATTTTTAATTTGAGAGTGAAATTGATTGACCATTTCAAGCATTCACTCTCATTCACTCTCTCTTTCATGCTCTCTAAATGTTTCTCTACCCTTTCTGCTAACCACTTCCACTTCTGTTGACCACTAAAGACACTTTTTTTCCTTATCTTCTCTCTTTTACCTTCTGTCTTTCATCTTCTCTCCTTTATCTTCTATCTTGGTCTGCATCTTCGCAGACATAACCTGGCACAAACTTCTGGAAAAATGGTGGTGCTTACAGTACTTCTCTCCCAATCCTCCAAGTGGAGGAGAGAACGTCACCAAATGTGC
This sequence comes from Spea hammondii, assembly GCA_029215755.1. Taxonomy (NCBI): domain Eukaryota; kingdom Metazoa; phylum Chordata; class Amphibia; order Anura; family Pelobatidae; genus Spea; species Spea hammondii. The sequence goes on from JARDYJ010000007.1 coordinate 28,420,662, forward strand.
CGGATTTGTGCCCTAAGGTGAACCTCTGCCCAAATCACTTATCTTTCGCCGACCTCCTCTCCCCATATTGGAGGATGCCTATTGTTTTAGAATGGGATGTCCAACAAGATCATATAGGTGTTATGGTGATCGAGGTGTCATATAGTGGTATTATTTTACATTATTATGTATGCATCTCTATGCCACTGTAAAACAATTCTATTACCACGGAAGCATTTTGTATATGCATATATACATCTGCCTCACACTAATTTAGAAGGTTTCTTGTAATAAAAAGTAAATAAATGCATGAGTTACACAGTCTGAGCACAGCAAGTCCATATTGTAACTGCATTTTGTGCCCTCATACAAACACCACTCCAGGGTTCAAACACTGTCTCACACACACTTCCCTGGAGCCTGATTCTCATCTTGCTTGTGCATTCTGTGAGTCGCTACTCTGCTATTGTGTTCAACTGCACTCTCGCCTCCCACAGCGGGCCAGCCCAAGCCCAACTGGCAATTCCCCACTTGCCCCCTTTGAAGTTAATAGATCAAGAAGTTTATCTAGAACTTCATAGTAGGGTAAAGGTCTCTGGATAAACAAAACAAGGATGAAAACACTAGGAAATTCAGCAACAAGGCCCAGAGCGGCCATTGGGCACACCAGGCAAATGCCTGGTAGGCAGGCGCTAGATAACCTCACCCATCCAGCAGAACAAATTTAAGCCAACTCAGGTGGCCAATATAATACTTTACATATGGATGTCTGCTGGATACCAGCGATCACACGCTTCACTTTTACATTCAGTAAAGTCGGCTAATGTAAAAGTGTAGCACATATCCAGTAGGAAGACGTAAGAGTAGTTTTACTAGTCACTATCTGTAAAGTGCCAGGGCAATTTTAATTCCCATTCTTTGTAGTAACGCCTGAGTTAAATTTCTAAAAGCTTGGAGAAATGAAGGGGATATAAAGGATAACTTTTATTTTGCTTGAGGTCATCATCAATGGGATTAGTATGACCTACAAGTAAATGAAGAGGCACAAAACAAACTACCCACTGTGACCAGTCAATTACATGGGTTAGATACTAATTCAAAAGTAGTTACGCATTTAAAGCACTGGCTGAAGGGTTGAAGACAGATTGTTGACATCAATGGGAGAAGTTAGCAGTTGAGACCCTCATTGTTCTGTGCTGAAGCTTTTACAATGTTATAGGTTCGGTAGTGGTCCTGAAATTCTATTATTGATGGAACAATGATTTGGAGGAAGATTGACACTACAGGGGAGATAAAGAACCTCGCTCTAAGGGATAGTGATTGTTGAATTTAAACTGTGTTTTATGAAATGAAATTCACATACAATGGTCTCTGTCAAATTAAAAAAATGCACATCTGTAAATGGGAGTTTTCATTTTAAACTCCTTTAAAAGGTATTTTGTGCCAGAGAAAGAAAACATGTCTATACATTTGCTACCTTTTAGAAACTCTAAACTGTTAACAATAATAATAATAATAATAATTAAGTGTATTTATTTAGCACCTCTCTAGCAGTGGGAGTCAAATCGATTTTAGCGCACGCTCTCAGAAGTAACCGAAACAGCAGCTGAATCATACCCAATTGATGATACTCAATTGTCAAAACATACTACGTCTAAACCAAATTCACAGATAACAAATTCCATTTTAAGTATTTCACTGCTTAACATAAAAGTTACTATCTTCTTGTGCTCAATATCCCCAAACTTAACAGTATTTATTCACCAACACCGACAGCTCACATTTTTCATCCCATATACTTGTATGGTTGCATTTGAAGGTCTTGCTAGTGTTGCTTATGCTGTGCTTAAACTTTTTGATTTTGTGTTTTGGTGGTCAGTGAATTTTGACACCATATATTAGTCAGTGGTGACATTTGTTAAGACATTTGTCTAGAGATCAGGTGAGAGCTAGGTTTTTCTTTATAGTTGTTTATTTGCTTTTTCTCCTTGCACATTTTTTGACTTCCTAACAAAACTATTGGAATAAATGTGAAGACTCTGTCACCCTAGAAGTCTGGGCTAAGATCCCTAAATCTGTGAACATTATCACAATACTTATACACACTGTCTCACTTACTTGTCAAGCTCATGCACTTCTACTGCAAAATCTGCACGTAACATTGTGTTATTTGAACCCATCGAGCTCCTGTGTGGTCATGACAGTTCTCTGCCAGAGGCTCCCAACCTGCTCACACTTCATGTATGCCTAATGGGGTGCTTGACATTTACAGCAATATATTATATCCCTAACCACTAAGCTAATAGATGACAAGATTAAAGAAAGTATTACATGAAAAGACAACAAAAGAGCTGAGGAATACCTGAGATGTGTTAGGTTATATAAATAAGTTGTAATAGTTTTTCAACTTTAAGCTAACTGTATGAGTTTAATGGTAATCACCTCACATCCTATTATCCATTATTGTTAATGTCAATGAATTGTTATTGTTAATGTGGCTTCTGCTTATAGGACCTAAGGGATACATGTGATTGTGAATCAAAGTGTTGGGGATTATGGAGGTTATATAATGATGTGGATGATGGACGTATACTTGCTGGAGACAGGGTACTGTCATTACTGATGTACACATCTCCTGGCGCTCCCATTATTAGGTCTAGTGTCATTTGAATGCATTTAAAAGCAAGGACTCATAATTATAAGGATTTTTAGTCCTAACAGTCCAGTATCCAATCCATAGGGTTATGCCAATCATTCCATGTGAAAATTGACAGCAGAAGAAAAGAATTGACAATCGTTCCAGTTGATTACATGCCTCATTCATTCAAAATACACTATATGACCAAAAGTAGGTGGACACCACTCCTAGCTATTGACTTTAAGTGTTTCAGCGACACCCATTGCTTATATAAAATCAAGCACATAAGTGTGTCATCTCCTTAGACAAACATTGGCAGTAGAATGGGCCATACTGAAGAGCTCAGTGACCTAATGTGGCACTGTCATATGATCACACCTTTGCCAAAAGCCAATTTGTGAAATTTGTACTAGAATCACCCTGGTCCTCTTTAGATGCTATTATTGTAAAATAAAAGCTTCTAGGAGTAACAACAGCTCAGCACATAACACATACAAACCTGTCTTCTGTAGCACCACTCACTACAGAATTCCAAACTGCCACTGTGTGTTGACTTTTATGAAATGAGTTTTCATGGACGAGCATTTGCACACAATCCAAAGATCACTATGCAAAATGCTAAGCTTCAGCTGGAGTGATATACACCACCATTGGACTCTGGAGCAGTGGAAATGTGTTCTCTGGAGTGATAAATCATGCTTCTGGAAGACTAATGGACAAATCTAGAATGTTACCTTGGTACCTGTTGAAATGCATAGCGCCTATTGTAAAGTTTTGTGGCCTAGTGAGGGTAATGTTAATTCTACGGCATATAAAGACATTTTAGGCAATTGTTTGCTTCCAACTTTGTGGCACCAGTTTAGGGAAGGCCCTTTCCTGTTCCAGCATGACTTTGTCCCGGTGCCCAAAGCAAGGTCCAAAAAAACAAGGTTTGCGTAGTTTGGTGTGGAGGACCTTGAATGGCCCGCACAGAGCCCTGGCCTTAACCCCACTGAACACCTTTGGAACGCCGATTCTGAGCCAGGTCTTCTTGTTCAACATTAGTGCCTGTCCTCACAAATGCTCTTTTGACTGAACTGGCACCCATTCCCACAGACAGATTACAAAATGTTGTGGAAAGCCTTCCTTTGAAGAGTTGAGGCTGGTATAGCTGCAAAGGTGGGGGGAGCAATTCTACATTAATGCCTATTGTTTTAGAACGGGATGTCCAACAAGATCATATCGGTGTTATGGTAAGGTGTCATATAGTGGTGTTATTTTACATTATGTATGCATCTCTGTGCCACCTCAAAACAATTCTATTACCACGGAAGCATATATATATATGCCTCACTCTAATTTTGAAGGTTTCTTGTAATACTCCAGAAATAGTAATTTAAAAATATGTGACTTACTTTTTATCTGAAAGATATAATTTTTTGACAACCTTTCCATATGTGAACAGAGATAAAGCTGCATGACAGCTTATAAAAGCAAACATCATGTGTTGAAGAACGGGGGGGGGGTACTTAGATATTGAACTGATTGGCCACCCGCAATGAGTTCCAAGTGATTAATATGCAGTGTGCTTTCCTCCTAAGACCAACAACTTCCCGTGGCCTCCGTGAGTGATGTTGCTCCCCATCCTAGCATGCTGACATCAGATTCGAGGATGAAATCCGGTTGAGATCCCAAGATAGCTCGGCCATTCCAAGCTTGCATGTGGAAAAGCCACCACTGAATTTATTGGCGCACCTCTGCCGTAAGTTGGACTTGTTTGTTCATAAGATGGTAATTGTCTGAGGTAAGTCGCCCTGAGCCGTTGTAGCGCTCTGTAGTACAGAGGACCTGGAAAAATTGCCTGGATGGAAGAAGATCGGAGACCTACCGTACCAGATAGTCTCCGTAATGGGCAGGACTTCATGCGCAGTAAAGAGTGAATGTCCTTCTTTATAGTGGCAATCTTTGCTTTTGGAAGACGAAGAGCTGACACCGAATCTATGTCGAATCCCAAAAAACAAATCATCTGAGCTGGAATTTTGGCATGTTGACGAGGAAACCACCCATTCGGTGGCTCTAGGATGGCTCAAATAGTGTAACCCCTGAAGGATCTAATACTGGGGCCTCTGCCAGAGAAGCTTGACACAATGATGGTGTCATAGCAGCCGTAGCCTGGTGGAGCTCACCCACAGTTGACTCAGATGCAAACTGTGAGTGGCGATCTCTGGACGCCTCCCCGAAAATCAGAGTGCTGCGAATGATCCAAAGATGTCTCTCTCCACTCATCGAGGAGTTGAAGAACACCCCTGGAAGTTGCATCCTCGATCTCCTGAGGTTGTGATACGTCTTGTAGTTTAGGACGTTTTGCAGGACTCTTGCCCTTGCCGGCAGTAACACTATTCCCTTTCCAGGGACATTTGGAAGCACGGGATTCCTCAGATTTGTCACATTCCGAGAGCTCCTAAGGGAAAGAAGGAGCCAAGGGGGTAGGAGCCGGGCCAGATTGGACCATTGATTGGGTCATTTTGGCCATAATAGATTCCATGGAGGTAGAAAATGTTGCTTCCAACCAGGATAAAATAAAATCCTGACAGGGATTAGGATGCTCAGACATCTTGAAAACAAACAATGGGGCTCACCCTTCCTTAATTGCAGCTGACAATGAAATTAATAAATTCTCCGGTCCAGCAGTGTAGGGGTTATAGTGATCAAACCCGCAGAAAGTGTCAGTAAGACAGAGGCTCACCCTTCAGTATGTAATATATAGAGAAATTGAACTACTGAGCCAGGAAAATACCTGGGAAAGAAAAGAAAATAAACAAAATGTAAATATATATATAACGGAGGATTAAACAAACCTCCGGATTATAAATGGAGTAAAAGGGGCTCACCCTGAACTCTAGAAACACGGAGCAACTGACGGAGATAACCTACACGTCAGTATAAAGAAATGCCACTGGAGAGGCAGCTAAATGGCTCTGAAACTCTCACGACAGTGAGACTTCCAAAATGGCTGCCGCACTGAAACAACAGACGGAGGTAACGAAGAGAACTCAGAATAAGTCCCGGAAGAGAAATACACTGCTGAGGATCCATCACTTAAAACTCTCAGGATAGAAAAATGGTAAGAAAACCGAGTAAAATAAAAAATAAACGGAAAGACGCAGTGAACAAAGGTAAAAAAAAAACAAGGGGGTTAAAATAATAGTAATTAATAATCCAGAAGATAGACAATAAAAATTATATACAATAATCCAAATGTAATAGAGCTGACCTTATCCTTCATGGTGAGCAGCAAAGAAAGAGGAAGAAGGAGGGGCTGCTACCATCTTTATTATATTTTCTCTTTTTTATGATTGGTTATCAAATGTTCTATTTTTATCTTTGCTGCTATGGTGACAATAAAGAAAGTCAATGCAAATATGAGCCTCCTGTCTTGCTATAAAACACATTGACCAGGAGACTCTGGGTGAAATCCTATACAAAAACATTTGCCTTTTTTGATCAGAGGAGGGGTCAAACACTGTCTCTCTCTCTCTCACTCACTCACTCACTCACTCACACACATTCTCACACACACTTACCTTGAGCCTTTTTCTCATCTTTCTTCCACATAGTGTGAGCACTACTATTGTGTTCAGCTGCACTCTCACCTCCCACATCGCCAGCCCAAGCCCAACTGCCAATGTCCCCCTTGCCCCATTTAAAGTTAATAGAGCAACAAGTTTATGTAGAACTTCATAGTAGGGCCAAAACACTACATTCTCCAATGTAGGGGTCTTTTAACCCCATGATACTATCTTCTAGTGTCCAAAACCTCTCACGTCCAGCCTTTGTTTATTCATCATTAAAACTTATCTATGCTATTTGTGTATTTATAAATTCAAATAACGTTTAAACTCTCTAAAACTGCCCAGATGTTACTATAGATAAATCTATAGTGTGACAATTATATTCCAGTTTTGGTTTGCTGAGCAGTTGCACACCGATCTCAAAAAAGATTATCACAGGTCTATGCTGCTCACCTACTGTAAATCACTACTTGCTGTATATCGACTTTAAAACTATGACTTTCAGTCTTTCCATAGCAAAATGTATCCCTCCTCCTCATTTCCCAGCTTCCACACCCAAAAGTACTCTCTTGGGATGAGCTTTTGTTTTCAGTCCTAATTAATGGAAATTTATTTTAGTTCCATCACAGATATTTTCCTCTGTAAATTCTCCCTATACAACCTGAATAAGAATACAAATGTGCACGTAGAGAGACATAAATTCATTCTGATTAGAAAAAGGACCTGCCAGTGGACTAAATTGTTACAGAAATAATGTATGTCTACAAACATTTCAAGTGGCCAAAGAGACATGAGTTTATTTGAGGACATAATTAAAAATCTTAAAATCTAAATGTGATGCAGCACAGGACACCAGCAGCTTAGTCAAAAAAAGAGTCAATCACGCATTGGCATGGAACAAAATACAAAGATCCAACAGTAATCATAACAGACAGCAAAAACATTAATCCATTTTAGCGGCAAAAACAAAGAATAAATATGACAAAAGTCCAAGGGTCAGGGGTAGGAAGAGAGGGGACCAGAAGAGTGAAGATTGTGAATTAATCCTACTCCTCAAGATTGTTAATGGTGGAGTAGCCATTGAACAAGTTGAGGATTAGCCTGGGACAGTTTTGGATAGTGACCTGTTTCCTATTCAGGATTGGATGTTTCCCGAAAATTATTAATTATGAATATGCAATCCTGGTTTCTGTGTAAATTTTTACAATACAGGTTCTTATTTATGTAAAGCAACAATTTTAGAGCAATTGTCATAGCTCATGTTATGTGTACACTCTGATGATGGGTTATTTGGGTAAAATTGTGGCCAAGCGTACCCTGAAGATCTAAGACATAATAAAGACATCTTTCAGGAAGTCAACAGTAGTGAAGTATTTTCTTTGCAGTCCAAGAGTCTAGATATTTAAGCAAAGCAGTATTTAACAAGAGTGTCCATACCCCAGCCAGAATAACAGCTGTTCAGCAAATACTAAAGACGTATATAATAATAATAGTAATAATGTGAAAAAAACATGATTTTTTTTTAATAAAGTGATAATTGGTAGTGGAGGTGTGGTTTTAAACTCACTGAATTCATTATCCACCCCTGGCAATTTTCTCCTGCAAAAATGACTGAGCTGAACCTGTATACCTGAACCTTTGGGCTACCTGAAGCCTAGCCTTGCGGGACGCGGCCAGGACTCCCGCTGAAGTTGGTGGGCGGTCCCACTAGCATCATGGACGTTCTCACTGATGTCAGTGGGCGTTCCTGCCGACATTGGAGGAAACACCCCCATTAAAGGGGAGTTCTCCAGGCCAAACATGGAGAGTTCCTAGATATGCATTTATTCTATATTTAAATCAGTAAGGTCTCTCAAGCTGTTCTTGCAGCAGTAGATCACTGCTAGGTTGTCGCTTCATAATGCACAGTACAATGAAAATCACTTACAAACTCTCCTGACAGTTTCCCAGAGACATCCTTACATGGGCCCTGCTCTGTCACAGCTTACTACACTAGACTTATATCTCTTATGTTTATCACACTTTTACTGCAGTATTACTGCACATTTACTGCACTTTTACTGCAGTATTACTGCACATTTACTGCACTTTTTTTTTATATTGCAAACCTACAGTTGTACTTCATTGCATTTGTACTTCCTTACAAAAATAACTGAGTACAGTGAAGTACAAATACAGTAAAACTGCAGTAAATGTGCAGTAATACTGCAGTAAAAGTGCAGTATTGCAATTTTTTGGAAGTATTACTTCAGAAAAAACTGCAGTAATTTTTCGTAAGGGATGACCATAAATGTAAGCAATACCCCCAGTGTGTGGTCCCTAGTATCACAGGCTTTGTGTCTCTTGACTAACAAATGAAAAACAAACCAATCCCGTTCCCGGGATCAAAAATACCCTTATTATAACCCCACCCTAAAATAATAATAAATAGGGTGGGGTTATAATAAGGGTATTTTTGATCCCGGGAACGGGATAGGTTTGTTTTTAGTTGTAACTTACCCTTGTCCCCGCTGGGGCATTATCTTGGAATTGTGGCTAACAAATGATGTCCACAGGTGTGCCTCAGAAACCCCCAGAGGTTCCAGCAGGTAAGCGACAACCTCTCATTTTTGCCTCCTCTTGGGCAACCAAGGTTGCCAAATCCGTGCATGTGTATCTACCCATTTCTGATTAGCATATGTAAGACGTATTCCACCCATGTTAACTCCTCCTTCAAAACGTGCAGATTCAGAATTGTCGTGGATTTCCAGTGTCGAGCAATGATACACTTGTCGGTAGTGAGGATATGTAGCAATAGGCAGGGATGGCTAGAGAAAAAAAATCCGAAGACGGATGCCCAGAAAGGAAGAATTGCCTCACATTGCAACCATATGTATTGGAAGAGTTTTTCGCTTTTGATCCATTTGTTTTCAGACAACAAATTTACTTTCCTGCCCTTTCGGTTTGGAAGAAAATCAGAGGGCATTTTACATAAAATTTTATGTTACTCATTCACTCTCTCATGCTCTTTCACACTCTCTCAGAAGCTCACTCATGCTGTCTCATGCTCTCATTAACCCTCTCTTACACTCTCATTCACTCTCATGCTTTCTCTGAATGTTTTCTTACCTTCTTCGGAGACCTGTCCCTGTCTCCTTGCCACGTAGCACCGCTTCTTCTGTTTTCTTTATTTTGTCTGCTGCTTCTCATGTCTTGTTTTCTTCATTTGCTTCTCAATGGACATGGCCTTCCGGTAAACTAATGGTCGCCTCTGGTCACATCCTCTCCCCCAATGGGCGGAATGGGGGAGAGGCTGTCCCTGTGGTTCCGCTGTTTTGCGAATGTGAACAGAGTGGCCAGATTATTGCAGATAGATTTGTGGAGAAAGAGAGGTGCAGAAATGCTTCTCTTTTTCAACAAACCTGTCTTCATTATTCTGCTCTCCTGATAACCCTACGCAAAAGGCCAGAGCCTCCAGGCATACCTTCTCCCCTGTTCCTCCAATTAATTATTTTTTTCCTTCATAAAATAAGAAACTACTAATTGTTAATCAACTAAAATAAGTATGACAAATGTGCTGAACTTTATACTAAATACTAATAGTGAGATATAAACCAAAAAAACAAACTACTTTACTACCATATTTTAGCCTCGGGTATCTGGAAGGGTTTAAAGTTGTTTTCAGGATGATGTACAGTGTTGACTAGTAACCTCTGTCCTGACCCCACTGTCTAAGTAGGAGGGGAAGGTGACGTGCTCCTATCCCATTTCTTGGCAGTATTCCCTAAGTCTTGAAGCAGCTGCTCTTGGTCTGCCCAGCTTCTCTGTCATCCATAAAATCCAGTCTCAGGTTCTAAGGATATGGCTGCCTCCGGTAGCTACTCGATCCTTCCTCCAGGCGTGAGGTTACCTTTGCAGCTGCTCTGTTCTCTCATGACGCAAAGTAGTGGGCAGCTTTGTGCTGATAGATATCTACAAAGTGGTGGTCACGTACAATTCAGGATTTGTTGTCACAATGGCTTTACTCTGTTTGACTCAGTTTAGGGAAAAAACTATCATTGTGAATGTTTACATTTAATAAATATTATTGAACACTCCATTTTGGTTATGCTTCTAAAATCTTGGTGGCTGGCTGGTGGCGGAACACTCTCCTACCAGAGTACAGTTTAAGCTGTTTCCAGAACACATATTGATGACCAGTTAATTTAAAGTGCTGCCCTGCAGTACGTTAGATGTATAACCAAGTAACTGATTCTTCCATAGTTTATGTATCTTACACACTGCAGGGCAGCATTTTAGTGTGCTGACCAGCAATATGACAAAACTGCCTAATATGTCCACTGCCTAATTCACTGCAGTAATCAATTTTTTCTGTTGCTTCCAATAATCTTGTAAGATTTTGGATTCGATCAGAAAAACTACAATCAATTAATTTTGTGAAATTAAACATAGATACAGTTGTCACTTATACAGCATGTATGATGGTATACAGGCAAATTTTAGTGAATATACCTTTAATGGACAACTATCATTTTGTGTATTTATATACCTAATATAACTTTTACACAAAATGGTACTATGAAGGTTTTAAGCTTTGCCTTTAGAATCACATGAGAAGCCTTACTCACAGTGCACTGTACATTATCACTACCTACAATATATATTTGTTGTGGAATAACAGGATCCCAAACTAATGTTAACAGTAGTCTTTTTCTTATATACGTGGAATCCACATTTGGAAGGTATTTAACCTAGACAAGGGTTTCAAACCACGTAGCGTGCGTGATTATTATGAACACGAATAATAATGGTCATGATCTCTTCACAGAATAAGTTTGGACAGATGACACAGGAAAATACGAATTGGTGGGAGAAAATGTTAAGCATTTTTTTTTTTTCATTTTAAGACTAATTTTCCCAATATAAACATATGTGGAAATTGTCTTCCAACTGTAATTCCAACTGTAATTGCAGTAGACAAAAATGATAACTACCTATTATAACTAGAATGTCAAATCTATGCTGTCTTCTGATCTAAAGAACATAAAAGAGCTAATGTTGGAGGCAAAGAACAATTTGTGAATGTAGTTCCTCCTGGGAATCATCATAGGCTGTCAACACTATTCTCACAATACTAGGTATTCAATGCAGTCGTCTAACCCATTCCTCATCTCAGTCTATAGTGCAGTTACGACACAGAAGAAGACCGTGAACCCCACTGGGCTTTTTTTTCTTGCTGATGCAATATGGACACATGGAAAGCTATTACATACGCATTAGCTGCTTATAAAACAAATTATATTATATATATCCTCAGTATACTTTGTTTTGTGGCAATCCACTCTTTTTGTGAATGCTAAAAAAGTGTGTTAAACAATTATCACTACGGTGATAAAAAATATATTGCTTAAGTTATAATACCGTTTATATGAGTGTTTGTGTGTATATTGTGTGCCTATATATCTATATATAAAAGAGATAAGGGGATACAGAAGAGAAAAATAAATGGAAAAAGAGACGAGAGGAGAAAAGTAGATGGAGGAGCAAAACTTGTAGTGGTGGGCACATCAGGAAGAAAAGACGAGGAGGTTAAATATACTGACTATGTGTAATAGAAATAACAAGGCATTGTGCGGTCACTTTCAACTTACTCTAAGCATTTTATTGTGGACATCATGTATAAATCCAGGCTTAGAGTCATAGAATTATAGAGAGATATCTAGAGTTGAGATATCTAGAGTTGAGATATAAAAAAGGAAATCCTCTTAGTGTTAAACAGAGAAGCTATTTACAGAGATAAGAGATCCCCTCAGTGTTACCCACTGAGTAGCTTGTTTAGTTTGTATTCTTTCCATCTCTCCTAATTAGGGTAGTGCTTTAGTTAAGAAATTTCCCAAGGGAAGGTATTCAGACACTCAGATGTGAAATGCCCCATCTTAAAACCTGGAATATAAACACAGTGTTAAATGCCAAAGGTTAGGGGTCATTAATGTGCCACCTAGGTCAGAAAATGCTACTTTTAACAATAAACCTCTTGGACTAGAGTTCATTCATAGCACTGTTAAACCCCCACTGAGGGCTAAACAATGCCGGTAGCCTATTGAATTATACAGCCATGTTTCCTTAAGGCAGATCTGTTCCCAATATATATATATATATATATATACTCCATAATTATATATTTTATTAGGCAATCACTACATGCAAGACTCATTGTTGTGATGGTGGCAGCTCAATGGCCTCATTACACTTGTCTTTACACTTGACTACCTTTCAAGACATACAAAATACTTATGACTTATATGATTTACTTAGTAATTTCAGGGTTCACTGCTTTATCAACATATGAAATCTCCTTATTCCACCCTAGTTTGCTAAATAATCATAATTATTTCCTCTAGCACAAGATTCATATCTTTTGAGTCAACATTTGAACTTTCAGCTCCACTCAAATACTCACAAATGTGTCCATAAATTTAATCAACATACAAAATCAATTTAGATTGTCTTTTTTTAATACAAATTAAAGAAGTCTGTTTGCTTTGTACAATTTAAATACTGAATATAAATTACTTTACATAATAATCCAAATATTTTTTTAGTTTTTTTGACATACAGAGCTGTGTGCAAAGAGAAAGGAATTAACGACGAAGATAAGGAGAAACACGTTAAGGATAATTGAACAAGTACATCAGAGGGGAAAACTAGAGGGGAAGGGAGGGAGGAATGGAGGTTACATTTATTGAACATAAATCTGGCAGGGGAACGGGCATCAGATCAAATACAAACACTTTGTATACAAGTCGTTGACCTCTTCCTTGCCAGAATTGACCTTTGGATATTGAAAAGCTACTGGGATGAATAAAAGAAACCACTAGGAGTCAGTTCCATTCCCTCTTCCAGACTCTGTTCTGCCTCGTGCAAGTTCAGCAAAAGTAACCACTTTTTACAAAAATATGTATATATATATATATTTATTAAAAAAATACAAAATAAAGGCAATTAAATAAAGTGGCAATATACATCCAGTGAGTTCAAAGGGGCCCTTGTCCCTTTCCTCAGAAGCCTTGTTCCTTGTCCCTTTCCTAAGTCCCAGAATTTTGCAAGGAATTTTTGGCATTTAGTGGTTTTTGCAGTCCTTGTTATAGCCATAGTAACACATTTGTATTGTATATTCTCAATGCCAGGAAGACATCAAAAATGAGCTGCAAGGAGTGTAAAGGCACAATTTGTTGTCCCCATAAAGCACCAGCACTGGGACGAGTAATTGAAGCAGACAATCAGAAATGACTTTCTGATGACCCCATGGGGGCCAGATTTGTTCCATTTCCATTGGAGCCTGAAAAAAAAACATATTTTTTGATTAGTTTTACAAAGAAACATATACATTTTGAAGACATAATGTCAGCTCTTCTGGACTTCCATACTTATTTTTATATTTTTATGTCTACAATGCCTGATGGAAATGTACTGCAGGTATGTATCCCACTTGCCATACTGGATTTCCATAGCAAAGATTCTGACCTTGTGGTTTAAAGCGCATCATGATATATTCTAAATTTAACTATGGATGAGTATTTTTTTGTCACAATAAAGCCAAATGATTTATATGACTAGTTTGTCTTTCTCAAGCATTATAACAGCAAGCTGCATAATCTACATGGTCCTGAGAAAAAAGAGCCTGGCCTACTACTGCCATATAAAAAAGCCCATAATTGAACATCTGGGTGGCCAAACTTCTTACCTGATAAAAGATAAAGACTACTTCTATCTTTACTACGTGACTAGTAAATCCATTTGTTCCTTCTTGCTAGGCATATGCTTAAATTTTCGGTTTTTCCTCTTTGAAAGCCTCTGGGGAGATGGTTCTTTTCGAGATACAGGAGCAGGAGGCAGAGTGGTTGCAGGTATATCTGTAACAAAGTTTAATTAGTGGCTAGGCAGAAATAACAAGAAATGTTCACATAATGGTATGGGAAGGTGAAGAGGTGTCATGGAAAGAAAGCAAGAGACAAAGGGGTAAATAAAGTGGCAAAAGATGGGGAGAAAGAGAAGGATTACTTAGTTACCTAATGTGCCTTTAGCTTCATGGTGAATGGGTTGGCTTCTTGCTGCTGGGATATGAACAGCCTCACACCTGCATTCCATATGGTCTTCTAGAGGAACTGTGGCCATTTCAATTTTATTCCTGGGGCGTGCTATGATGATTTTCTTTACCTGGAGCCAAATAATGTTTGTTACAAACAGTTCAAACCACACAATGACAAGGTAAATAACTTCAATTCACAATTCACATTATTTGTAGAATCAATGTAACATGCTATTTACATTACATTTTTAGTGCATTTATGAAACTGGATGCACCCTTCCCTTTTATTCTAAGGTGGACTAGCATGCTACATGTTTGACACTCCCAGGGGTATGGGGAATTCAATTAACCTCTTAGACAATCATATCATACAGTCATTAAATATTTCCACAGTCCCCCTTACATAGCCAGGAATGTCATTAAATAAATAGCCAGCTACATATTTTCCATTGAAAACATGACATTTTCCAATGCAGAGGCATTTCCTGGAAAGTACCCCCAGGAGTGAGTGGAAAGGTAGGTGGGCTGCTTCTTCCCCAAGAACAGGTTGTTTTGAATTCCATGATGTAACTCTATACAGACACAAACAAGCATGCCTCAAATGATATAACCACTTTTCAAACTTTCGTCCAGATGTGATCCATCTCAAGGACAGGCCATAAGAATGAACGTCACTCACAGACTAACTGTACCATATTCTACTAAGGAGGAGTTTTAGTGTTATGACAAATAAATCAAACACATTTTCTGGACTAGATAAGAGCAGCTGATGTCAAACAGGTTAGCATTACATAAAAAAAATAACACCACAGTGATATTATTAGCTATTATCAAAATTGAAAATACATTTCAGGTATGATTTGGATTTTTTTTCCTCCGATTGCTTGTTATTACCTAAGTATGTTGAAAATATACAAAAGTTTGTAGAAGCTATTCTATCTGATTATGGTATTGCATTTCCCCTTTACACAATTGAAGGTATATTGCCCATAACAGGTTTAGATACCACTAGTGGATGAACATGCGTCAGTGATGTCAATGTGGGGGTATAAAGCATGTGAAAAGTTAGTGGCTTGTAAGTCAAATATCTACCTTAACATGTCGGATGTGGATGCGTGATGGAACACATCTGTAGTTCTTGGATATGCAGCACCCAGAACACCGCTGAACCTCTACGCATGAGGGGTATATTAAGAAATTAGCATTGTTGGAGTCAACAAGCTGGCGAGAGATCTCGTACACCTCTGTCCTTGTCTTGCACTCTGCCAATGCAGCCATTTCTACATCTGCAAGGAAAATCCAGGAATGCAAAAAGGTAAATACTAAAGAAGAGTCTGAATCTTTATAGACCGTACTTTCTTAAAAAAAAAAAAAAAAAATTAAAGATTTAAATAATTTCAAATAATCTCATTTATATACCTTTAGGACCTGTTAGTAGGTCTGGTGCAAGAATGTAATGGGTAACTGTCACTGTCTCATCTCTGAGTGCATGCACAATGCTGGTACTCCCTTTAATTCCAATATAAATTCTTCTGAGTATGTACAAGAATCATACTGAGATATACTCCCTGCTTTCAGCAGAGACAGCTGGGAAGTAGTCAAATGAGACAGAAATCAAATTTTTTTTATCTCTCAACTAATTAAAGAATGCCTGTATCTATTTCTATGGTTTAAAATGCACCGCAGTCCATGAAATGCAGCTCTGATGCTTTCATGTAAAATGTTCATGTGAATTACCCAAAATGAAATACTTCAATCTGGGCTTTCTAAAGAGAATAGTGTACGGCGTTAAAGGGAATTCACACTAGATAGAATAGAGGCAGCAGATGTCAGGTGATGTTGGAGTGAGGCCTGATGGCTTTGACTGATTGGTTAGGCATACAACATGCATATGTGATGCAATTTATCAGTTCTGCATACTTTGTCATTTAGGAATTATTTAGGCAGCATATTTCTCTCTTACCTAAGCTACGAATGACCCGGGAGTGGCTGGAATTAGCCTTGGGGAAACCTCTTGTTTCATTCCTAGATGCATAGTTCACATCTTCTTCTACATCTGCCAGAATGGAAAAAAAGGGAACTTTAGCATGTACTGGAAAATACCAAAGAACCGTCTGTAGAGTAACACAAGAAAGCAACTGTTAGCTAGCATGTTAGCAGCAGCATTGATGTTCACGCAAAACAGACCAGCTTTTCTAAAATGTTTGCGCTTCCTCATGTAACAGTATTATCATGACTGCTCCGCTAATATGTTTTCAGATTGCCTGTATATCAGTCACCTAATGATATTTCTAAGAAATGCTTTTTCTTCCCTCAAGTAGGAAATATTTCAACGAATTACTTTCCAGTAAGCAAAAAAGTAACTGTGGCTTAATGAATGCACTAATTAGTGGGTAGGGTGGTGTGCACTGCTGTGATTTAACAAAGGCTACCTTTCTGATATTGAAATGTAAATATTCCCACATACATCTACTACAGGGAGTTAATCTTAATTTAATGCTTAAACAACAAACCATTCTAATAAAAACATAAATGTACTGAAGTATCCTAGGGAGGACAATTACTGCACTAATTACTATTTTATTCACTCTTACATGGGACAGACCTATTTACTTGTCATTTTTTTTAACTGGGAAAGGAATAAAGTCACACAATGGATATTATTTGAATTTTAGGTAACCTTCAGAAGTAACTGTTTCCAAAACAGCCGTTCGCCACACCCTGTCTGTATCTAAAGGCTCCAAGGACAAACACTGAATGGGCTATGAGACACTGGGGTCTTTCCATCCGCAGGATTATTTACGTTGTAGAAGGTGGCTACTTCACCATTTAATCTTGTGCTAATTCACAGTCTAGACTGAACACATGCATGCGCTGAATTAAAAAGGATTCACTTTAAAATATGTGCAATAGGTTTAACAGACTGAAAGAGTATGAATGTAAACTGCACAGTACATGGCTGCACGGGGTCCAGATTAGCTTTTTAGTAAGTATTTTCATAAGTGGTCTCCCTCTTTGCCAAAACTCACAACACCATCAACAGTTTTATAAAGGCTGGTGTTATTACTTATGTTAGTGGGAATTCTAGAACAATATCATGTGTGCATAATATAATATGAAGTGCATTAGGGGCAATCAAGACTGGCTTTGAGGCTGTGCAAGGTATTGTACTTTCCCAAGATTAAATGGACCAGTATTACCTAGCCAAACATTTAATATATCAATCCATTAGGGCTGAGGCTATTTTGCGCTACGTGACCCGCGTTCTCTATATAGTGTACTGACACAAATTATAAATAAATATTTGTTTTTTGAACAAGTACCATTTTTGTTAACCGTATTCTTATATTTTAGACATTCTTTTTTATTAATAAAATTATAGGTATATACATTTTACACGGCTAGTATAAATGGGAAACAATACCAAAAAAAACGAACAGACTCAATGGACCAAATTGCTATTATCTGCCATCAAATTATATATTTCTGTGTTCAATCTTAAACTCTGATTAATTTAACTGAGAAATCTAAAAGAAAATGAAAAAAAAACAACTTTTGGATCTAAGGATAGTCAGAGCTGTGGGTTCTTTTTTTTTAAAAAAAACAAATCAAATTTTAACCTCCAGTTAGGCTTGGTCAAGGATCAGTCATGATGGAGATGCACTTACTGCTAAGTTTTAGGTGCATATTGTAAGAAAGTCACTCATTTTCAGGGAATGTAGAATAAAAGAAATCCATACAGCGTGAGGTTTTGTTAATTTTTGTAATAGAACCTAGCTATGGTTAATCTTTAGTCACAACTCTTAAAATACTTTAAATCCTTGCACTTGAATGTAACAGAATGCAGAATATAACACTTACAATGTGACTAGAAACATGTTAATGTGGAGCGGGTGTAGATTTTTTGCTGACAATTTGAATGTATAAATAATTACACTTTGAAATTACAATTTTTAAAGGAAACAATAACATTTAGTTTTTTTTCACACAGCTATCCAGAAGGTGGCACACAATTAGAGTAATAATAAAAATGATATTTTCCATAAAGACTACCTCTCTGTGAAACACATGCATTATGCAGTTTATATTTTTTTCTATTAAAAATAATATTACACTGCAGCCATGATAATACGCACAAAAACACTTCAAATAAAGACTACATTTTCTCTTGGGCTAATAAAGCCATATTGATTTTCTCTAAAACCCTACAACCTAGGAAGACTGATACATAGCGATTTACTCTAAAGCCAGCTTTGGTGGTATCAAGGGTGCTAAGCTTTATCAGGTATCAACACAAGGTTCTCTTCACTATTACTAATGAAGTGCATTCTTGAGGGGGTGCCAGAAACCTTAGGACCAACCCCGTTGATATAGGTACATGTTTATTTTCAGGCTGTTTGCTAACTTTTTCCATAATGTATCCTGGAAGTATTGCTCATTCCATGAGATTTCTGACCCACCTCTAGCATTCCTTTTACGTATCTGCAGAGCTAAGCTGAGAATATAACAGCTGTGGAGTGGCTTTCGCATGAGCAATGTGACTCCCATACTTTACAGGGTTATTAGAGCACACATTACCTCAAAATCAATCCACATTCCGTTATTATTTTAATTATTACGTTAAAAAATTATTTGTTGTGTATAAAAGGTAATCCAGGTGAAAGATTGAGCAAGCACCAGGAAATGTCCATTGGTTGCTATAGTCAATGAACCACCGTTAGCACTTTGCACCAGGATTGGCCTTTTTATGTAAAAATTAAGCTATCTTAAGATATAGCTGTATCCTTAGCTAGCCTTTGTATTCAGCAGCGGCATATAACGTCCTAGGCTGTCAGCCACTTTGCCACAAAATCAGGGACAGTCTATGTTACTGGGCAATAAGGCTCGTTGGTGGAGAAGTCAAAAATTTACACCATGGTGCAGGACCCATAGTACTTTTTACTTCTGACCAGGATATGTCATTGTATGTAGTCATTCAGTAGAGGGGACGGTAGAGCTGGGGGTAAGTTGTAAGGCAGTGCTCAACCTAAATATATCACTGGTATTCAGTAAAACTTAAAGTGCTACTGCTGACCTAAACCTTCCAACTAGGTTAGGTTTCCATATGACAGCACACTATCTATGTAAAATGCAGTATATTCTCACATAAATATCATCTGCAAGTTATTTGATGCACTGCAATTCATTGGCAAATGTGGTTCGGAAATCATTTAAATTGTTTTTGTGTGGCCAACACAATATTTCTACGCTCCTTACCGCTGTGGTGGTAATAATTTCTTCATTGGTTGCATTAAAGCCTCTCACAGGTCTGCTGTGTAATTAGAAGTTTTTAACTATGCATACATAAAACTATGCTCTTATCAAACATTGTCTTTTTTTAATTCTTCACTCTTGGCATTGCCAGGCTTAATTTTGATGCATTCGCCCAGCTGAGTATTAATAGCACATACAGCTGCTGCAGCTGGACTAAGTCTGGGAGAGGAAAGGGGGGCAGCGGGGGGAACGCAAGGAATTCTTTTCATGCACAAGGCAGTGTTAAGGACTGGTACTGCAGACAAAGAGAGGAAGTTGTGTCCAGACAGAGATAGCGGAGTTCAGGGGTCTGACGTGCGCATGGAGACAATAGCGAAGAGGGAGGTCGCAGTAGAGCAGAGTGAGCTTTGACGTACTGCAAGCAATATGCATCTGGCACAAGTCCCCTCACACGTGGACCTTTGATGCTTACGGGACTTCAGTACTTGCTAATTCCCTTGAGTTAGTACATTGATACATCATGCTTATATATTTTCAAATATGTGTACACATTTAGACAGCTGCAGGATCTCGCATAGTATTTGCATTCCTGTATATTTAGACATTTACTGTTACATGTTGTTGTACGTTATATGAGTAATTTATACATATTTTGGAAATTATTGTAGTAGCCTGCAGCTGACAAGTATACCAGCGTGTGTCAACATGCAATGAGACTAATATATGCGTAATACACATATGTATTACACAAAATGGTATGGAAGAGTGGACTGTAAGCTGTACACATGGAGGTTTATTGATTCAAACGTTGATTTATTGGTTCAAACATACAAAACATAGTTCAAAACTGTATCGAGAATTATTTGAAGACACTTTGAATGAATATACACAAATATACATACAACTCCAGCAATGGATAAACACTGTAAAGACCAGCAGAACATTTTCTCTGGGCATGCCTAGTGATGCTGAGAACATTTTAAGTGATTTTGCTTTGTTGGGAGAGCTACTGGACTTATTGATAGAACTAAACCGACAACTATGTGCATGTCCATGGAAACTTAATAAAATATTTCTGTATGGCACAAGCAGAGAAGAGCAATTGTCTGGTTTGGAAATGTTCCCTTTGGTTAAAAGTATGTATGGATTCCCTTTATTACTAATTGTTTAATAGCGCGTAACACTACCATGCAGAACTTGTGCTAAAGCTAAGGATTTCTAAGCATATTTTTGTCATTACTGGCTTCATTCTCTAGAAGCGACTTTACTTTACAAATGCTGGATACAATGAGAAGGTGGGCTACGATGCGCATGCAAAGAGAGCAGCGTCCAGAAGGAAGAAAATAAGGATACGTTTGTAGAGATTTACCTACGGAATCTATCTGCAGCAACCTCTGTATATCTGATATGGACTTGACAGATCCGCTTGCAATCTTCTTATACATCTCCTCTGGAATGGGGTCCCCCTGCCAAAAAAAAAAAAGAATTGCAAGAACAATTAAAATGTGCCAAGAAATTCATGAGCCATCTAGCTGATGGCAGCGTCACAATCAAGTTTTTCCTGTAAATACTGTATTGGGTTCACAGGCCTTTTGCATGAGTCAGAACACAAGGTTATTTTTCAATCAGCAGTATGTTCTTGGTATCTTGCCTATGAATATCATTAGCTACCCAGTCATTCTTTAATATGACATTACCGACTTCTTAATACAGAAGAATAATGTGATAAAAACCATCAACTATTGAGTCACCAATTACATCAATATCATGGTGGATCTTTGGGACATGCAACTGATGGAAGCATTATTTAATTTAATTAAGTATTATTTTTCTGCCCAAATTATTTATTGTGGGATCACTTGTCACTGTAAATAGACCCGCCAACTGCAGGGCTTCTATGCCTCCCAAATCTGCAATTTTAAACAGTTAATATATCACTGTGCACAAAAACACACAGCGATGCATAATGGTATACAGAGTATGTATTGATAATGTAAACAGTCTTCTATGTGATAAAGTATTTTTCACTGCTGTTATCATGCAGAGAGAAAGTATCGTGACTTGAACTGCTTGTAAGAAGAATAAAGATCTGCTCTCTGCAGATATCTGGTGAGGGATATGTGTGCGTTTAGCGCAGACCTGGGCAAAGCACGGCCCGCGGGCCACATCCGGCCCGCTGAATAGCTCGGACCGGCCCGCAAAGAGTGTCCTGGTGACTCACCAATGAGTCCGGTGTCCCCCCCCGCCCCGGTCACTTACCTTAAACTCCTGTGTTGGAAGCGTTTGTCTCGGGTGCCGGCGCTTTACGCTGGGCGCCGGCATATGACGTCAGACGCCGGCGATCAGCAGTGAAGCGCCGGCACCCGAGACAAACGCCTCACGCTTCCAACACAGGAGTTTAAGGTAAGTGACCGGGGCGGGGGGGGAGATCCTGAGAAGGGGGGGTTAGGGAGTTAGAGGGGAGATACTGAGAAGGGGGGTTAGGGAGGGAGGTCTTACTGTGTGTGTGTGTCTTACTGTGTTTGTGTGTGTGTGTCTTACTGTGTGTGTATCTGTGTCTGTGTGTGTCTCACTGTGTCTGTGTGTGTCTTACTGTGTCTGTCTTACTGTGTCTGTGTGTGTCTTACTGTGTCTGTGTGTGTCTCACTGTGTCTGTGTGTGTCTTACTGTGTCTGTGTGTGTCTTACTGTGTCTGTGTGTGTCTCACTGTGTCTGTGTGTGTCTTACTGTGTCTGTGTGTGTCTCACTGTGTCTGTGTGTGTCTCACTGTGTCTGTGTGTGTCTCACTGTGTCTGTGTGTGTCTTACTGTGTCTGTGTGTGTCTTACTGTGTCTGTGTGTGTCTCACTGTGTCTGTGTGTGTCTTACTGTGTCTGTGTGTGTCTTACTGCGTGTGTCTTACTGTGTTCATAGCTTATTCAGTTATTGTAATAAATATTTTAGCCCATTTTTTAGCTCAAAATATTTTTTCCTTTTTTTTCTCCTCTAAAATCTAGGTGCGTCTTATCAGCAGGTGCGTCTTATAGAGCGAAAAATACGGTATGCACTCCGAAGCCTTGTTCATTTTGTTCACTTCTGTGCTGTGCTAATAGTTATTCAGGCCTTACTTATTCAAGCACCTCTACCAATGACGTAGGCTTGAATAACTTTATTAAACAGCACATAAGTTAACAAAATGGACAAGGCTTCGGAGTTTGTAGTTTGTAGAGGTCTGGCCCTCTAAAACCATTCCAATTTCTCATGTGGCCCCATGGGAAAATTAATTGCCCACCCCTGGTTTAGCGCCTAAGATGGGTTGAATTATAACAAATTATAATTAGAGGAATGATAAGTTGTTAGTTAAATAAGTCATTGCGTGTATAATCACTTCAATAATTCCCTATAATATTTATATGAATAAGCCACCCTGGTAAGGGATGGGTAAAACCTCTTTGTCTAAACAGGAAAATTAGGTAAAATTTATAATTTCAGTTTAGCAGACATAGTCCACAGAAAAGTGTCAGTTTCCACTGTCCAGCACATACATGTACACTGGACATGCACAAATACACATTTAATGCACAGGTGCAATGCTTCAAGTTAACGGTAAGCACAAATACTGCTGGCAGATATCTTTTTTACTACTACTAGGTTATTCACAGATCATCCACACATATAGGCACTCACACATGGAACAATTCTTTCTAAAGAACATGAAACTTCGACCTGAAAATTGTAATACACAAAAAAATTGATATATCAACCATCCCTAATAAAAAAAAAAAAAAAGTGCACTGGAAACTCCATCCTGAGACGTCCAGACCAAAACTATTCCATAAAATTGAAAACATAGACCAGACTGTTCCATGCTCCGATATATATATATACTACAAAACAGAAGTGTGGAAAGGGTCTTACTATGACAATTAGAACATTGTTAGCTATAATTCCTTCATCTGAAATGTTAGGTTATATTATAGCTTCATAATTTTCCAATCAGTCATAGGAGAATTTGAGTCATTGGTACATTTGGGTCAAAATCATAGCTACTTAACCTCTTCGAACAAGCAAGGGAAGAGACATAACCTACTAAAAACCTCTTTAATATTTTAACAAAGGTGTTTAAGTGTCCTGATATTCTAGCCAAAGGCGACTGGAACAAACTAGCACAATACGAGAAAAAAAATCATTTGGCAGTTGGCCTTTCGAGGAAAGAAAGACTAGGACCACAAGAGGCAGCGCCAACTATTGTTCTTCAAAAGAGCTAAGTGCCCTTGTGCAAAGGTGAAGGGGGTGAACAGAGAAAGTGAAAAGAACTGCAAAGAGCAAAAGATGAACAGATAAAGTAGAGGTCAGCAGAATAGACAGGACACCGGGAGGCAAAGCTAAAAAAAGAGTATAAAAGACATTCTATTTCTCCACAAGAGAAGCCAGCATCACATTCATGTGTGCAGCTGTGTGCTTTGATAGGAATTGATCCCACAGGATAGGGAGAGTGAACTACAAATAGAGGGATTTATAAATATATGTACTATGGTAAAATAGCGAAGAAGATGATAGAGCAAGAAGTCAAGTGCTACAGAGGACAGTTATAAAGAATGGGATGGAAATAGGCAAGAAAAAGTTGGGAACTTGTAAGGGCACAAGAATGCATTAAACAGTGAAGTAAAAAGAACATGTAGTACTGGAGGCCAGAGCCGTAACTAGGGCCCTTGAAGCCTGGGTCAATGGTTGGGGGACCTTTCCTAAGCTCTTCTTCAGGGAGCGTAAGTTGGCATACGGGCATTGCTGCTGGGCACCACAAGTGTGCCGCCTACCTTGCAGTACAAGCACAATTAAAGTTACAGCCCTGCGGAAAGTGTGGCTTTTATGCATAAAGGTGGCATTAGGAGAGCACCATCCAATGTGATATATCATACCCGTGAGGGCTTGTGCACCACTCTGGCATGTCTGGCACAGAAGAAGCTGCATGCTGCGGTATATTGTTTTACCCAAGATTTTTATGATGAATGTTTGCCTTTAAATTGGCTATTCATTTTAATTTTAATTATTTGATAAACTGCAAAAAAAGGGGGAAAAAAGCTGGTCATTAGCTAAAAATTTTGCTGGCCTTAATAGAAATAATCTCACCCACTCTTCTTCTCACCCACTCTTTATAGACTTTCTTTTCCACTACCATTCCTTTCAGGCCTGTGCACATGTTGTAATGTAACCTGGCCTCCTTAGGCATTTTCAGAGTTCTGCCCAGGGCTGGACATTCAGTGTGTCCCAGACAGCTGCCAGGACAGACACTTCCGTGTACACACACAGACTCTGGCAGGTGCAGTGGGATCCAACACAAGGCTTTATAGGTCACCTCTAGTACCAGACTCCACTTTGTCACCAAATAGTTCTCTAATGATCACTGCAGTTTTTATTACCAAGAATTTCTCTAAACTTTCTCCCTAACCTGTTCTTTTGCCACCAAGAGAAACACAACTACAATATATAAAATAATGAATTACAGTTCCAAGTTTAAGTTCTAATTTCTAATTACAGACCAGGGTTGGGGAGACTTAAGTTCTAGGAATGTTGTGCAGGTGCCTGTGCCTACATTTTGTAATGTATGGTAGAAGACCACTTCTAAAGTAAAATTTGACTTGACTTTGATTGATCAAACTGCCAATATGTAATATCTCACAATCAGCATTGTCATTAGTGTGCAATGCTTAAAGCCATCCTGAACAAAGTTGAAACACAGAAATCATTACATTTTACACAATTTTTATCCTTTGGTGAAAGAGAATTCTATAGAACACCACCTGTAGCACACCTATAAAATACTAGATTCTAAAAAGGTATAAAACATGATAAAAATAAAATGAGTTTTAATTTATGATCAGGGTAACATCCCCACTTCATATTAATTAGAGAAAAATATTTGATCTTTTTTTCCTTATTTTTGCATTATTTATCAACAATATTTAACACCTATAAAAGAAAACAACCTGTAAGCCCTGAACTCATGTGCAATCTAATCAAGTCACAAGTAACACAACATTCTAAGATTGCAAGCTCGTGTGGCAAGGAGGCCTGACTGCTTTGTTTGCTTATTGATAAAGAACTGGCAACATTATGATCAACGGCTATGTTATGTTGATCAAAGTTATGATCAAAGTTATGATTCGGAGGCTGAACCGGAATTTCGTCCACAGCTGGTGGTATGTAAACATCAGGTTATTCTTCATAAAACAGATCAAAGACCCAAGCAAGGTTCCCGTTGTACATCGCCATGGAATATGTTAACGCGATTTAACTGAACCAATAAGAGATCCATCTGGTTAACATCCTTACCTCAGCACGGACTACATGAAGGAACCACAGAGACACCAGCAGACCCCTGAAATTCATCCTGAAGACCACAGAGTAGTTTGTGGAACATTAATAAAGCAGCTGTCAGTTCTGCGCAGGTTGAATAGGACAAAACGAGAGGCAGACACCCCTTAAGTAGGGGACTCCCCCCTCCAATAAAGTGCTCCTTATTCCAGTGCCTAAAGTGGGTGCGTGGGTTGTTAAAAAAGAATGTGAAGAACCAAGTGTGCTATGCAGCGAGCCGCAAGAGCTGGAGGGCAACAGGTAACATCAAAACCTCCACGGAGTCCCACGCGGATTGTCCCCACGATCCAGAAGAGTAGAGTCAAGGATCCCGAGGAGACCAGATGCCTATCGCCGACCCCGGATCACTGACTCAAGTGAATAGTGTGCAGGGGTTTTCTTCAGCTGTCCAGGCGAAGGGGCGGGTGTATCGGAGGCAGCAAGAAGGGAGGCTGCCAGCCCCAGGGCTATGAATTCAAAGGTGTGGAAGAGGGGGGGGTGTAATATGCAGATCGAGAGGGAGGGCTGGGTGGAAAAGGGATGAGAAACAGTGTAACTTATTAATGGCGCAGACACAACATGTATGTCATCGATATGACTGTTAACGTTTTTGGTTTTCTTTGCAAAACTATGCAGTAAATTAACCATATTCTGGGAGGTAATTAAAAGTGTTGTACTTGTAGATCATAGTATTTACTAATCTCTGTTGAGAAGATGTATATATATATACTGTGAGATCCACTACCTAAACATACAACCTTTCAAAACCAAGTTATTGTTGGCCAATAAAAAAAGTAACTTAAAGGAACACTCCAGCCACCATATGCTCTTTAATGTATACTATAGCTTAGATATCTATATTACATTTTCATGGTGCCCCCCCTTGCAAAAGAATGGGAGATTATGCAGAATCCCCCCTATGTTGAATTGCGCCTTTGTGTGCCATCCAGGTATTTGCTGAACACATCTCGGTACAGGTGATATACTTAGTGCCAGTCACCTTGAGCGCTGGCGCGGGGTCGTCTAACCAGGCATAATTTCCATGGAGGTTTTTCCTGCCGCTTATTGGCTGCTTAAATCAACATGGGTAAATACAATTAAGGTCAATACTTTATTTTTTGTGTTTAGAGAATGCATATTAAAGTACTCTCAACATATTTTAATATGCATTCTTTATTAGTGGAGCTATAAACTCTCCCTTTAACATTTGCTGTCTTTGCATGCCTTGATGTAACCCCACACATATCCTGTACTTTATACAGGTCCCGTCATCTTTGTGGATTTTTTTTTTTATCATACTCTCTTTGCCATATTGTTTCATCTTTATTTACTTATGTCTGAAGAAGGGATCTTAGCATCCTGAAACCTGTGTTTACTCATCTCGGTTAGCACGTTTACTCCACTCCCATGACTTCTGTGATGTTGATAATTTTTGTTCATGGGGCAAGGAAAAGTAGGTCAATTCCTGGTAAGAAATGTGACACACATCTCAGCTTCTCTGAGACAATATAGAATTTTTTTAAACAAAAGAAATGTATTATTTGACAAAACAAAAATACAAGCTATAGGGTTAGGATCCTTTACATCAGCTGTCATCATCAGTCCATTCATTTACAGTGTATGCTGGGTCTTTGGGCTATCAAGCATTAAGCATCCTCTAGTGAGCCGTGAGTTTAGAATATGAAGATACCTCAGAGGTTGTCCGTCTGTAAGTTGGTTGGGTGAAGATTCTTGCTGTGTAACATCTCTGGCAGCAACTGCTGATAAATCAGTGGAATACTGGAACATGTTTAAGGGATTTGTTCCTACAGAGCCTGGAAAGGAAATTTATGTGCACACAAAAGGTCACTAATCTTTTGACATCAAATGCTGCATGGCACTGGCTGGCAGACGAGCAGTGGAAGACCGCAATGCAGACCGCTAGAAGTGAGGGGAGAAGTATGTTTGTATAAATACGAAGGGAATGTGCTAAAGAAAGGGTATTACGATTATGTGGAGATAATGCTGGGTGGTTATGGAGATGAGAGGGGTCATAGGGATGGAGGGGGATGATGGTGATGCAATATGGGGTGATGATGGTGGGGGCTGTGAATTAATTATCATATGGGGGTTATGATGATGGTCAGGGGCAGCTCTATGTTTACTCATACATACATACATACACACACATGTGCTCACTCTAACACATTATACATTCATGCACACACAGCCACTCTAACACCATATACTTACCCATATATATATAAGTACATCCCAACACTCTAACACCTTACACATACCATATGTACACACTCTAACAACATACAGTTACACATGCATTTATACACACACACATTCACACTAACACCATACACTTACATTTACATACACACACCACTCACTCTAATGCCTTACAGATAAATATATACACAAGTTGATGGACATTGGGGGAACCTTCCTTGATGTTTTACTTAATGGAACAATAAACTGAACAAAGAAGTTCAGTTCACCGTATAAAACAAAATCTTAAATAAATACAGAGATTGCATCCTATTTATTTTATATTAAAACATGGCGATACAGTTTTGTTAGCCATGAGACAAAGGCTGAGCCGAAGTTATCTTGAAACAATGTCAAGTTTACATTTGTACAATTCAGTGCACAAATACTTGTGTAACAGGAAAAAAAAATTTGCACAACATTTCTGCTTACATCAACTTCTAAAAATTAGAGGAAGCAATGCCTGGAGCATGCTTATGTGCCTAGATAGAATATCTACTACATGCAAGCAGCTCAGTTGTTTGTCTGTCCTACTAGCTACAACCTGGTCCAGTCCTGCACCTATAACCTGCTCTTCCCTTATTCTCATTACAGCTTAGATCTTGTTTTATGTCTTTGCTTTTAACCACTGCTCACCTGTCCTATCCTGTGGCACTTTTTCTGAAACCTTGCTTTGTGATTCTTCAACATTTATAATTATCTATGACCTTATACCTTGGAATCTAATTTAGCAGTCTAATTCTATGGATACCAACTCTTGCTACCTTAGTGACTACTACCGGTCTCCTCTGCTGCTTTTTACATCTCAATGCCTTGCTGTAAGCTGTCACTTAGAGCTCCCTTTCAAGTCTGTTATCTTTAGCTTTTCTGTGCCCTGCCTTTCCCTCTGCATTTGTTGGTTTTTCCTACTATCAGAGGGCATTGTAGGTCAAACAAATGCTACCCCACCACACGTCTTTATGCCATACCATATAGGTAATTTTCATAATTTATTTTTCTACTTAAAGCTGTCAAGACAACATTTAAAATAACATAAGGCAAACATCTTTGGAGCTGCTAGTCTGTTCTATATTTTTGAGTTGCAAAACACATGTAATTACATGCCCTAGGTGCTAGCATGCCATAAATGCCTAGGTCAGTTTTTAGTTCCGACACACTCTTGGACACAGCAAAGTACATGGATCCTGCAGGACATTGACACATGGATGATACATATTTTTGAAAATGTGTCTTTCACATTGTTCAGAGTTGGTCTTTCTTTTACTAGCGCTGAAGATATATATACATATACAGTGCATATATATATATATATATATATATATATATATATATATATACACCACACATGCAAGCATACATTCACACATGTTCTATGTTTTGACTACTGTATCATTATAATGAACACTATGTGGTATTGCAGCTGTCTCCCTTTTTTGCACATCTATTTAAAGTCTTCATTAAAATGACACTGCAAGGAAATGCAGTAACCTCTTTAATGTAGTATTGCAGGTGTGAAAGCTGATCTAATGTTGGGAAAATCTGAAAAAAATTTTGATTCTTCAGATTGAAGAATAGCATGAATGACCTACTGAACATGTCCATTTGATTGAGAATATCGGCAGTGTTTATGAATATTGACCTCTACCACATTCTAGTGCAGTCAGTAATGTATTGACACATATTTGATGCAAACAATGGTTTGCCTTTCAGTATCACATGTAAAGAATTCAGATAAGATCTGTAGAACAAGTAGAAAGAATAATAGTAGCTTCACTTTTGTTACAATACACTTTAACAATGCTTTAATGATTGCCATGCCTACCAGGAGCCTATCAAAGAAAACAATTTTCAGTTTCAGACATGTCCAAAACGTCATGATGTAACCAGCTCATGAGGCTCCAATGTTTAGGATGATGTATGTCAAACTGTTGTTCATGGGAGGATTGCCTACCCTCTTTAGGAGGGCAATCAATTGAAGATGCACCAAACGTCTCCATTTTATTCCATTGGACTCAGCACAAGCAGCCAAGCTCAACCTGTATTGTATGTGGCTGCCTGATGCTGATCCTGGGAAGCCTTTTCTCCTGTAGGGCACAAGTGCTCCCATGCTCATCATTCCTTCCCAACCTATGATACCAGGTATTCCATGGTCCTCACTTGTGTACTCCTCCACATCACTTTCTATATTACCGTATATATAAGGTAGGGTCTTGTAACATGGTGGTCAGGGACAACTGTTCCTCAACTTTGTTAACAAAGAGAACCCCAGAGGTGAATGAGGTTTGTAAACATATGGGGCCCTAGGAGATATGAGTGGGATTTTTGTAAATATATTTCTTTATATGGATTGCTCCACATTTAGCTTTTGTTTTTGTTTTAGAATTTATCCCCTTGCTGTTTGTATGACATGCCTTTTATTGGATAATATCTCTTTAAGAAGAACTACAGCCTCCCTGCCCACATTTTATCACCATCTATTTTTAGGTCATGGAACTTCCTCACAAACCTAAGTCCCTATAACTGGCTTCAGCTCATACTCTGGACTAGAACACACTCCTACCTACTGCACTAAATAAATCTGTTATGTCAATACCCGAGAATGTTGTAAATGAGCTTACCCTATCACCCTTAAAAAAAAAATATATATATATATATATATATATATATATATATATACTTTTCATACTTTTATTTCTTTTTAAATTTGTAATATTGTGTTATGTTGTTAGAATTATAAATATATTGATTATTCCACATTTGAATTGTCCCACCCTTAGAGTTATTGTGCTTGATGATACAAATGCTTAGATATAAACTCACCTGTCCTGAACTCACCTCACTTTTTAACACACTTCTTTTGAAGTTATTTGTGTATATCTGACTGTGTTGAAAGAGTGGAATAAATTAATGAAGAAACATGATCATGCGCATAACATAGTGAAAGGCTCACTTTGACAATCTAGGAAAGATAGTTCATCACCATTATTTAGGCAAGAATATCAACTATGAGCTGTTATTAGACTGAAGGAAAGGAATTTTGTGATATTTTAATAGGGTAGGTGGTAAAAGGGCAGTATTTCATGTAACATGGCTAGGTGGGAGGCAGCCTACTGTAGGAAGATTGGAGAGGCCAATATGGCAAGGGACAGGGAGAGTGAGTGTGTCATATGACAGGAGGCCGATAGAATGTCTATATGTCATGAGACAAGGAGGTTTGGGGGATTGGCATTGTGACAGATCAGAGTTATGTGGGAAAGATACTGACTGTCATGGGACAAAGGTAGACAAAAGCCTACATGACACATGACAGGTGTTTGTGTGTAACAGTTTGTGTGACATTATCTTATAAAGAACTAGAATAGGGATAACTTTGTTTTCCATAGGGCAGGAGGTTGTAAGTTGGCCTAACCTGACACTGGGGCTATCTGTCATAAGGGTAAGAGACTAGCCTACTTCATGAAGGATGGGGAAACTAAAATAGAATAAGGATTCTAAAAGTAGAAAATAAACCTGAACAAAAGTGTTAGGGTAAATTGAATTTGAGTGTGAAAAATTTAGTTTGCAAACAATACGTTCTTGACATTCAGTCTTACTGTATTTAATTGATTGTTTTAACCCCTTCAAGACCGGGACGTACCTGGTACTTCCTGGTCAAAGGTCACCGGCAGACAGGGACGTACCAGGTACGTCATCGATGATGCGCAATCCAGCGTCGCTATGAACGCTGGGATCGCGAGGGGCGGCTGCTACTGACCACTGGGTGTCCCCAGCGATCCGTAGCAGCCACTCCCCCTCAATTCCATGCACGTGATCGCTTTGAAGCGAATCACGAGCACGGAATTTAAATATTTACCAAAAAACTGCGGACTTCAAGGGAAGACGCAGTTTGCCAACGTCGGTCCTGAAGGGGTTAAAAGTGTTTGTAAATTTTATACATAGTGCTGGCTGAGCATGTTAACCCCTTAAGGACCCTTAAGGCGGTCCCTAAACCCATTGAAAACAATGCATTTTGAGCCCGTACATGTATGGGCTTTGTCATTAAGGGGTTAAATAGGTTGTCAGGCAAAGGGTGGGTCATCTATGGAGTGAGAAAACATGTTTTTGCCTAGGGCCATGAACATCCATACACCCGACTTATGAAAATATCACCTATGGTTATTGTGAAATGTAACCCCTGGCTCTAAATGATATAAGATTCTGTCACAAAAACCATGAAAAAGAAATAAGGAATTGTGAGTAATACTTGGAAATAACCCAAGTGAGATGCAGTGCGAATACACAGTGAGATAACTGTTAAAGGTATCTCACGAAAACATCTAGGCATATAAGAAATTAAAACAATACTTTGAATTTTTGCCTATATGGAACATGACCTTAGTATCGTCAACTTCGGCCCCATTCCCAATAAGACAAATAAACACAGTGTGTGAAATAAAATGCTTTATTTAATCATTCGATTTTGGATAAAATTTGGCCACGGTCAACATAAAATATTCTCCCCAACCGTGACACTCCTTATATCATAATTCTTCAACGTATTTATTAAAATCCATAATTAACCACAAACTTGGCTAAAAACGCCAACCGTATAACACATTAGATCCATAAGGCTGGTAAGGGCGTAAATCCTCCACGTCACTTGTAGAGGCTGCCGGCGTCCAAAGCCCAGCAACCACACGCCAACCAACGTATCACCTGAGCACGCGCCCAGGGAGTGTTCTGCACTTCCGCCCTTAGGCATGTGCACCACGAGTACAACCATACCTTAGATAGTTGTCTCAAGCACCGAACCAGCCAACCACATTTGAACAATGACCACAACATAATACCAAACGCCACACACACAATGGACAGTAAATAAAAAGAGGGAAGGGAGGGTGGGAATTTCGCCTACTTATTAAAACCTACGACCTTAACTGAGCATAGGTTCCCAAATGTATTTGCTTTTTGCACCTCAGTGCCCACCCCTTCATCCTGTCGCTG
The DNA here is from genome assembly GCA_029215755.1 of Spea hammondii. Classification (NCBI taxonomy): domain Eukaryota; kingdom Metazoa; phylum Chordata; class Amphibia; order Anura; family Pelobatidae; genus Spea; species Spea hammondii. The sequence goes on from JARDYJ010000007.1 coordinate 28,453,725, forward strand.
AATATTCAGACTAGAGGGCAAAAGTTCACTCAGGGGGCAAACAGTTATACAGGATGCTTAAATGTAACAAGCCCTTAACCCTTTGTTAGGTCATGGTGTGCTCCTTGTTCCTTACCCGGTCATGGTGCCCCTACACCTATTTCATGCTCCGGGGCTGTTCTTAAAGTTATATTCTTACTTACTTTAAGTGATTCACCATGATAGTATGGAAAGTTTTTTGGCATTTCCAAGTGGATACCCAAGAAAAAGAAATATACAGACATAATGAATAGTTAATTACAATTAAAGCTACTAATCAGTGCCCAAGACACAATACTGATTGGTTAACTAATTGTCCCTCTATAGAAGGGTGCTAACTTGCGAAATAAATCTCAGTAAGTCTGTAGTGCAACTATTTTAAAAGTGGCCTATAAATGTCTCCATTATAGTGAAATATGCCTGCCCCCACACTTACTTACTCTGGCCCACTCACTCTAACAACATACACTAATGCACTCTTTCTTCCCTCGTCCAAGGCACCACTAACCACCCTTATGGTTCTAACACCACAAACTGACACACACTCTTGCTACCATATCATGCTAACACCATACACTAACACACACCATACAGCAACAAGCATATACTCCCACGCACATTCTAAGGTGATACAGTCATAAACCAGACCATTCACTTATACACACACACACACATATATATATATATATATATATATATATACATACACATTCCCTCTCCCTTTCACAGTTGTCCATATCTCCTCCTCACAGCTATCCATCTCAGAGCTCTCTATCTCTTACTCTTCCCCTCACAGCTATCTCTCTCACAGGTGTCTATCTTTCCCTCTCCTCCTTACAGCTATCCCCCTCACAGCTCTCTGTCTCTCCCCCTAACAGCTATCCCTATTACAACTCTCCATCTCTCCCTCACAGCTATCAATCTTACATGTATTTATTCTCTCTTCATCACAGCTCTCCTGCTCCTCCAACTCTCACAGGTTTCCTTCTCTTAGTCTTCCACTCTCACAGCTTTACCTGCAATATATCTCCTCCTGCCTCTCCCTTTTACCTCCTGCATAGCCTTTATCTTCAGCACAGCTTACACTCTGTGTGTTACATAACCCTGTTAGGCACCTCTGTTACCCAGAGACCAGGAGTAGGAGTGGTGGGATCAGAAATCTGATTGTTGCAGCGGTGACCCCCTGGTAGGACACCCCACTGGCACTAAGACTTGCTCTGGCTGAACTGTTTAAGTTACAACCAGGGTTCAAGTACCTGGGGTCCTTAGGGCTCTTGTGTCTTAGTGAGATGCATAAGATGTGTCATTGCAGCTGTGTAATCCAGTCACGATATTATTGAAAATGTTATAGCAAGGCTGCACAACTCCAGTCGTTGAGGCGTGCAAACATGTTACAAATTGTGTGTATCTGAAGTACTTTACTGAAAGTTTAATTGAGATATATCGATGTGCAAAGTGAGGTATCCACAAATTGTGGCCTGTTTGTGGCCCAACTTGAAAATGTCCTGCTTTTTTTTTCCTATGTCAGTAACCCAAGTTACCCAGAAACCCCAAATTTCCTCTTCTTTTTTATGCACAATGTGGAGCACTCTGCATTCTAAATTGGCTTCAGACCTAATAAACTGAACTTGTAACCCAACAGCCAATTGCCTGGACATAAGCTATGCAAAATCAGGAGTTTAAAGTGCTATGGCCAATTTTAATCCCCAGTCCATTCCTAAATGTGAGTGAGTGTTTACAACAGCAGGGGGCCTTGGTCATGCATATTGAATCATTGTTCTACTCCCTATTGGTTTTTATCAGTTAACCTGACCAGGTCTACTTTTTAAGATGAATATTTCCTAAAAGTCCCATCTATTGTAGAATTTACTGTACTCCTGTATATCTGTTGTCAATAACCATGTTGACCAAAATAATGGATCCTGGGGCTATTTAAAAACCTGTCTAATTCAAAACATTACTGGAATTTCATAGTAAATAATTATATGCAAGGTAATTATTAAAAAAAGTTTAATAATGTGTGTCCTTTTAAGTAAAAAAAAGCAGGTACTAAAGCTGCTTGCAACATGCTGCTTTTAAGGTAGGTTATTGTCCAACTAGTAAATGTTATTTCTGGAGCAAGCACAGATTTCTACAAGGTATTGTTTTCCCTTCCTTTTCTAGATTTGAAAAGTGGTGCTGACCAAATGATGCAAACTAAATTGGGCAAAATGTCTGGATACATCTATAATAATACTCACGGGATGTTCAGGTCCATCTGTAGTGAGCAAGGCTGTTTGATCAAAGTGGTAATTAACTCACAAGTGTCCTCCATGTAGTGAAAGTGGTGACAGGCAGGACAAGAACAGGGAATTCAGACCTCCCACAATGTTTGCTGTCCTCATGCCCAGAGGCTGAGGGGAATTCCTTGTTATTGCTGCATTTTTCAGATACCTGGAGAGGTAAAAGACAGTGATTAATAGGGAAGAACAGTCAGACATTAACACAGCACCAACAGGGCTGCAGGGCATACCCAGAAAAGGGAAGGTCAGCGATGCAGAGTACAAAGTGTAAAAAGTTTAAGTAAGAATATAAAAAATGAGAGCGAAAAAGGATAGAGAAAACAAATGGAAATGGGGAAAAAATTCAATCAAAAACTTCAGAAACTAAAGGGAGGAATAAATAGGAGGAAAATGAATGGTGCAAATAAACAAGGAAAACAAAACGGGGAGTACAGTAACAGCTGAAGAACATGATAAAAGCTTCATGAAAGAGGATAAACAAAATAATATATCTCCCAATATTCTGTTAGATAGGAAACTTACAGATGCATAGTGTGTTATATGTAAAAGTGTCAACTGCACAAAAAGTGTGATTGGGACAATGAATAAATGGTAATAATATTAATTCCTTTTATGAATATCATTATGCTGAAAAGATATTTTAGACACTAAGGCTGCCATGCACCTGTAGAACCTTTATATATTCCCCCATAATGGCTACAGTTATATAGCTTTTTTTTAGGTTTTAGTAAAGATGATTGTTTTTTGCTACTGCACAAACACCTTCACAAGATGAAAGAATCACTAAAGATTATGTACAGTGGATTGGAAATAGCTGAATTAAGCTCCTAAAGTACTTGCAGGTGCATGACATATGGGCCAGGTGCAACATTCACCTAAATACTTTTCTGTCACAGTTTCACTAACTATACAATAACACACAGCAGTGATAGCTAAAGAACACATATTTTCTTGAAGTGTTCAGTCTCTTTTGACCCTATTCTTATTTATCCGTCTTTATCTTTAATTTGTCCAAAACAAGAAACAACTTTTATGACATCATTGTCTTGTTTTCTCATGAAATATTTAATTGTAGCCTGTAGGCACAAGAAGAAGGCACCAGCAAGTTCACAGCCTTTGTTGCCTTTGGAAATTAAATCAAGAATCTGTTTATCACTCTTTGGTTAACATGCCAATGCACACAGTGAATATTTTTTTCTATCTGGGACCACAGTTTTAAAGGAACAGTCACATACATTTCTTGGCATTACTGTTCCTAATCTAGACCATCTTAAGTAACCCCAGCCTCCATGTGCTGTCCTTGTTTGTCTCAGGCTGTTACTGTCTCCAGCAGGCTAATATGCATTTGGTGTAACTGATATACCTGGAAACCTCCCAAAGAAGGCTCCCTGGAGCTCTCCCTGCCCTGGGAGAAGGGCCTATGTAAACGGTTGGGGCTAGTGCCATATTACCTTTAGTGGTAGAGGACTGAGCGCGAGAGAAGTTGGTGGGAAATGGGAACAGTCAAACATATCTCTAGCTCAGAAAAAGATGAAAAAGGGCTTTACTCAGAGAGTTCCCAGTTATGGTGGCACAGTTCACTCTTGAAGTCGCTAGAAGAAAAGCCTTTTGAAAACAAAAACTAATGTTGCCATATAATCAAATTAAGCATCTATGTAGGGCTCTCTTTTGGTCTAAAGAGCCCCTTCAGAGTATGCGGGAGGGTAAGTTATAGATTTTTCATAAAGCTCTATCACTATAAGTATGTAATGCATTTCTTATTTTGTATATAATTATTGTTTAGAATTATTGATGGGAACCCCTAAATCTTTTTGTTTGGGGCTCTTGGAACTGCTCCTGGGTTTGCCAACTAGTGCAGACCCCCCCACTGGTCTTAAATTCAGGATAGCTCAGACGAACCACAGAGAGTTCCCAGGTATGCATCAAAGCCTCTGACCCTTCAATGTTAGTTTTAGGTTCTAACATATTTTCTCCTTAAAAATACCCCTCCCTGTACTTTTTTCAAATCCGTTTATGAATTTAAATGTTTCCATCAGTGACAGACTGACAGAACTGGAAGCCACCAGGCAAGTGAACAAGGACGGTTTTCCATTGAATCACTGCCCAAGTTTAGTAAAGTAAAATGACTTTTATTTAAAATTATTATTATTATTAATTATTCCATACCATTTTTTCATTACATGGTTTTAAACAGTATTAATAATTTCAACTGCATGTCAATTATGAATTTAAATTTTTTTTTTATTTTGCAACAGCTGCACTTATTTTACTTAGTATTGGTATTATTATTGTTTTTCTCCCTTAGTTGTAGACTTTGCCTTGGGTCAGCTAAAGTTAAGCAGTAGGCTATGCCTTGATTTGATCTGGGAACATCCACAGAGTTTTTTCGAGGGGTGGTTAAGCCAAGAACAATGTCAACTACTTGTCACTTATTTTATTCATCTCATTGTGTTTGTGCTGACATCACAGCCACAGAGAAACAAAGTGGCGATCGGTGCAGCGATGGATTGCAAACCAGATTTCATTGTATTCTTCCTTGGCTTCGGCTCTCACAGCAACATCCCTATTTGTGCTGCTTGTATGCTCTGTACTGCCTAGGGCCCCATATACACATGTTCAAAAGCCCAAGGCTCTGCAGCCATCCCCACATGAGGCCCTCTCTTGCTTGTCCTCCAGTCACTGCCACCGACGCACTGTGTGGGGAGAAGCTTCAAACAGCTGGAGGGATGAACAGGCACAGAAGTGCCATTTTAATGGCATATCGGCTAGCTAAGAATAAAAATAAATAATAAATTATTATGAAAGTCATCAGGGGCATATAGTAGGCCTTGCACCCACTGTGATGCCAGTGGCACTACAGGCCTTTGGGCCACAAAGGTTTCTTGGTTCACAAGTGCCTCCTTGTTACTAAGCTAATTACTCATGTAATTAATTAACAAGCATTATTATTCTTAGTGTCAACTTGCCATAATGTGCTCCATAATTTACATAAGTCTTGAATTGTCATATGCCTGGCAAACTTATTTCAAGAAACAGCCATTTAGATGTGAAACAGGACACGTACGCGTAAAAAGGGGCTCAAATATTGTGTTTTATGCCACCCAAAAACATGAGTCATGACAAAATATCCAGCAAAATCTGAGCACAAAAACCCAACCTTTGATAATAATCAGTAAGCTTTGAGTGCTTATCAATTCATATGCAGTAATTAACCTAATGAGGCTGAGGTACTTCTAAATCAGTTGTTATACCGTAGTGTGTACTGGAAAATCTTGGTACTGAAAGTACTTAGTTGACAGAATTTGCTACATACCTGAAACTATTCTAAACAGGTTGAGAAACACTTGTCTAGAGGATATTCTTTTTTTAGTCCCTGCTACGAGTTATGATGTTCCAGTCACACGTAGGCATGGAGCACACATGCAAAGTGCAGGGGCATTTTTATAATGCACCAAAAAAAAAGAAGCAGGCCTTATCACTACTATATGCATAAACATGCTCAGGAAATAGAAAATTCCATAAAGATCAACAGGAAAACAAAAGGGGCACAGAATAAAAAATGTTACACAATATGCTTAATCCCCTATCCATCCGTATCTCTAGGTACACATGAGTACAGGTCTCTGGATCTTGTTGCTTTTAGCAGTATGGTGGAATTTATCAATAATGAGAAACCTCTCTGTTCTATCCTTGTGAGGAGAAAATATGGCGGAGTCCGGTATGCAAGCCAGGGTCAGAGTATCCAGAAGATCTGCAAAAATCCGTTAAACAAGCCGGGGTCGTGGTATCAGAACATGAGCAAAGTCCGTTAAACAAGCAGGGTCAGGGTATCCAGAAGATCAGCAAAGTCCGTTAAACAAGCAGGGTCACAACAAACAATAGCTAGCAGTAGGAACACGCAGAGAGAGAAAATATACCAAGCAGGAGCTGCTGGGTTTTAAATGTTCCCGGGCTGATGACGTCATCGGGAGCGCGCGCGGCCCCCACCCTCCTGAAGCAGAGAAAAGGGAGGCGGGGTTTCGCGCGCGCCGGCTAGATGCGGCGTGAACGCGAGCGAGGACGGACCCGAGGTTGTGCCGGCTGGATGCGGCTAGGACCGAGCCGCGTCTCTGCCGGCTGGACGCGACGTGGGTGCTGCGGAGGTCGCTGACAGTTCCCCCCCCTAAGGCGGGGCCTCCGGACACGTAAAGGTTTAGGACGATCAGGATGTCTGAAATGAAAAGCACGAACCAATGCAGGAGCATGCACATCTCTCGCCGGTTCCCATGACCTATCCACTGCTTCATAGCCTTTCCAGTGAATGAGATATTGTAATTGCCCCTTAAGAATTCTGGAATCCAATACCTCCTCCACTTCATATTCTTCTGCGCCGTCTAAAATAACAGGTTCCGGGACGGAAATTTGCCGTCCTGAAAATCGATTTTCAACCCATGGTTTTAATAAAGATACGTGGAATACTGGGTGGATTTTCATGGTGTGTGGGAGACGTAACTTGATGGCTAATGGAGAGATAATTTCGCATATGAGATAAGGGCCCACAAATCTTGGTCCTAGTTTCCGCGTAGGCCCGGATACCTTGAGATGTCTGGTGGAGAGCCATACCTTGTCCCCCACTTGGTAAGTAGGGGCTGGAGATCGATGGGTGTCCGCATATTGTTTATAGCGTTGCTGAGCTTGTTTTAGCGTGTTGCGAATCACCATGTAGGTTTGCGTAAGGTTTCGCACATGTTCCGTGACAGATGGAACAGTGTTGAGGATGGGAGCCCCTGGGAGCATAGAGGGATTATAACCATAACTGGCAAAAAATGGAGACATCTTAATGGAACTGTGAACATGATTGTTATAGGCAAACTCTGCGAGAGGGAGGAATTGGGCCCAATCATCCTGTAGGTAAGTGGAAAAGCATCGTAGATATTGTTCCAAGGTTTGATTGGTGCGTTCGGTTTGACCATTACTCTGTGGGTGAAAGGCTGTAGAGAGACAGCGTTGAATGTGGAGTTCCTGGCAAAATGCTTTCCAGAATTTTGAGGTAAATTGAGTACCTCTGTCAGATACAATATTATCTGGTAATCCGTGAAGTCTGAATATCTCCCGAGTGAATAGGATGGCAGTCTCGACAGCAGAAGGAAGCCCGGTATCAGGAAGGAAGTGTGCCATTTTGGAGAAACGGTCCACTACAACCATCAGGGTGGTAAATTTTTGGGAGGGAGGTAGGTCTGTAATTAAGTCCATAGAAATATTTCCCCAAGGTCTCTCTGGAACTGGAAGTGGTTGGAGAAGACCCGAAGGTTTCGAATGCATGTCTTTTGCCCTAGCACATGTAACGCAGGAGGATACATATGATTGGACGTCTCGCTCTAGGTCAGGCCACCAGAAGGAACGTTTTATAAGGTCTTGGGTGACCCGAATACCTCCATGTCCGGCAGCCGGAATATCATGATGAAGTTGAAGGATCTGTAGACGTGTTTCGGGTGGAACATATATCTTTTGATGGTGATAGTAAAGACCGTTGTGCCGGGATAGAAGTGGTCGTGTGGGTATGTTGGAGGGGGAGGAGTAGCTACGTAGCATGTCCCAGATGGATTGTGTGGAAGCCAAGAAGTGATAAGGTTGGAGAATGGTGTCAACCTCACTGGTAGTAGTTGGGACCTCATCTGACAGGCGTGATAATGCGTCGGCCTTGCCATTGCGGGACCCTGGGCGATAGGTGATGTGGAGCTGGAAACGTGAAAAGAAGAGTGCCCATCTGGCCTGCCGGGGTTGCAGACGTCTTGCAGAACGCAGATATTCCAGATTTTTATGATCTGTAAATACAATGATGGGGTGAGGTGCCCCTTCAAGGAGATGTCTCCACTCCTCCAGGGCCAACTTAATGGCCAGTAATTCTCGCTCTCCCACATCATAATTTCGTTCCGGTGGCGTCAGTGTCCAGGAGAAGAATGCCACCGGGTGTAGTTGACCATCACTCTCTTGGCGCTGAGACAAAATAGCTCCAACCGCTGTATCAGAAGCATCAACCTCCAACGTGTAGGGTTTGGAAGGTTCCGGAAGCGATAGGATAGGAGTTGTGGTAAACTTTTTCTTTAACGTCTCAAATGCAGTTTGCGCCGCTGCCGTCCATTGAAAAGTAGAGTGTTTCGAGGTAAGTGCGGTAATAGGCTGGATAACCTTAGAAAAGTCCCTAATGAATCTTCGGTAAAAGTTCGCAAATCCTACAAAGCGTTGGACCCCTTTGCGGTCAGAGGGCGGAGGCCATCGTAAAACAGCTGTCACCTTTTTAGGATCCATCTTGATACAATTAGGGGATAGTATAAACCCCAAGAATTCCACAGTAGAGGTTTCAAAGACGCATTTCTCTGCTTTGGCGTATAACTGGTGTTGTCTGAGACGATTAAGTACCATTTTGACGTGTTCACGGTGAGTGGTAAGCGAGGAGGAATAAATGAGAATGTCGTCTAGGTAGATAATGATGAATTTATCCAAGACGTCCCGAAAAATATCATTTATAAAATATTGAAATGTAGCAGGGGCATTACATAGTCCGAATGGCATGACCAAATACTCAAAATGACCGTATCTGGATCGGAAGGCCGTTTTCCATTCATCCCTGTTGCGTATTCGTACGAGATTATAGGCGCACCGTAAGTCAAGTTTTGTGAATACCTGGGCCGTGCGGGCATGATTCATGAGCTCAGAGATTAATGGAAGAGGGTAGCGATTTTTAACAGTTATGTTGTTTAACCCTCTGTAGTCGATGCACGGGCGTAATTCTCCTTCCTTCTTTTTGACAAAAAAGATGCCAGCACCAGCAGGGGAGGTAGAAGGCCGGATAAAGCCTTTGGCCAAATTCTCGTCAATATATTCTTTGAGGGTGGCAAGTTCTGGTTCTGATAGAGGAAATATTCTTCCAAAAGGGATGGACGCCCCAGGGAGGAGCTCAATGGGGCAATCATATGAGCGATGTGGGGGCAACGTCTCAGCTTTTTTCTTTTCAAATACATCCAGAAATTGATGATACGCTGGAGGAATGGTGGCGGCCAAGGAATAATCAGTGGTCAAACATAGTGCTGAACGTAATAAACATTTATTGGTGCAAAATAATGATGAAAAGGTTAATGTCCCGGTCTCCCAATTAATAACAGGATTGTGACTTCGGAGCCATGGGAGGCCCAGGATGATAGGGAAAGTGGGGGCTGGAACGATGTCAAACTGGAGCAATTCGTGATGCTTGTCACCGATGGAAACGATTAATGGAATAGTCTCTTGGGTAATCGGTCCCGACTTAAGGGGGCTGCCGTCAACCAGCTGGATATGAAAAATCTCCGTTGTGTAGGAATTGCCCAGGTCTTGGCTAGCTCCACGTCCAAGAAGCATCCACTTGCTCCGGAATCAATCATTGCAGAGAGGAGGATAGGCTTTTTAGTCCACTGCAAGGAAAGAGAGATTGATAAATGCGGTGTGCAAACGTGGGGTGAAATAAGTCTTTTCTGTGTGACAATATTCTTACCATCATAGCGATGGTGGTGGTTACGGCAGTTGTTAACTGTATGTCCCGGTTTACCGCAGTACAGGCACAAGTTTAGTGATCTGCGTCTGGATCTCTCTTCAGGTGTCAAATGGCCTTTCACAAGCCCTATCTGCATGGGTTCTTCGGCAGGAGTGGGTGCTCGTGAAGGCGAATACGGTACCGGGAAACGGTTAAAACCTGAAGTAAAGGACGTGGGACCCCGTTCTGCTTTTCTTTCCCTCAGGCGGCGGTCAATTTGGGTCGCCAAGTGGGTAAGCTTGTCCAAGGAGTTGGGAATACCGACTCGTGCCAGCTCATCTTTAAGGGCATCCGATAAGCCCAGACGAAATTGATCGAGTAATGCAGATTCGTTCCACGTGGTCTCTAGAGATATGCGGCGGAATTCCGTGATATATTCTTCTACCGGTCGGCGCCCCTGTTTGAGGGCCCGTAGATTAGTGGTAGCGGTGGAGACTCTAAACGGATCCTCATACATAGAATCTAGTGCATGACGAAAAGTGGCCCAAGAATCCAGGACTGGACTCTGGGTGTGCAGTAAGTGGTGAGCCCATAGTTGGGGTTCTTCCTGGAGGAGAGAAATAACCGTATGAATCTTGACGTAATCCGAGACGTAAGTACGTGGTTTCAGATTGAACAGTATCTGGCAGGATGTAATAAAGGTACGGTATTTCTTCCTGTCTCCTGCAAACTTGTCCGGGAGGGCCACTTGAGGTTCTAACGCCATGGCCCCTTCCTGAGCTAACGGAAGAGGCGGGGGGGCCACAATAGGTGGACTCCCTGAAGCTGTAGGCGTAGTCTGAAGCTGTTGGAGCTGTTGATGAAGCTGGATATGGCTCGACTGAAGGTCTTGGACAGACTGTGTTAATGAAGACACCTGCTGGGTGAGAGTGGACATGGCGTCCAAAAATTGGCTTGCGGGCTCCATTTGTGACTTGGTATAATGTGAGGAGAAAATATGGCGGAGTCCGGTATGCAAGCCAGGGTCAGAGTATCCAGAAGATCTGCAAAAATCCGTTAAACAAGCCGGGGTCGTGGTATCAGAACATGAGCAAAGTCCGTTAAACAAGCAGGGTCAGGGTATCCAGAAGATCAGCAAAGTCCGTTAAACAAGCAGGGTCACAACAAACAATAGCTAGCAGTAGGAACACGCAGAGAGAGAAAATATACCAAGTACCCAGCAGCAGGAGCTGCTGGGTTTTAAATGTTCCCGGGCTGATGACGTCATCGGGAGCGCGCGCGGCCCCCACCCTCCTGAAGCAGAGAAAAGGGAGGCGGGGCTTCGCGCGCGCCGGCTAGATGCGGCGTGAACGCGAGCGAGGACGGACCCGAGGTTGTGCCGGCTGGATGCGGCTAGGACCGAGCCGCGTCTCTGCCGGCTGGACGCGACGTGGGTGCTGCGGAGGACCGACCCGCGGGTATTCCGGTGAGTGGCTGCGGGTCGGTCGTCCGCATGGTCGCTGACAATCCTTAACTGGAAATCCACCTTTGTTCGTCTAGTTTTATTCCACTGTATATGATAACAAGACAACTGACGCCATATAGAACAAAGAGCCTGTTTCCTCCTCTGTATTTCAGTACTTTCTAATGAGTCAGCAGACTATTGTCTGTCAGACCAAATGGTCCTCCATCTGACAATGCACAATGTTGAAGGAATGGTCCATTTATGCCACAGTATAATAAGCTTTCTGCCCCCAGTAGTGCAGTGTGATGTGGCACATGATCTCCACAGTGTAATAGGCAGTAAGATGAACGAATGCTGAGTGAGTTGGACCTAGATATTTAACAGTTCTATAGCAATATAGAAAGCCAGCTGACCCTTACATGACACACTGTAGTTTAATGATGTATTAAACCACTCTGTCACAGCACAGAATAATAGGTTAAGTCCCCATCTGCCGCACACATTATGGTGATAGGCAAAATGCTCCTGATTCACAGTGCAGACAGCGTGATACAGGTGAGGTCACAGAATGTTTAACGGATGAGTGGCAGATCTGGGGGAGTAGAAGTGCTGAAATGATTCATGCCACGCAGCAATCTAATATAAGAGCCAGTCTAGAAGTCACCCATGCCGTCTCTCAGCACTGTACCCTCCACACAAACAATTCATGACCTTTCAACTTTGCAAACAATAGATGCATTCCATATATATTGTGCCCAGAGGTATTAATAACATTCCGGTATCTCTGCTTCCCGTTTGGTCACTGTCCCTCCTAATGTCACCCTTTGATGCCCTCTTGCAAAATACAATTGCGGACAGTGAAGCAGATATGTAGAACTGTGTGCCTCTGTCTGACTGGCTCCCTTATCCTCTACATGTCTGAAAGTCTTATTTCCTGTCATCAGATTGCAAATACTTCAGTGACAATTCAATTCTTACACATCCCTTTCATTACATTTATATCCATCTAGCTAGCTAGCTATTCACGGGGGATAAACACATTAAGATTTAAATAATGTCAAGTAATATGTACAGGTTATTTTGAATTAAACACACTTTCATCCCAGAAAAAGTTTAAGATATGTAAGGAAAGGGGTCCTGAGTGAAAACATTTTAGAGGCTCATACCTAACACAAGGGAAGGATTTAAAATCATGTAAAATAATTAAAAAAAAAAATAGTTCTATTGTTTTTCTCTTTTTGCAAGATAATAAGACTGATTTGTAGTAGAGTCACTTGACCTAATTTCTGTGAACAGGACTGAAATTTACGTTATGACTATAAACGTGTTAAATTCCTGCGCTGGTCGATCTGCGCCACTTCTATAAAACCAGTTCAGTTTTTTACTTGGCCTGGATGAATCCTGAAATAAAATTGTCTCCCTTTCAGTATAAAAGATACGGGATGTATATATAAACTTAAGACAGGTTTGATTTTAGAGGGGTGGTGGCCCCACCGAGAGGATGTGATGCTTGCCGATTTGCTAGCAAACACATAGATGACAATTATGTAGGCGGCATGTGTTCAATATACCATAATTCCACCCACAACTATTATACCTTTTAGAAGTCAATAATGATGCAATTAGTTACAACACCAAAATGCACCCACATAATGTTCTCTCAAGGTTCTCCTAGGAGTCCAGCTTTTAATGTGGTCCCATATTGGGCAGCATTGCAAAATGAACATTCCATATAGTGTGTTACATACATGGAAAGTTGGGTCTCCTAGCTAAGCCTTGTTCCCACAATTTGAGCCACTTGCAACTACTGAACCTGACTAAGTCAAAAACTCATTTAGCTTGACTTGGCAGCAGACCTTCCAGTCAGAAAGTAACAATGCTTTGAACACCTTTGTACAAAAATGTACCATGTCACAACATTTTGGTCTGTTCTACAGTCTTAGGTTCCTTGCTTGCTCTATATTTTCCTATGCTCAGCAGCAACCTTTGCCCCCCCCCAACAAGGCACACTTCCATTACCTCATACGTATTCATTATTCTGTACAATATTGGGTGTACTTAGAACACTACTATCAAAATAGAGATAAACTGAAAGTTAGATCACACCTTTAGGCTTCAATCGAGATGAAAGACATTATCTAAATACAAGAGGACATTTTCTCACTAATTACAGGCTCTTTATGGAACCACAGATTGCTAAGAAGGATTTGCCCCTTGTAGACTTTCAAGGGATTTCTGTATACACATTAAGCAAAAGAGGACGGGGATCAAACACTCTAAGAGTTTGATCTTGTGTAAATCTCACTTCTGAAGGATCCCCCCCCCCACCTTTCATCAGAGGTAAGGCATTACACATTCACATCAAAGCTTAAATGTATGGCTCACAAGTCATGTTAAAAACCTCAATATGTGTTTCGTGGGCTGGAAAGAAAACATAGAATTCAGTAAAAGGATGAAACAGGCATTACATGTTTGATAATCTTAGAAAAAAATGATATAGGTGAGGTCATTTATACGAGCTTTTATTTGTGGTGAATATAAAGACATACATATTTATGGCAAGAATAGCTTAGCTCTATATTGCACTGAAAATCATTACCCTCTTTTTATGCGTATCACTTTTTGGAGGGGAGGAATGTGGGGGTCATATTTGCTAGAATGCAGGAAAATGTACAATCTGTTGTAAATGTAAACATTTAAATATATTGTTAAGTAACTGTATGGCACTAGTGACAGGAGTGTAGGAATTTTTAATAACATAAATCTGCTATTAGTTGTTGTGCTAGTTCTCTCTCCAATAAATCTCCAAAAAAAATTTATTGGTTGTTCTCATCCCCTTGCTGTGTCAGCGAACAGTGGAAAAGTCTTGATTTGATATCTGGGCGTCATCGTTAAGGGTTCCTCAAGTGTCCACTGTAACCATTGGATACCCATGAGATATAAATGTGCTGATCATAAATAAATACACAAGATAATATGCATAACTGTATAATTGCATTATGTACACCACCTGGGGTCAGCTCTTGAATATTTCTTTCTGCCCAAGGTAAAATGTAACATATAATCAAGCTGTCCATACATTCCCAAGCAACCATTAATCTTGCTCAGGATAGCAGTGATCTTTAAATGAGATTTTGATATCAGGGCCATTGTCAGGGCCATTTCCAAAACTCTGTGTTCATTGTAGTTTGTTCCATTGTCTTTTTAAGTTTATTCATAGAACTTTTTATTATGTTCTTTTAGATTATTCAATGACTCTGCTGCTCATTTATCACCCATAGCATTGTTTTACCCTTGGTAAGCAGAATGCAGTTCAACAATCATAAGCCATTACATGACGTGCTGTAATCAGCTGCATGGCACTACCATGAATGCCATCTTGAAAAACAGTCACAGCCCACATAAGCCATTCTTGAACTGTTTTAGAAGTACTGTGATCGTTAAATTGATCACTGTGTTTGTGTTAGTTTTATCATCTATTTGCTGAAATAGATAACCATAGAGGGAACTGTGAGAAACTCCACTTGCTCGTCTTTCCCTTCTCTGGACATTCTATGACAAATACTTCCCTCTGTATATGATTTCATGTGAGATTGTAACATTTTGGATTAGATGAATGGCTATCATTGTACGCAGAAAGGTCAACAGCCAAAGACAAATTGAAGAGGCAGATGGAAAGTAAGAATCTGTGGGTCAACTATAAATGGAGAATGTATTCTATTAATTTATTTATAAAATATATGATTTTTGCATTTTGTAGAATAATCTGTTTATATTTGCAAAACTACATATATATTCTACATTCCAATGTGAAGTAAGTAACAATAATATAATTCAAACCTGAAAGAAACACAACAGTATATAGGTTCAATTGTATATGTTTGCAGGAGAGAACTGACCAGGGCAGTTTCCACCAGAAGCAAACAATCCTCTAGAGCAGACCTGGGCAAAGCACGGCCCGCGGGCCACATCCGGCCCGCTGAATAGCTCGGACCGGCCCGCAAAGAGTGTCCTGGTGACTCACCAATGAGTCCGGTGTCCCCCCCGCCCCGGTCACTTACCTTAAACTCCTGTGTTGGAAGCGTTTGTCTCGGGTGCCGGCGCTTTACTCTGGGCGCCGGCATATGACGTCAGACGCCGGCGATCAGCAGTGAAGCGCCGGCACCCGAGACAAACGCCTCACGCTTCCAACACAGGAGTTTAAGGTAAGTGACCGGGGCGGGGGGGGAGATCCTGAGAAGGGGGGGTTAGGGAGTTAGAGGGGAGATACTGAGAAGGGGGGGTTAGGGAGTTAGAGGGGAGATACTGAGAAGGGGGGTTAGGGAGGGAGGTCTTACTGTGTGTGTGTGTCTTACTGTGTGTGTGTGTATCTTACTGTGTCTGTGTGTGTCTCACTGTGTCTGTGTGTGTCTTACTGTGTCTGTGTGTGTCTTACTGTGTCTGTGTGTGTCTCACTGTGTCTGTGTGTCTTACTGTGTCTGTGTGTGTCTTACTGTGTCTGTGTGTGTCTTACTGTGTCTGTGTGTGTCTTACTGTGTCTGTGTGTGTCTTACTGTGTCTGTGTGTGTCTTACTGTGTCTGTGTGTTTCTTACTGTGTCTGTGTGTGTCTCACTGTGTCTGTGTGTATCTTACTGTGTCTGTGTGTGTCTCACTGTGTCTGTGTGTGTCTCACTGTGTCTGTGTGTGTCTTACTGTGTCTGTGTGTGTCTCACTGTGTCTGTGTGTGTCTTACTGTGTCTGTGTGTGTCTCACTGTGTCTGTGTGTGTCTCACTGTGTCTGTGTGTGTCTTACTGCGTGTGTCTTACTGTGTTCATAGCTTATTCAGTTATTGTAATAAATATTTTAGCCCATTTTTTAGCTCAAAATATTTTTTCCTTTTTTTTCTCCTCTAAAATCTAGGTGCGTCTTATCAGCAGGTGCGTCTTATAGAGTGAAAAATACGGTATGCACTCCGAAGCCTTGTTCATTTTGTTCACCTCTGTGCTGTGCTAATAGTTATTCAGGCCTTACTTATTCAAGCACCTCTACCAATGACGTAGGCTTGAATAACTTTATTAAACAGCACATAAGTTAACAAAATGGACAAGGCTTCGGAGTTTGTAGTTTGTAGAGGTCTGGCCCTCTAAAACCATTCCAATTTCTCATGTGGCCCCATGGGAAAATTAATTGCCCACCCCTGCTCTAGAGAGCATCTACACTAGATCTATTCAGTCTCTTTCTGTTGGTTGAAGATGACTGGATAATCTGTCCTGAGCATGATGTCAGCCCAGTGTGTCTGAGGCTCACAAAATACTGCACAATTCGGCAGTGTTAAAGTGTTAAAGCTGGTTCACAGTTTAGTGTCATTTAGGTTTGTGTATTTGGATAATCAGTAGTCTTAAAAATGGGTTGGAGTGTTGTCAGTTTCCTTTGGTTCAGCCCTTTTGAGTACCAATAGCTGAAGCCCTTAAAATGTTTTCAGGAACTAGATACAGAAAAGGCTCAGGTCTAATATGCATCCTCTATGACTTGGGTCTTCAGGTGTCAAAGGAGTTGTAGGTACCACTCTTGACTACTGCTTAGTAACTGTTAGTGCCACCACCATTTCAAACAGACTGGCATATGCCATGTCTTAGGGAAAATGGGGTATTAAATTATTAAATGACATCACATTTTATTTATTTATATAATACCAGCAGATTCTGGAGCACAATTAGAATTCTAGCACAACCAACTCTTAGAAATATCTTCAATACAATAAAAACCACAAGAGTGAACATGCATCTCTAAAATGCAATTTTCAGGATATTGACCTAGTAGCTTCAATTTGTGTTTTAGGCAAAAATGAAACTGTTTGTAAACTGTGACACACTAAGAATATGACATTGAGCATTTTAGTGATTTGATTAATGTGAGCTCAACTTTACATTATATTACATTTATTTATATCGCACCAGCAGATGTCATAGTGCTTTACAATCAGTCGGTAGGCTACATTTAAAATCACAAACAATAACAAACTGGTACAAAAGGAGAAGAGGGCCCTGTTCTTGTGAGCTTACCATCTAGTTTTTATCTTAAGCTTTATAGTTGAAATGTTCATTGGAGGTTTCCAATTCGTGTGTGTGTTAAAAAGAAAATAATATTTACCTTGGCTTTTAAAATTTGCGTATTCATTTTAAGTAATACTACAAAATGTGTATGCATGATTAATCCTACAGATCTTCTGTAGGATTAAGCACACATCACCTTTGGGCACATGCTGGAAAGCACATTTTTGCACCTCGGACCCCTCCATGCACTTTTTATTTTTGCATACACTAGCCCAAGCCTTTTAGGCTAGGTGTGTGGTATATGCCAATAATTTTTTATCACACCAGCCTAAAAGGCTGGGGCTTCCTTGAGGGGTACTTTGTATGATTGCACTTTTTATGCACAGAGCATGTGTGTTTGTTTTTTGGATTTTGATTTTATTTATCCAGACATTCCATATAGCACTAAGAGACCATTTTGTTTTGAGACACCAAAAAGGCCATGGTGGGGCTGGGTCCCCTGAAAAGGCCCCCAGTTTTTCTAGTGAGGAGGGGAGTTAGGGAGCTCCTTTGAGTGCCCCACTCCATCAATGATTTCCATGGTCCCAACCCTTGTGGGGAGAGACCAAGAAGATCTGTCCCTCCCGCGGTGTGTGACTGCAGAAGAAATGAAGAAGGGTACTTGGTGTCCACCGCTGGCCTTATTTTCTTCAAAGCGGAGCCACTGACCTCGGGGCTTCAAAAGAACAAAAATCTGTGTTGTCTGCACATATACAATCATTATTTAGGTTTGGAAATCTTTGATTTATTCACTGATACATTTTCTCTTTGAGATTCTTTGATAAAGTTGTATTAGTTTCGTTAGAGAAAGTATATATTTATGAAATGTGAAGCCAGTATTAAAATTTGCCTTTTTTGGCTGTCAACATGCATGTGCTGAGTCTTAGTCATCACATTGGTATCTGGCGTAAGATGTAAGGTGTTAAAAGGATGTGTGGCCCATATAAGGACTTCTATCTTCAATATTAAGGGTTCCTGTTTACCACCTTGAGATGTCTACTTTGTCCCTGGATGCTGACTCAGGCCGGATTCCACCTGGTTAGTTCCTTTGGGGCTACGCGCCTATTGAAGGGACAGGAAGGGCTGACTAATGTTAGCGATCGCTATGTACTGGACGCTGCAGGGGATTCCCCCAGCTATTGTCCAAAAAGCACATGGGAAAAACATTAATAAGATGTCTAAGGTGTGATGTGAGGCAAGGGGAAGAAATAAACTCAAAAAAGCAGAATGTGGTGAAAAACCAAGTAATAGGAGAATGGAAAAAAAAACTCAAACCAACTTCAAATTCAACAAAGCTAAGGAGTTACCAAGTGATTTCCTTTTAGAGATTTAGCTATTTCACAGCAACATAGTTTTTTGGCTAAGTAGCTTCACACCATAAATATATGTTATAATAAATAATATTATAATAATACTCCTGACATTAAATGATTCTTAATATTGCTTAGCACTACATTTGGTGTAGTAGGCAGATATAATTTGTCAATTAGTATGTAAGTGTGCTATTAAAGTAATTTATATGATTTGACATACACTTGATTGGGCGTACCTTTTTTGCTCTTTGTATTCCAAAAAATGTTTTTAGTAGTGTTTAATTAATTTGTTGAATATTTAGCTTTAAATGTGTTTTTTTTATATATATATATTCCATAGCTTGGTATTCTTTGTGGATATATAGTTTCATAGAACACTGCATTTTAATCCCAGAGAAAACAGAGTTTGTGATACCCTTAAGCGGGTGACGTAAGAGTAAGGTTAAGTGTTATATAACCTTACCTCTTCTCAGAGGTAACTTGTTCAAGTGTAAACATAAAGTCTAGACATATTATTGTTCATTTATAGAGGAACGTCAGATTTCACAGCCCTGAACAATGTATGTCATAGAACAAAGTGGTTATATCCATAAGAGATAAGAAGTATCCAGAAGTGAATGAAGTTAGTCAAGTAGCCACACACATTTCCATATACTGTATTTCGCTGTGAGGTTCATAAACTTGACAATCACAAAACAGACTTTTACAGGAAAATTAACATTGCCTATTTGGGTTTTATTTAGATTTTATATGGGCAGACTGTAAAGTCACAGTGCTTTTAGCCACATCTGAAATACTGCCAGATTTTATCCAGGCAGACCAGATCATAACACTGGCTACACTATAGGATCCTGAAAATAATTGACACATTTTTATTTGGCTTCAATTTTTGCTTTTATGGTATTCTATTGACATCATCATAAACCATGTGTTTCTGGAGCCTCTGTGTTAGCAAAAATCTGTTTTCCTGATCAAAGTTTTCATCTCTATATGTTTTATCGCAATACCACCATTGTTTATCATGTTTTTATAGCTTGATTATGCAGATTTGTTAAATCTTTTGCTAGCCACTGTGTTAGCCCATTTTCCTGTTCGTATTTTCTTGAACATTCAGACAGATATTTGTGCTTGTAAAGCAAGCATTTTACATATCCCATGTAAAAATTCTTTCTGTTCTCATTGAACGTAGGGGGAGAGGGGGTGGCCAGTGGTGAAGTCATCGTCTCTCCCCTGTCTCTGGGTCTCCAGGTGATATGAGCTCATAGAATCACAAAGAGGAGGGCACTAGAAAAAAACCTTTTAACCTCTCCTCCCTCTCCTTCTCTGACTCATGTACAGCCTGCACCAGGCAGGAAAAAACAGCTCTGTTTGCCTTGTCTGATCCTGTTTGTGACACACATATCTGCAGGGAGGGAGAAGGAGGGGGCTGTCCTTTCCGCCACCCACTGCTTACAGACAAAATACAGGGGCAGCACAGAGGACAGGAAGAATAAGGAGCACTTGAGATCTAAGGATATGAGACATACTGCAATGTCACTAATCAGATTGTCAGCTCAATGAAACCGTAGTACCCGCCCAGTGTCTGAGATATTATGGCTGTTAATTGCCTGTTGTCTTTGTTTATTATAGTTAAATTGGTGGTGTGGAATTTTTACTGATGTGCATTTTTGATGGGTAGCTGCAGAGACTTGGCTGGCATCAAATGACTTAAGTCACATGCAACCGGCAACTCTCAAAACAATATATATTCATTAAAATACAAGTTATGAGTTAATGTGATTATGTGAATGCCTGCAACTTTAAATTTTGCAATGTCATAAATCCCTTCTACCACGTAGGCTCCATGACAATCTACCAAACTGATAAATTAGAATTAACAAATAAAATGAAAAAACAGGGGACCCCAGAATACCATAATAATTTAGGTTAATTATGTACCTACCACACCAGCACCACTAAGTGCAGCAGGTTGGGGATGAGGTCCATCTATTGCACCTTTTGCAATCACTGGGCGCCTCCTTTGCGGATATTAAATGCCTATGGCATCCTTGTCAGCTAAAGCCCACCCTACATAGTTGTAGAGGATATAGGGATTTTATATATATATATATATATATATATATATATATATATATGAAACGGACTCGTGAAGTATGGTTGGGCAAGTGTTATCCTTTATTTTACAGTGGGCATGGAATGGTGTGAGCTCTCCATGCCACCCCCAGGGTTTTAAAACTTATTTTTAATTTTCCAATTCCTTTGGATGTGGCATAGAGGCCATGGGGGTCATTGGAAAAATCTATGTTACCAAGTATAAATTAGTATATCCATCTACACAGAATATTGTCTAACTTGGCTACTGCAAACTTGCCCTGGCTGCAAACTCAATCATTAGTAAATAATAGAGGCAATTTTCTGCTGTAATGAAAAGCACAGATGATTTGCCAGATTTATTTAGTTTATTTTTTTTTTTGCTGCTGAGCTTTGCTTCTGTATATAGAATATAAAACCTTCTTTACACATGGGTAATTAGAAGCCACTCCATAAGGGCATCTGCATTAAAGTACCTTTAATGCAAACGCCCTTATGGAGTGGCTTCTAATTACCAATGTGTGAAGTAGATTTTTGAACGTATTGATGTTAATGGTGAGATAGATCAATTTACATCCAACATATTTTTTTTTAACAAAATTGTTATAGCAAGCCAAGTTTATAGGAAAACATTTGCTTCACACTGCCCAAGAGGTCACGAAGACTTTGGGAAATAAAATCGTTTATTCATTAAGGCATGGCCAGAGTATATTACTCAGATATAACCCATGGTATCATCTCAACAACTTTTGAAGCTACTTTGAACTGATTTAGATGTTATACTTGGTGTGGTCCATTACAATTTTGGACCCTGACAAGCACAATATAACTGTTTTTCGTACTTGGCAAAATTCAGAAACTCCTAGGAAACACTCCTAATCAGTTGTGACAATCTTTTTGTTTGAGCCAAATCCTCATTACTCCTGGGCCAAGACTTTTGACTCATGGTTACTCCAGGAAAGTGAGTGTTGCTTGAGGAGCTTTTTAATATATTTATTAGTGATATTCCAGAACGTCTTAATGGTAAGGTATGTATTTTTGCTGATGATACAAACGTAGACTTTCCGGGTGTAACAAGTCAAATAAATGAGTTCAGTAAATTAGAAGAATGGTTGAGAGTGTTGCAGTTGCAGTTTAATGTTGATAGATGTAAAATAATAAACTTGAGACATAAAAATCCCAAGGCAGAATATAGCATTGGGTGCACTGTTATGGACTATGGAAGAGGGATTTGGGAGTAAGTATTTCTTCTTTTGTGGTTTGCAGGATAGAAATTATTAATATGAATAGGTTTGATGAAAGAAGAGAAAGGGGAGATGTAACATAAACATTTGCATACTTAAATGGATTTAACAACGTACAGGAGGGAAGCTTATTTGAAACGTGAAGAGATGTCCGAACAAGAAGTCATAGTCATAAACTAGAAGGTCACAGACTTAGATGTAATGTAACGAAGTTTTACTTTACTAAAAGGGTTGTAGATAAATGGAACAGAATGCTTTTACTTTGTGTTCCAAAAAAAAAGTTGGAGACAAGTTCAATATTCAATAATAGGGAGAGTTTGTGTAAGGAGTTATTTAGATTGTTTGCCCAGGATAACTAATCTAAACTATCCACACTTCTTACATAGGCAGCCACATAATGACAAATTTATAGGTTGTTTACAGGTACAGAGACACATTGAGGTTAAAAAAAGCCTATCAGTGCTATGCTGCCTCCTGGCTGTGGGTAGCTACCATGATGTGGCTTCAAACCTGTATTTTGCTCATTGTCTACCAAAGTTAAGATTTTGGCCCCACACAGCCTATGAAGATGTGGACAGCTCTAGGGTATCTAGTGTGGCTAGTATGAGTGTGGCTCATGTGGGGCATTCATGACTACTTCTGTAGAATTTATAGTGACCTAAAAATAGGAACCACTCAATGCAGGAAACGTTAAAGGTGGAACATACATTTAATACTTGGAACACTTTGTACACATTTACAAATATGATATAGATATATCTATTAGAGTGTCACATACTTAATGCCCACAAGGTGGCTCGTGTTGTATATCTGACAGCTATCATTTCGGTTGAGGAAAATATGTGAATGTTCCAGATATCTTTTCTCTCATTTCAATAAGTTGTCACATAAATTATGTTTTTTCTGGCAGAAACGTGGCCGTACATACTGTGGTTATGAACATTATTAAATGTGTTGACTGAAAGGAAAATAATGGACACACATATTTATAATAAATGGAAACATATAATTTGGAACCTTAGCTCATGGAAAATATGTGAAAATAAGTTTCCATAACTGTAGCATGGGAAAAAGATAAGACCTATTATAATTATATTGTAAATATCTGTATTTATAGATAGATGAACTTCTACCTGATGACCACAATATTTTGAAATTTGTGACTGGTCACACTGGGAAATATTGTAATAAATAGTACATTTTATAAAACTAAATGCATGTTCATTAAGTAGTAAGCTGCTTGTGAGTTGTGGTGAAATAAAGAATTTCCAGTTTCCCCTAACCCTAGCCTGTTATTTTCTTTATTTGTCCTCTTTGCCCATTCTTTCTTTATCCACCTTTCCTTCCCTTATCCCATTAATTTCAGCCTCTTTTCTTCTCCTATCCTATCGTCACATTTTAATTACTTATCATATAACCTATAGTGATGTTGCAGACCTTGCACTGCTGTGATATGGAGGGTTGCGTAACTCAGGAGCGTACCTAGCGTATTTGGCACCTGGGGCGGATCCTGTATGTGCCCCCTCCACACACACACACTTTAAAACTGCATAGCTTCTATGGTTATCTGGCGCAGACATTGAAGGTGGTACAGCATTACTGTTATCATTATATACTGAGGCAGACATTGACGGTGGTACAGCATAACACCTATCACTATATACTGAGGCAGACATTGACGGTGGTACAGCATAACACCTATCACTATATACTGAGGCAGACAATGACTGTGGTACAGCATAACACCTATCACTATATACTGAGGCAGACATTGACAGGGGTACAGCATTACACCTATCACTATATACTGAGGCAGACAATTACGGTGGTACAGCATAACACCTATAACTATATGAGGCATACATTGACGGGGGTACAGCATAACACCTATCACTATATACCGAGGCAGACATTGACGGGGTACAGCATTACAGCTATCACTATATACTGAGGCAGACATTGACGGGGGTACGGCATAACACCTATCACTATATACTGAGGCAGACAATGACGGTGGTACAGCATAACACCTATCACTATATACTGAAGCAGACATTGATGTGGTGTAGGCCTACCACTACCACAGTGTCTGGCTTAGTAGTAGGGATGCACCGAAAGGAAAATTCAGCATATATGGCCGAAACCAAAAATGACCCCCCCACCATTAAAAAAATCTCACACGTTTATTAAAAGTAAGTAACACAACAAAATTGGACAAAAAAAATCAATAACAATATTAATATATATATAAATATATATATATATATATATATATATATATATTAATTGTTAACAGCAATCACACTCCTATCATGCCCAGGCACACCCAGATTCTAGCATGTACTGGTTACCTGGGCATGATAGGAGTGTGATTGCTGTTAGCAAACATATTTATATATTAATATTGTTATTATTATTGTTCACATGTGAACTCAGCACTAGAGGCATAGAATCAGACATACAAATCCCGTATTTGCAGGTATAATAATGTATGGAAACATAGCATTGCAGGTATAGATCAACTGGAAATCACATAAACACTTAGCAATAAAGGTAGAGATAAAATCCCCTAAGTTACAGGCATAGATGACAGGATGCACACCCCAAAGCCAGCCCTGGCGTCCACACTGCCCACAAAGAACCTGACCAGCACCCAAATTACACACATTGGATTTACCATCTTTGTGTCCAAACAGACCAGCATGAGTCAACTTTGTCCCCAAACGGCCCGGCCTGTGTCATCTTTGTCCCATAAACACCTTGCCTGTGTCATCTTGGTCCCCAAGGCTCAAACATCGTGCTTGTGCCATCTTTACCTTTCCACAAATCAATTATACATCTATGATGCACACAAACACTTTTACAGTCACTCACTAATTAACACTTTTATTCACATAATTAATTCACACAATCATTTATTCATTCACACATTCATTAATGCATTCTCACAAACTCATTAATTATCTCCCTCACTCAGACAATTCATCCACACATTCTTTCATTCTCACTCATTCACACAATGCACACATTGATTCATTCTACCCCCTTCCTTGCTTCTCACTATCTACCCCCCTCTTGTCTCGCTTCCCCCCCCCTACCCTCTCCCCCTTTGTAGTTAAAAGCAAACAGGTTTTGGACTTACCATCCAGAAGTCCTGCGGTGGGAGCGTGAGACCCCCGTCTCCCTGCTCTGCTGAGGCGCACCCTGCTTCACTGCTGAGCACCGGAATATGGTGCAGGGCAGAGTGGGGGTGGGGATGCAGGGTGTGAGTGTGGGTGCAGGGCAGAGTGGGGGTGGGGGGGATGCAGGGCAGGGTGTGAGTGTGGGTGCAGGGTTGGGTGCAGGGCAGAGTGGGTGCAGGGCAGAGTGTGGGGGCAGGGCAGAATGTGGGGGCAGGGCTGGGTGCAGGGCAGAGTTGGAGACTGGGTGCAGGGGCACAGTGCAAAGTGCTGGGGCACGGTGCAAAGTGCTGGGTGCAAAGTGCCAGGGCTGGGTGCAAAGTGCTGGGTGCAAAGTGCAAAGTGCTGGGTGCAAAGTGCAAAGTGCTGGGTGCAGGGTACAAAGTGTTGGGTGCAGGGTGCAAAGTGAGTGGTTTAGGTATTAAAACTAGTTTGATAAATATTGTGTTTGGGTTCTCGTAACAAAATAAGAATGTTAATGTAAATTTTAAGTTGTTTTTTTAACATCCATTAAATTTTAAATAAACGAAAAGTTTGCATATTGTTTTTTTTTTATCCGATTAATCGAAAAAATAAATCGGCCAACTAATCGATTATTAAAATAATCGTTAGTTGCAGCCCTAGTGTCAATATCAAATAACAGATTGGTTAAGTATCTTTTTACCTTTTTTAATAATAAAAATAATACCTTTTTTATTGGATTAACAGAATTTTGAAATGACTAGTCTCAGCTGCTGTTTCTGTATTAGCAGACTATATTATGACATCAGATGATAATGAGCAGGAGGTTCTGTGGCTGAAGTAGCGGAGGAAGCTGACTTTAGCATTTTTACCCATTCGCATACCTGGGAACTCTCTGGGTTTGACCCGGAGATTGCCAGGTGAGTGCTGCTCCTTCGGTTATCGGGGTCAAGACCCGAATCCTCCAGGTCACAGGGTCTTGACACGGCCCGCCCCGCCCATTTTTCCTTTAAATGGGGGTGTTTCCCGGTGCCGTCAGCACTCCCCCAATGTCAGCGGGACCGCCCGCCGACGTCAGTGTGCAGTCCTGGCCGCGTCCCGCAAGGGAAGGCTCCGGGTAGCCGGAGCCCAGAAGTTCCCAGGTATGCCCATTCAGGGTACCGAGATCTTTTACAGTATGCGTGTCTTCAGTGCTGAGCGCCAGGATGTGACATCATATCACTTGAATCAGCATTAATAGCTGATGTTCTTCATTATGGATTAGGGACAGAGAGGTCTGTATAAATAGACCTCACACTCCTTTTATTTTGTGCAAGGGAGGTCTATGATCTCTCCAACCAGCCCTTCTCCAACAGTGCCACCATGCAGGCAGTTGCCAATGGCATTTCAATACGGCTGCACATAGGGGTGCAATATTATTTAGGGGCTGGCCCCCTCTATCTGCCCAGCAATTCCACTGTAATGGATAAGTCTGCACACAGCACGTACAAAAAGAGAGACACACCACTCTTGCAGGTAAGAGGTGTGGGCAGGTGAACCGGCAGGTTGTTTGGGGGAAAAGATGGCACAGGCAGGCTGGGGCACTGACCAGCTGTTTGGGGACAAAGCTTTCACTGACAAGCTGTTTGGTGGCAAAGATGACACAGGCAGGATTTTTGGGGGGCAATGACAAGCTGTTTGGGGACAAAGATGGTACTGACAGGTGCTGTTTGGTCACAGGGATGGCAGAGGCAGGTTGTTTGGGGCAGTGACAAGCTGTTTAGTGGCAAAGATGGCACAGACAAGCTGTTAGGGGACAATGATGGCACAGACAAGCGTTTTGGGGGCTAGGATTGCATTGATAAGCTGCTTGGGGCAAAGCTTATCAAGCTAATTGGACAAGTTGTTTGGTAACGTTAGGGGATCCCGGGACTACGTGGTTTCTAGTTATGCCCCTGACTTCCAACCTTTAGACACTGTCCTCCAGTCCTGCCTGGACTTGCAGCATCCGCTGCAGAGCACTGAGCTCTGTCTATATGGCATGTCTGTGCTGATGCTACAAAGTGCCAGCGCTCAGCTTGTCCTTCAAGTGCACTGCTAGCTAGCTGGACTCTGGAGAGTGGCATTGTGTGTCTCCTTGTGAAAACAGCCCACTAGATCAACAGGGAACAAGTAATACAGGGGTTGCAGAAAGAGAGGATAAATGCTGGGGTAAAGCAGGGAAATCTACTACCTTTGCCTTGAAAACAGCATCGATTGTTCTAGGTACAAAGTCAGGGATTTTGTAGGCATATAGCTAGGTGTATGAATAAATAATGATGCCAAACAGGTGATCATCAATTTAATATGTTGAAGGAATAGAATTGGGTAAGAAACAGCCAAACTCACAAGGTAAGATTGTTGAAGACAGTTTGATGTCAAAAGTTATACACCATGTCAGGTCTGTACATCAGCAAGCTCTCTCCCAGACCGGAGCTTCCGTTCGCAACCAGAAGATGTCCAGCATTGCTGAGCATCGGCAAAAAAAAAGTGGCACCCTGGTATACCCATATACTGTCTGAAGAAGTCTAATCAAAAGTGCTCTTGCAGCCAAGAAGCCATACCATCAATGTTAAAACAAGGTCGAGTGACTCAACTATTCAAAAAAACACTGGGGAGCTGGGGTGCAGAAAATGGCAGCCAGTGCTCTGGACTGATGAGTCAAAAAATTAAATATTTGACTGTAGCAAAAGACAGTTTGTTAGCTTAAGGTCTGTAGAGTGGTACATGATTTTTACAGGCTGCAGTAATGCATGGTGCAGGTTTCTTGCAAGTTTGGGTCAGCATTTCCGCAAATGGAGTTGGAATTTAATGGTCTCCCCAATGTACAGGCAGATACGTATCCATCATGCAATACCATCAGAGAGGCACCGGATTGGCCCAAAATGTATTCTGCAACATGACAACGGCTCCAGGCATGTCGCCAAAGTCATTAAATATCATCAGCATAAAGAAAAACAAGGAGTCCTAGAAGTCATGGTATGGCCCACACAGAGCCCTCAGCATCATCAAGTCTGCCTGGGATTACATGGAGAGAGAAAAAGAAACTGAGGCTACCCAAATCCACAGAAGAACTGTGGTTATTTCTCCAAGATGTTTGGAACAACCTACCTGCTAAGTTTCTTAAAAAAAAAAAATGCATGGTGGGACTGTTCCTGTTTTACCCATTATTATGTGACATCTACTCAATTGTAGGTGCACCCAGCTTAATGTAGAAAAGCTAGAATGGCCACAACCAAAAAAGGAGCGGATTCTGCTTCTACCATATTGCGCATTCATCTAATTATACAACATGTGCTAATGCACACCTTAATTATTAATTGTACCCTTCTTGCAAGGTCTGGCAGGTTTCTCTAGCTAATCAGTCAGCAGAACATTTAGCTTTACGGTAAGCCACTAGGCTTGGCACTGCCACACAAATAATTATAATGTGACTCTCATTATCTTTCTCGATCTGTCCTACGCCTAGAAATGGGCATGTATATCTTCATCCCTTAAAATATTAAACTTTTTGTGACATATGACATGGTGCAAGGAAATGGGGAATTTGGGCAAATACTGGATATTGAATATCCACTCTGAATGTTTTTTGCATGTTTTTTTTAGGATTAACTGTCAAGTACTAATTGTTTTTTTGTTTTGTTGGTCAAACACAATTTCATTCATATTCTGGTGAAACTAGTTTCTGTTTTATTGTGGACTTGAAATATCCTTGAAATGGCTTGCAATGTTATAGATATACGCTTTTTAAGAGCTACCATTATTTTAAATTGCAGCATTAAATTACTATAACCAAATGCAATGAAATGTTTGTATGGCAGAAAATCCAACACTTAATAAACAAAGATCTGGCTACAGGTGAGTAAAAATCCTCTGGTCAAGGTCAGATGATCTGAGTAGGCAGAACCTCACGCTCGTGACCATTGCGGCCACAAAATAAAGCCAAATCAAAATAAAGTGTGTTAGTATTAAGTTGCATGCCACGCTAGGTCTATGCCCTAGCTATAATCATAGTAAATAGCTTATTGAGGACTAGGGTTGTATTGTTTTCTTCTGCTTATTTATTCAGACCGTATATTTCCAAGGGAATTTGTCTATTGTAATCCTAAGAAGGCAAGTCTATTAGAGAATAAACTTTCAGCAGTTCCTCTTTGTTTTTACAGCCTTCATAAAAGATAAATAGACCTCCGCTCCACAGGGAGACACCAATAAATTGTGAATGGACTGTGTAGCTATGATATGTATTAAAGTGCATATGGTGGCTGGAATGCCCATAGGAAATGTATCACCACCCTTACCCGACACATTTGTCCAATCGGGTTCCTGATTTCAGTTCCATACGTAAGACAGCATAGTAAATAAAATGTTAATAAATGTTTCCATTGTTTAATTAACACACAATCGTCTTATTCAACTGTGGTAAAGACAACATTGTTTTCATTAACACTCACAAATCATCATGAGGTCCAGCAATTGTTTACAGCAGTTCTGTCACTTTAACCCCTTGATGACAATTGCCGGTCCGGGCACGTCACGGAAATTCATGTCGATAACGACAAATGACGTGCCAGGACCGGCACGTCATTAAACGGGTGCAGAAAGCGATCTATTTTCGCTTTCTGCACCGAAACGGCGTTGCTGTAATGCCTCGACCTCGAGGCATTCAGCAACGCCATTATCGGCACAAAGGGGCCATCTCTGGCCCCTCCCCGGGGCGTCAACATCCGCCATACTTTGTATGGCGGCGGACACCCGTTTTAAAAGCGTTTAGGAGGCGATCAACGATCGCCTCCTAAACTTAAATGGTGTCGCTGGAATGCCTCGATCAGGAGGCATCCAGCGACACCAAACACTTACCTTTGGATGGGCTGTGACCGCTCCGGAGAGCGGTCACAGCCGCAGCTGCCGGTGATCTTCGCCATCTGCAAGATGGCGGCGGTCCGGGAAAATTCAATAAAGAAACAATAAAGTCTAAAAAGTTCGCTAGACGGTCTCCAGACCCTCTAGAGAACTCTGGCTCCACTTGCAGGTTGAATATAGGTACTGCATTCAACCATGCAAGTCAATGGAGCTCAGCTTTCTAATCACAGTGTGATTAGAAAAAATAAATTAAAAATAAAATAAAATTAATAATAATTAGAAAAAAAATAGTAAAAAAACAGTAAAATGTAAAAATAATTTCCCACTGATGTCACTATCAGGGGAACCTTCAAGTTGAAAAAAAATGTTAAAAAAATAAAAAAAAAAGGCAAAAAAAAATATATATATATAAAAAATATATTTTTGTGAGCAAGTCCTAAAATTAGCATATTAGCTTAAAACAATTCTCGCATGGAAAGAGTTAAAATACTGGCATATTAAATGCCCATGGGGTGTCTACTTTTAAAAAATGTATGATTTGATGGGGTAAATTGAATTGGCCGGGTTCAACAAGGTCCCAATTAACACGGGGGGAAGGATGGCCACACATCTAATTTCCAATTAGAAAAATGCACACGTACCAAATGTGGCCTTTTAGTTCCCCCCAAAAATGACAAACCCATGCATGTGGGGTATCACTGTACTCAGGAGATGTTGCTGAACACATATTGGGGTGTCGTGTGACAGCGGCATATACC
Source organism: Spea hammondii (assembly GCA_029215755.1). NCBI lineage: Eukaryota > Metazoa > Chordata > Amphibia > Anura > Pelobatidae > Spea > Spea hammondii. The sequence continues at coordinate 28,484,452 of JARDYJ010000007.1, forward strand.
AGGAGCTGTAAATTCATACATAAAGTAGGTGTGTTTGGGAAAAATACACACACAAAAATACTACTGCAAACTTTAAAAAAATGCTGGTGGTAAAATGTGTGCATGCAAAGAGTTAAAATACCAGCATTTAAAATACCCTGGGGTGTCTAGTTTTCAAAAATATATGGTTTTGTTGGGCATACTGAAATGGCCCGGCTCAAAGATGTACCAAATAGGACACGGGCAGTGGATCCCCAAATGCCAAAGTTCAACATTGAAAAATGTGCATGCCCCAAATGTGGCTCTTTTGCCCCCGAACAGCCAGGCAAAATCATTCATGTGGGGTATCACTGCGCTCAGGAGATGTTGCTGAACACATATTGGGGTGTTTTGTGATAGTGACATATACGAGAACTTTTTAATTCATACCTGAAGTAAAATGTGTGTGACAAAACAAATGGAAAAAAATGACTATCACAAAGTTTGACAAAGACTGGTGGTAGATATGGTGCATGGAAAGAGTTAAAATACTAGCATTTGAAATACCCTGGGGTGTCTAGTTTTCAAAAATATATAGCTTTATTGGGCACACTGAAATGGCCCGGCTCAAAGATGTACCAAATAGGGCATGGGCAGTGGATCCCCAAATGCCAAAGTGCAACATTGAAAAATGTGCATGCCCCAAATGTGGCCCTTTTGCCCCCAAACAGCCAGGCAAAATCATTCATGTGAGGTATCGCTGTACTCAGGAGATGTTGCTAAACACATATTGGGGTGTTTTTTGATAGTGACATATACCAGAACCTGTTTATTTATACCTAAAGTAAAATGTGTGTGAAAAAACAAATGCAAAAAAATTACTACCATAAAGTTTGACAAAGGCTGATGGTAGAATAACTGCTTGGAAAGGGTTAAAATACCAGCATTTGGAATACCCTGGGCTGTCTAGTTTTCAAAAATATATGACTTGATGGGGTAAATTGCATTGGCCGGCTTCAAAGATACCCGAAATGGCACATGGGGGGAAGAATTACCAGATTTGGAAAAAATGGCTTTGAAATAGCAAAACGGTACCTGTACTTATTGCTCCATAACGTGCAGAAAAAAGCAAAAAAACATAAAAACATTGGGTATTTCTAAATTCAGGACAAATAGTAGAATCTATTTAGCAGGTTTTTTTATTACCTTTTATAGATGAGTAAAAGATTTTTCAACTAAAAGTTAGAAACAGTCATTTTTTTCTAAATTTTTCACCATATTTTATACTTTTTTTAATAGTAAATAATACGATACAATCAAAACAATGTCATCTAAAGAAAGCCCTTCTTGTCCTGAAAAAAACAATATCTAATGTGTGTGGGTTCAGTAAACGGGAAAGAAGAAAATTACAGCTAAACACGAGCAGCGCAGAAATGTTAAAACGGCCATTGTCACGAAGGGTACAAAAAGTAAAATCAGCCTTTGTCACGAAGGGGTTAAGGGAAAATAATATGCTCATTCAGCATATATCATACTTGTGTGTTTAAACTAGAACATCCAGCCCTAGATAATAACATGCAAAATTGTTATATACAAGTTTTGCTGGTTTGATATAGGGTGGGGACTTCTTGGCATACATGAGTGGGTTACGGCTAAAGTATATAAGGAGAAAGCAAATCCACCAGCAATGTTCTGCTGCTAATTGATCACTATTCTACTGGGTAAGTCTTTGCTGATATATATATCTTTTAAGTGTGTTGAGACTTTCCCTCCTGTGTTAAGAAGATCTCATATTTACATCCCCCTTATGGATCAACCTAAGTTTGTTTACTATACATGTTGCTTTGTTCCCCTTCTTATTGCAACTATGTATTTCTTTCCCCTATGTGTATGCCTGTTTTTTCCTAAAAGAAAAGATATCACGACACCTAATTTCTGGTTTCACCTCAGCATTTAGTAGGCTCTGGTTAACTACTTGCTTACTGATCTTTCATGCATCCTAAAGTCTGATGAGCAGTTTTAAAAGGAACACGGTCATCAATAGAGTGTGGCCCGGTGACACTACCTGTGTGTCTGACTGAGCAAGTCAGATTGAGTTGTAGGGCTTAAATTTTCCTCAACCACACAGATGTATTATGCAGCGATCTACAGCACTAAGCGGAAAGGCTTTATATTTTAACATTCTGTTAAGTGCTAGTGATTTTAATTACAATTGATGGGATAATTAATGCAATCAACCTTGTCTAATACACCAAGAACTCAGAGGGGATAAGCTAGTATATCCCAATTAGTATATCTTACTGCATCTGAGTATGAGATTCTTTATAATAATAGCCAGGAATATGATCAATTTTATCAAAGAATCACTAAAATGATCTTTACACTCATGGAAAATCTTGAATACAATTTTAAAATAAATACATAGCCTCATATAAATACCATGTAAAAAAAAATTAAACATGAGTCTGAAAAAAACCCATAGATGTATAAAAGTGGACAATACAGGGATAAGCCTACCTGTATTGAATGTAAGATTGCATTACCGAGAAGAGTGGCAGTACTAGTGTTGTACAGATATTTGGAGAACACTTGATTTTTCTGCCAGGAACAACAGGTGAATGGAGGAGTAAAAACACAGAACACACTAGTGATTTTAGTGCAAACAAAGGTTGCAACAGTTCATTTTTAAGCCAAAAATCTTGACTTTGCTGTAGATAGTGCAGTAAGGTGAAATATTATACAGCATATATTCAGGTATCTGTAGATGGAAAAAATTTTTTAGTGCATTATACAGTTATCACATGGAACTTTTAAATGGAATGTAGGGACATTGAGAAACTGTCTTTAAAAATTATTGTGAAGTTTACAATATTTGTTTGATCCTTAATAAAAAAAATGTTAAAATAGTGTATAGTATATTTGAATGCACAATAATTTCTGGTTATGTCCAGGGTTGTTCTATTCCTCTAAGCAACGATGAGCAAGTGTCTCCTGGATGCTGCAGACTGTGTTAAAAAAGTATTCTTAGAAAACTGTAATAGTGACCAGCTACTAATAGGTAAAGCCTTGGACGATCTAATTGAACGGGAATATGGCGACGTGATAAAGGTGAGTGATACATATCCCCAGCCTGTGGTGGTTAAAATGCACTTGCCCTCTTAAAACATTATGATTATCACTGCATAATTACGCAAATCTGGCATAATATAAAAAGTGAGATTTAGAAATTAATTATTTTAAGAGAGCGAGAAGCCATGCAATTGCCATTAACAAATTAAGTTACACATAAGCATTGTGAACAGCCTTCTTAACTTTATGTTCTCAGTTTTTCTTTTAACTATTCCTCCCCATAAGGTCATTGACCCTTTATTCTTTTATATTCATACATATTAATAGAAAATAGTGCAGCTATTTCTGGGATTAATTTGCAATGTATTTGTTCTCTGGCACCTAAAAAAGTTAAATGCATTCTAATCTATATCTGTATAGATCATAAATTTGCTAGTTCCCACAAAGATTATAATTGTATAGCTGCTGAATTAGCCCAAAATAATCCAGTCAGTCAAGTGACATTGTTGAAGATATTTGTACCTTGCACAACAGTTTGTTTCATTGCAGAGTCAGAACAGGTCACAGACTTTTAATTGACAAGGCGTGGGGAGTTCTGTCATTTTCCTATGATTGATATTATGAATTTTAAATTATTTTTTTTTTACCAAACTATACTTTGATGTTTCTGTATTTCGGAAAGAATAGAAATAATTCCCTAAGGGAAGCTGTACAATTAATTAATCAGGCACTATCATGCATCTGCACACAAGCACCCATTTGTAGAGTGGATGGAGGCACCTAATAGGGGGGGGGTTATAATGTCCAAAATCGACACTAAATTATTGAAAGTGACTGATTTTCTTAACAAAAGTGAGTGGGGCATATGTAGGAATAGGCAAATTTATAACTACACTCTAGTCCAGGTATTTCCATCATTTTCTTAAAAATAGAGCAGTTGTGGGTCAGGCAAATTAATGTATTTATTTTCAGTATCATAAGTGGAATTTCCTAATAATTGAACTATTTTGTTCCTGCAGAATCCAAAGAACCCAGAGGTTGTTAGTGGTTTATTGAAAAAAGCTGAACCATACAAGAAACAAGGAATGCCTTTTAAGGTGTATCTAGCCCTTTTCTGTGAGATTTGTGAATTTCATTTTAATGGAGAAATCGGAGTTAAAGAAGATTAAAGTAATTGTTACAGTTAAGCCACAGAATGTCTAGTCTGGGATAAAATTTGCTTTATTCACAAATAAAACTAAAGTGCTAAATCTGACTCATTTTGCTTTACTCTGTAATGTTTAAAACAATGTTCCATGACATACCACAGTCTGCTTATTTTACTAAATGACTTCTAAAGTCTCAATACTATCCTAATAACTGCATAATATACTAAACTATATCATTCTTATTTGCTGTTGAAGTACTCAGGGTAGGGCCCTCTGGCCCATTGCACCACTGAATCAGCACACCATCCATGCCCATCTTTTCCTGATTTTCTAACGCATATTGATGTGATGGGATTGGGACTACATCAGTACATTAAAAAAGTCATCATACACAGGATGCCTGAAGCCACAATTTAGTGATAATCTTTTTTAATAAGATCTGCAGATCTGCCACACCAACAGCCAAACACACACACCCACCAGGACAACCTTTGCCACACCAACAACCAAACACACACACACCAGGACAAGCTCTGCCACACCGACACCCAAACACACACACACCAGGACAGGCTCTGCCACACCCAAATACACACCAGGATAGGCTCTGCCACACCCACACCTAAACACACACACTAGGACAGGTTCTGCCAACATCCGGACGGGCTAAGCTACAATAATAAAAAATATATATTTTCCACACTGCTTTGTCATAGACTCCCCCCTTTTGTGTTTTTGCCCCTTGTTTATCGCCCCCAGCCAGCACTATGTGTATGCCACACCAACACCCAAACATACACACACACCAGGACAGGCTTTGCCACATCGACACCCAAACACACACACGCTAGGACAGGTTCTGCCACACCGACACCCAAACACACACACACCATGACAGGCTCTGCCACTCTCACACATAAACACACACACCAGGACAGGACAACATCCGGACGGGCTAAGCTACAACAATAAAAAATAAATATTTTCCACGCTGCTTTGTATCACCCCCATCAAGCACTATGTGTATTTATGCCCCCATTCTGCCCCTTACTTTAGTACTGATTTATGTAATGGCTCCAGCTGCCCCGCTTGTGTATTGATGCCACCAGCACAAATAAAATTCAATTCATATAACTTTTACATATTGCAGATAAAATGCTGCCTATACATCCCCCATACTGCGAGGCAGCATTTTATCTGCAATATGTAAAAGTTATATGTGTCCTGGAAAACATGGCCGATGTAGTCACCCTTATGCCCCCACCGCCTTGTGTATTGCCCTCAGCTAGCCCCACATTGTATATTTATCCCACCACCCAGCCCCCCCTTTAGTATTGATTTATGTGATGTCCCCAGTCAGCACCCCCTTGTGAATTAATGCACCTTCTTAAGTATCATGTCAGTCCTGGCACCCTGATTGCATCCACAGGATCTGCCCAACACCCAGATTGGAAGCATAGGACTTGCCACCTTTGCCCCAAACAGCCTGCCTGTTGCATCCTTGCCACTTACACATCCATGCTATCTCACATATATTCACTCATATACTCATTCACAGAAACTCAATCATTCACTAATTCACAGATACTCATTCATTCACTGATACTCACTCATTCACAGATACTGATCCATTCACTCATTCACAGATACTCCCTCATTCACAGATACTCATTCATTCCGACAATTATGTATACTCGTTCATATACCCTCCCCCACACCCTTACCTGAACTGCAGCTCTCTTGTTGGCGCTCGCAGACATCTGCAGGGGGCCACTAATTTCCTCTGCATTGCTCGCACTCTGTGCGCCCAACTTATCTTCCCCACCCAGGGGAAGTAGGAACGGAGCAGGTTCCTGTGACATGAGGTAAATTCACGTGACTCTGCTGGGTTCCTGCTTCCCTGTGAGCAATGCACAGGTAAGCAGCAGCACCCATGCAGAAGTGTTCACAGGGGTCGCCCGGGCCCCCTAGAGTAGCAGACTTAATGACAAGACTGTTTCTGACTCGTAGTACACTTTGGGACAAAGGCTGTTTAGCTGTAATTTTAAGGCAAGACAGGAGGCTTCCTATTTTGCATTACTTCCTTTACTGTCACCAACAGCAGCAAAGAAAGAGTTAATAAACGAACACAAACAACCAATATAAAACAGCATAAGGCAGGTATATAAACCCTGAGCGATCCCCTCATCTTCCTCTTTCACCAACGGCTAATAAGGTCAGTCAATATTATATTATATTGGGAGTTTTTCCTTCTCCCTAATTTATTTTGCGGTGCTTTTTCCGGTGTTTTCCCTGCATTATTATATTTGCTGCTTATCTCTTTATTGCTCTTTTTATTTATATTTTCCGTATTGTCCTTTTATTTACTCTTTGGGTCTTATTGTTATTATCATTATTGGTTCTTTTTCTTTTTATTATTCCTGTCTATCGTGTTGTTCTTATCCTCTTGCTTAGAGGACTGACCCATGCCCCGTGCGTGTCTGGTGTCCGTTCCTCCTCCCCTTCGGGGGTTACTTGTTTCTCTACCCCTACTTGTCATGGCAGCGCCGTTTCTCATCTTTGCCGGCTGCCGTCTCACCGGTTCTCCCGCGTTTCGCGGGAGGTCGGCGTCCTTGTTTGCCTCCGGCGGCCATCTTGGCTTAGCGGCGAGGTCTCGAGATAAGATTTGGATCTTGGATTTTTCCCGTTCGTCGGCCATCTTTGGTTTCTCTATTTTGCCTGTGTAGATGGCGGTGGCCATCTTGGGTTTGGCGCTCGGATCTCGCGTTTTTCTTTGTTAACCGTGAGTTATAGACGCCATCTTGTTTTCCCCGTATCAGCCTCATTTTGTTCCGTGTTCCTGTTGGCGTGCAGTGCTTAGTTCATCTCAGATCTGTGCAGTCTTTTCAGATTTACTATTTTGCCTTCTGCATTACCTCGGAGGAGTCAGGGTGAGCCCTGCTGGCGTATGTTACGATTTTGGAAATTATCTGTGTGCATTTATATTTATATATATTACTGCCATCTCCAGGCTGAGCCCCTGTGAAGTATATATTACTGCCATCTCCAGGCTGAGAGCCCTGTTGTCAGGAACCACTTTTTCGCTGCCTGAACCATGGCTTTTTCATACCTGTGGCATTTAAATCTGCTACCACTAGTGGCCACCCTCTGCCCTTGTTACCTGGGTTGAGCCCTAGTCCATACATCCAGCTGGGCCTTGTTATCTGGATTACCCTGCCTTTATGAACCTGCCCTGCCCTTCAGTCAGGGCCTTTGTATTGAAGTCTATGGACCTTCCTGCTGTGGCTCTGCACCTGCACCTGCACCTGCACCTGGTTCCCTGCTTTGTGTCCTTCCAAGTGGACTCCGTGCTTTGTGTCCTTCCAAGTGGACTCCGTGCTTTGTGTCCTTCCAAGTGGACTCCGTGCTTTGTGTCCTTCCAAGTGGACTCCGTGCTTTGTGTCCTTCCAAGTGGACTCCGTGCTTTGTGTCCTTCCAAGTGGACTCCGTGCTTTGTGTCCTTCCAAGTGGACTCCGTGCTTTGTGTCCTTCCAAGTGGACTAGCTGCTTTGTGTCCTTCCAAGTGGACTCCCTGCTTTGTGTCCTTCCAAGCGGGCTGTGTGCCTTTTGTACCCTTCCAAGCGGGCTCCCTGCCAAAAGACTTATTACCGGTATTTATTTTGCCATACGTCCGGTTTCTTGCTTTGACTGTATTACCCTTATTTAATGGTCCTGTTATATACATACAATACACTGCATTACCTGGAATTCTGCTTGTGGTGTCTTTGTTTGCATAATCATGCACCGTGGGTTACATACTGAACCCCAAGTATCCCCTGCGCATGGGCTCCTACCCGACCTGATCACCTGTGTCCTGACACCTGTGCAGTATATAGGCATTTCCTGTGTGAGCCCCCTGTTTGCTGGTCGGATTTAATATTTTGTGCCATACAATGTCTCAGGATAACCTTCCTTCTCAGGATGCCTTTATGGCCTGGTTGGAGACAAAATTCTCTAGTTCCATGGATTCATTTATGTCAAAAATGGCAGCCAATTTAACTCAAGGGCCAACACCTGCGCCCCCTAAGCCTGTTACCGTTCCCTCAGAATCTGACTCTGATAAATCAGACGAGGAGAATACCAATGTTAAACGCCTGTGGAAGGGCAGCAGCGTGTCCGCTGGTAAAGGCAAGGCCCCCGCCAAGCGCCCAAAATTATCTGATGCTCTCCATACTTCTAGCCGCCGGCTGGCTGGCGAGGACAGTTCGCTGCAGGAGCCGTTATCTATTGTGGATGAGTGGCGGGCTGATTCTTCCAATGAATCTGATGCCTCACTGAATCTGGCCTCGTCCAGAGATTTACACTCGCGTTTTATCCGTGAGTACTTGGTGGATGAGCCCCCCTGACCGACCTCCAGCACACCTCAGGCGCATCCGTCTCGCAACACATCACGTCCACGGACCTGCCGGTCCTGGATCCTACCGGATCCTTCCTTTTTGACCCCACCACCATGCGCCATCCCAGGGCCACCAAATGGGTTGCCCTATATATCCATAAATGGTTGCGTAAACCCCTTCCTAGGGAAGTTCGCAACAAACTCAGGGCCGAATGCCCCCGCCCTTGCATCCCGGACAAGGTTGCGGTTACCCCCGCCTTCGACCCCAACGTGGTCGCACTACTGGCTGCAAATAAGAGAGACCCTAGGAAGGGCCTGGAACAGGGCTTAAAATCGGCCCAAGACATAGTAACATAGTTCATAAGGTTGAAAAAAGACCAAAGTCCATCAAGTTCAACCTATATACATATTGTGTCCCTACTGTGTTGATCCAGAGGAAGGCAAAAAAAACCCTTATGAAGCAGATGCCAATTGCCCCATACCAGGGGGAAAATTCCTTCCCGACTCCAAATATGGCAATCAGAATAAATCCCTGGATCAACGTTCTGTCCCTATTAATCTAATATCCATAACTTGTAATATTATTGCTTTCAAGAAACACGTCCAGGCTCCTTTTGAACTCTTTTATTGAGTTTGCCATAACCACTTCCTCTGGCAGAGAGTTCCATAATCTCACCGCTCTTACTGTAAAGAACCCCCGTCTGTGCTGGTGTAGAAACCTTCTTTCCTCCAACCGTAGAGGATGTCCCCTTGTTATAGATACAGTCCTGGGTATAAATAGGTTCTGGGAGTGATCTCTGTACTGTCCCCTTATATATTTATACATAGTTATTAAATCCCCCCTAAGCCGTCTTTTTTCCAAACTAAATAACCCTAATTCTGATAATCTTTCTGGGTACTGTAGTCCTCCCATTCCCCTTATTACTCTGGTTGCCCGTTTTTGAACCCTCTCCAGCTCCACTATATCTTTCTTGTACACTGGTGCCCAGTACTGTACACAGTATTCCATGTGTGGTCTGACTAGTGACTTGTACAGTGGTAGAATTATTTCCTTGTCGTGGGCATCTATGCCCCTTTTGATGCACCCCATGATTTTATTTGCCTTAGCAGCAGCTGCCTGACACTGGTCGCTACAGGTAAATTTACTGTTAACTAAAACTCCTAAGTCCTTTTCCATGTCAGTCGTCATTAATTTTTCTTCCCCATGTGCATAACCTTACATTTATCTGTGTTGAACCTCATCTGCCACATCCCAGCCCAAGCCTCCAACCTATGCAGATCCATTTGTAATCGTGCACTGTCCTCTATTGTGTTAACCACGTTACAGAGCTTAGTATCGTCTGCAAAGATTGATACTTTACTATACAATCCCTCTACAAGGTCATTAATAGATATATTAAAAAGAATAGGACCCAAAACTGACCCCTGTGGTACCCCACTAGCAACAGTAACCCACTCAGAGTATGTACCATTAATAACCACCCTCTGTTTCCTATCACTGAGCCAGTTACTTACCCACATACACACATTCTCCCCCAGCCCAAGCATTCTCATTTTATGTACCAGCCTTTTATGTGGCACCGTATCAAATGCTTTGGAAAAATCAAGATATACGACATCCAGCGATTCACCCCGATCCATGACAGATGTAGCTTCGACTCACAGGCCAGGCTTGGCTCATTTGCTCAATTAAATAAAACACCAACACACAAGATGGGTTTGAAAAGGCCACAGCCGTTTTATTTAACAGTCATTGTCCTGTAAAACCTGAAATAATAAACATAGATGCGTTAACAGAGACAATGACGTAACCAAAACCAACCTAGCTTGCCAAGTTATCCAGGTACCATACCACACACCAATTTTGGGAGGGGACATACCAGGATGCCCCAACCCGGACCTGAGGTTCCGAGCACCACTCCTTGCAAGGAACCTCCCACCGGTTATGACCACCAATGATCATACCACCACATTAACCCCTTGGATACCTGGCAAGCTACCGCCCACGACTGTGACTAATGCAGCAACACCATACCACACACCAATTCGGGAGGGGACATACCAGGATGCCCCAACCCGGACCTGAGGTTCCAAGCACCATTCTTTGCAAGGAACCTCCCACCGGTTATGACCACCAAGGATCATACCACCACATTAACCCCATGGATACCTGGCAAGCTACCGCCCACGACTGTGACTAATGCAGCAACACCATACCATACACCAATTTGGGAAGGGACATACCAGGATGCCCCAACCCGGACCCGAGGTTCCGAGCACCACTCCTTGCAAGGAACCTCCCACCAGTTATGACCACCAAGGATCATACCACCACATTAACCCCATGGATACCTGGCAAGCTACCGCCCACAACTGTGACTAATGCAGCAACACTACTCCACAAACTCAACCACATAATGGGAGGGAGGGTGGGACAAACACCACCAGGTAAGGTTTAAACAAAATGGATCCTTACCCCTGTGATCACCAAACTTAAATATCCTCCTACCAAAACTCCTCCCCTAAAATCCACAATTCCTGCCTTAGCCTAGCCCTGCTCAGCACTCTGTCAGGGCCCACTCTAGTCCATTCTGGCCCCCGTGGGCTTCATGACAGATGTAGCTTCGACTCACGGGCCAGGCTTGGCTCATTTGCTCAATTAAATAAAACACCAACACACAAGATGGGTTTGAAAAGGCCACAGCCGTTTTATTTAACAGTCATTGTCCTGTAAAACCTGAAATAATAAACATAGATGCGTTAACAGAGACAATGACGTAACCAAAACCAACCTAGCTTGCCAAGTTATCCAGGTACCATACCACACACCAATTTTGGGAGGGGACATACCAGGATGCCCCAACCCGGACCTGAGGTTCCGAGCACCACTCCTTGCAAGGAACCTCCCACCGGTTATGACCACCAATGATCATACCACCACATTAACCCCTTGGATACCTGGCAAGCTACCGCCATGAGCCCATCCATTGACACCTCAAGCCGGATGGGCTCCCCCCACAAAAGAAAGCTTGGCCCGTTCAAAACCCACCGCCACTCACTGAATCAAGAAATCTGCGCCAAATGCCTACAAAAACCTATCCAGCACCACAAACCAGCCCATCCACCTTTGCTGCCTCTGGACAAAGCACACCAGCAGCGTAACCATGACGCCCAGGCAATGCTCAATACCCCTCTAACTCACGGAAGGTGCCAACAACAGGCACGGCACCTGTACAAACCAAATCAACCATCTCACGGTGACCAACCCCCACATCAGCAACATAAATGAACAAACTCATAACTGAACAAGTTTTGTAATGTTGAGCCACCAAGGTCCAACAACCCACACCAAAATTTCCATCCCACAAGCACCAAAACCCTCCGGGTAACCCAGCTGCACAAACGCTATGCCCAACTGCGGCCCCCACCGACGGGCTCAGTTCTCCAACCACAGTTCCGCCACATCCCAAAAACTAGTGAATGCCGATAGGTGACCCCCACAAACCGGCACCCCCCCAGCAAGAAGAAGAACAAAAACAATCTTACTCATAACCAAAATTGTGTAATGGCAACCACCACCAAAAACTCCATCACCAAGCACCAAAACCCCTGGGAGACCCAGCTGCAAACCGCTATACCTAACTGCGGTCCCCGTCGGGGTCATTACTGTTGAGAATGGCTGATAACCCGCCTACCAAAAGAGGCCCGAAGAAAAAACCCACAGAGGGGAGAAGCAACCCGAGCTCCCCCCCCCCCCCCCACCACCAGCCTCAAACACCATTTGCATGGTGAGGCGGCCAAGCAGACCGAGCCAACATCCATCCTGATGTACCCGGAAGAACACAATCCGCTGATATAACCCCCAAAAGCCCATCCACATGGCATCATCGGGCACAGTAGACAAACCAAACCAGCCCACCAAGACATCCGCACCAGCACTATCGCACAGCAACGTCCGAAGCAAGATTAGACAGTGAAACCTCAGTAACCGCCTCCCACAAATCCCAATGGGGGGGGGGGGTAGGAACGCCCACCACTTGATCCCACATCCACAAACTAAGGAGCGCATCACCCAGCCCTAACCCATAGACCTGGGAAGGGGTCGCCCCTGCCAGGAACCACCCGAACATGGCTACGTGGGCCACCCACTGAATATACTGCCACCGCAAACAATCCCACCAATGCCAATATTTGTGACCTCGGGAGTCCACTATACTGCCAGGCAAGGCAAGCCCCCGAATGGCGTACCCCCAACTTCATCTGCCGAGGCCACTTCCAACGAAGCAAGAACAAGAATCAGCGATACTTCTATGCAACACCCGAACGAAAACAAGCACCACCAAGCACAAAAACATCCACCAAAGCCACCAACCATAAGAACCAAAGTGCCCTTCCTCCGATATAGCTCCATCAAAACCACCCTACCAATCCCCTGCCAACTCCCAAAAAACAGGGCCAACACTAAGTGGAACGGTTCAAAGAAAACAAGGAGAGGGCGAATATATCCCAGACCTCAGGCCATACTAACATGAACCAATGGCCCCCTGGACAACCCCGTCACCAATTGTCCCAAACACTTCCCCGCAGCCTGTGCAGCAAGAGCTCACTGACCAGCAAGTCAGCTCTCAGCACCTGCTTAACCCCACCACACACAGTTACCCGAATCAGAGCCCTCCAGCTCCCGAAAAGCCAAACTGAATCAAGACCAGGGAAATTTAACAAACCTATGCACCAGCAAGTTTCCAATCGCACAGAGTAAGTGCACGAAAAACCGAAGGAACCCAGAAAAGACATTGAACACCACCACCCCTCTCCAAAGATGGTGATCTCTTAGACGTACCAGAAGCAGATCAAAATCAGACAGCGGCACCCAAAACAGGAGACTCGCCCCGCAGCCCGACTAAATCACCTTGGGCCATGTAGTACATACCCCAGCCTGCTTGAAGTCTTCGGACAAACCGTAGACTCCATGGCCCCGGGAAATGCGGACAGGCAATCTTCCTGCAACGAATCAACCATCCCAACAGAATCAGCTTCAAACCCCATGACGGAACCATTTGGTCCCCCACCGCTATCCCCTAGGCACCAACAAAACAGCTCTCTCTATGGCAACCCCACCAAAAACGTTACCCCCATACAACAAACCTGACAAACAGAGCAGATCCCTAGTCAGGAGACTACCTCCAATACATCTCACCCCAGTCATGCCGAACCCCAGTACCGAAAGTTTCAGAAAACCGCGGTACCGTAGCCCCCTTTCCTTAACCTCATCCCATCCATGCTTCCCAGAGGAAGCCAGAAACAATTTCCCTCATGCCTCTTGTCCCCCTCCTCCATCTTAACACGACCCCCAGGCTAACCGGGGATACCGTTCAGAAAAAACAACCATCAACATCGCCTTACTGCTGCAACCCTTCAACGATGCAATTTGTCACATCAACAGATAACCCTTACCCCCTCACCCCAAAACCCCAGCATGACCCTACGTGATTGCAAGCGACCTGGACAAATGCAGCTTCACACCACAACAAAGCAAGTGTTCCCTGTGTAAAGCTGCCTGTGCAACCCACTCAAGAAGCAGCTACAGGAGGGGGCAATAAAGGGGGGGGACACACAAACATTTCCAACACACCGTAACATATAAAAACTTAGAAAGTGACAGCAGATAATAACCATTAGGCCCATCCAGTCTGCCCAATCTCTGAGTACTTTCCTTAGTACCTGCCCTTATCCTATATCTAACTCTGTCCTATGCCTATCCCATGCCTGGCCAAACGTTTGCACCGTATTAACATCTACCACTTCTGCTGGAAGGCTATGCCATGCATCCACTACCCTTTCCAGTAAGTAATATTTCCTGATGGTACCTTTAAACCATTGCCCCTCTAGCTTATGAATATGTCCTCTTGCAGTGGTAGTACTTACTTTAAAAGAAAATCTCTCCCTTTAACTTGTTGATTCCCCTTAAGCATTTAAACGTTACTAACATATCCCCCCATCACGTCTGTCTACCAAGTTCCACCTCCCTCCAACCACCGATTAGACTGACAGCTCTCAAGAGCCATGCTTTCCCCCTGCAGTTGTCCGTCAGTAACCGTGACCTAAAACCATTCCACTGCCTCCAAATAAAACATTGCTACGGAACCTGCCAGAACCACACAAACAAATGCAATGTAACCTGCAAAGAATCTCAAGCCCAGCACATCTATAAACTTCCCAGGAAACTCCCCACTATACACGCCATAGATACCACACTACAGCCCCCGAAAAACATCTCAGCATCAAACCACACATGTGCACCCGATGGAAATAACACGCAAAAAAGAAACCTTAATAATGGACCCCTTGGCCGTCCCGTACAGCAAGGTCGTATGATCCTGTGCCGCCGCAGAGAAATACCGCAGGAGTGGCAGCACCAAAACCACCTCCTTGGGGTGCAGATTCCCACCAACTCATCCCATCCTGATGGATGCATCAATTAGGGTGTGCCTGCGTGTGTCTGTGCGAGGGATGGGGTGCTGCAGCCGGAAACCCCCCATATGCCACTTCAGGATGGAGATTGGAAAAAAGAGGGGCCTCCCCAGCCCCCCTGCTCCACAGCCAAAACCTCCTGCCCCACGGCAGCTGCCCCAGGTAACTGCCTAGGCCTCTCTCCGGTGTCTCCCTACCTTGACATCTGCACAGGCTGCAGTGCAGGCAGCACCCGGCCGTCCTGCCAGCTTCTCTGCCTCCCTGGACGACTCCTGGAGGACCCACATCTGGGGAAACACTGCGGTAGGCCTCAGAGGCCTATACCAGGCCGAACCACCTCCTGCAACTGCCGACTCCTTGCACTCTGTGCCCCCTTTTCCATCTGGGGAGCGGCCAGCAGCCACAGGACACCCAGCTGGGCCATCTGAAATCACTGCCTTCCCATGGGCCCTTCTGGCCCGCTGTGATGGAACGCTGCGAGGGCCAAAGCCTCCTCCATGCCGTTGCACTGCACACTAGTATGCCTCTGAAGGCCTGCAAATGGGTTGCTTTGACTCCCAGGCCCCGTCCTGGGCTATCTGCGTCATCCTCCTCAGGTCTGCCTCTGCTCCTATGCTCCAACGCTGCTGCAGTCCTCCATGCCAGCCTTCAGGAACATTCCAGCCGGATCCAGCATGTGGCCTAGTCACTCCTGCAGCCACAAGGTCCAACAGCTGCTGCAGAACCTCAAATCCATACAGACACCTGCAGGGGACAAGAAGAGGGGAGAAAAAAAAAAAAAAGAAAAAAAAAAAAAAAAAAGGGGGGGAACAAAGAAAGAACAGACAGGCACACAAAAAAGAGCCCCAGATAAAAAGGAAAAAACTCAGACACAAAAAACACAGAAACAAGACAGACCCAAACACAAAATGACACAAAAAACAAAGACAGGCCAGGACACAAGAGAGAAACAGACAGCAAAGGAACACAAAAGAAACAGCCAAATATACAAGAGAGACAACAAGAGATAGACAGGGAAAGACAAACACCACCAGGTAAGGTTTAAACAAAATGGATCCTTACCCCTGTGATCACCAAACTTAAATATCCTCCTACCAAAACTCCTCCCCTAAAATCCACAATTCCTGCCTTAGCCTAGCCCTGCTCAGCACTCTGTCAGGGCCCACTCTAGTCCATTCTGGCCCCCGTGGGCTTCAGTCTTGAGCTCACCTCCTCATAAAAGCTGATCAGGTTCGTTTGACAGGACCGATCCCTTGTAAACCCATGCTGATATGGAGCCATACACTTATTTTCATTGAGATACTCCAAAATAGCATCTCTTAGGAAACCCTCAAACAGTTTACACACAACAGAAGTTAAACTAACAGGCCTATAATTCCCCGGGTCACTTTTTGTCCCCTTTTTGAATATTGGCACAACATTTGCTATGCGCCAGTCCTGGGGAACAGACCCTGTCACTATAGAGTCTGTGATCCTGCACCCACACAGGGTACCCAACAGCACGGTCCTCTAGGGTATTAACGCCACATCTCAGTTAGGTAATCACCATCGATTTATTTGTAGTCCACGTATGCAGATATTTACAGGATTACATAGAACACAAATGCGCTACAAACAAAAGCCTAGCTCGTCTGAGCACTTACTAACATATAACTCCCTCACTACTAAGGGTCTAAACTAACACAAAACATAATCCCACCAACCTCTTTGATGGTCTCTTTTGGGCATAGCAAGCTCTGCTGCTTCCAAACAAACTCTCTTCTCTCCCTCTGTCCAACAGGTCAGGTTATATTGCAGTCAGTGCAGCTAATTACTTGCAGCTGACCAGTGCATTGGAGTCAGCTTAAACTCCTGGCCTGGAACCCGTGTCAGTCCAGGTGCATGTAAACTGCGGGGTGGAGCACCAGCCTGCCCTATATGTCGTATAAAACCCTGCAAAATCGAGGGGGAATGTATACCCCTTCCACGACAACACCCCGCACCTTGTTACAAGTCCTTGAATATTAGAAATAGGGGTCTGTCTATTACATTACTTAACTCCCTTAGAACGCGGGGGTGAATGCCATCTGGACCTGGTGATTTGTCTATTTTGATTTTTTTTAGGCGGCACTCCACTTCTTCCTGGGTTAGACAGGCGACATGTACTGGGGCAGTTATCCCATCCTGCTGTATATTACCTGGCATTTCATTTTCCTCTGTGAATACAGCAGAGAAGAATATATTTAATAGATTAGCTTTTTCCTGATCCCCGTCTATAACTTCTCCCTCATTACTTTTTAAGGGGCCAACGCTTTCATTTTTAACCTTTTTACTATTTATATAGTTAAAGAACATTTTGGGGTTTGTCTTACTCTCTTTGGCAATGAGTCTTTCTGTCTCCACTTTTGCTGCTTTTATCTGATTTTTACATATTTTATTTTTTCCCGATAGCTTTTTAGTGCTTCCTCACTGCATTCCTGTTTTAGTAGCTTAAATGCCTTTTTTTTGCCATTTATTACCCCCTTTACATTTTTATTTATCCACATTGGTTTTCTCTTGTTCCTGACTCTTTTATTCCCATACGGTATGTACCTTTCACAGTGAGAATTTAAGATATCCTTAAAAATCTCCCATTGAGTGTCTGTACTCTTGTTTTTGAGGACATTTTCCCAATTTACAGTGTTAAGGGCTTCTCTTAGTTGATCAAACTTTGCCTTCCTAAAGTTCATGGTTCTTGTGGCTCCTCTAAGAGTTCCCTTATTGAAGGACAAGTTATAATGTATCATATTGTGATCACTATTTCCTAGATGCCCCCTGACCTGCACATTAGTTACTCTGTCAGGTCTGTTGGTTAATATTAAGTCCAGTAGGGCGCCCCCTCTGGTCGGGTCCTGTACCAT
This sequence comes from Spea hammondii, assembly GCA_029215755.1. NCBI lineage: Eukaryota > Metazoa > Chordata > Amphibia > Anura > Pelobatidae > Spea > Spea hammondii. The sequence goes on from JARDYJ010000007.1 coordinate 28,502,352, forward strand.
TTGGGACAGATAATTATCCTTACTTATAGTCAGAAACCGGTTTCCTTTATGAGATTCACAGGTCTCTGTTTCCCAGTTTATGTCGGGATAGTTAAAGTCCCCCATAATAACCACCTCATTGTGATTTGCTGCCTTGTTTATTTGCTTTAATAATTGATCTTCTGCTGCTTCCATTATATTTGGTGGCTTATAGCAAACCCCGATCAGTATTTTATTATTTTTCTTTCCATATATTTCTACCCATAATGACTCCACATTATCATTTCCCTCACATATATTCTCCCGCAGTGTGGCCTTTAGGCTGGACTTTACATAAAGGCAAACTCCTCCCCCTTTTTGTTTTTTTCGATCCTTCCTGAATAGACTATAACCCTGTATGTTAACCGCCCAGTCATAGCTATCATCCAACCATGTCTCTGTTATAGTTTTCTTCAGACATTATTAACTCCAGTTCGTCAGTTTTATTGGTCAGACTTCTGGCATTAGTAAGCATACAATTTAGAGGTGTATGGTTTTTTTCCCTATGAAGCCTATCCCTATTGACTATTCTAACCCCTCCCTCCGCTCCACAAGACAAACTTTTGGATCTGGTCGGCCCAGTTACACAGATCCTATCTTTGGCGGATAGGGCTTTTCTCCAGGCCACTCCCTTGGACCCTAAGACAATTAAAGACTTCGTGTGGTGTGTCTCTTAGGCAAGGCCAATGTCGCCATCGCGACGGAAAGGCACAAAGCAGCCTTGCTACGTATGGACCCCCGCCTAGCTGAGCTCGGCACCAAGGATTTAGGCGCGGTCGCTAACGGCTTGCTCTTCGGGGACGCCTTTGTTAAGGAGTTGAACCGGCATGTGTCCCTCTTGACTTCTTGGAACAAGGCCAAGTTGTCCATGCGGAAGGTTTTTCAAGCTGGACCTCGTTTTTCCGGCAGGGCTGGTCGACCGCGGGGCCGGGTCGCCAGCCGTTCTTCGCTCCAAGGCTCCCGTTTATTTTTCCAGGGCCACTCGTCCTACAGGAACCCTTTCCAGCAGAGACCCTTCGTCCAACACAGTGGTCCTAGAGGCAGAGGCGCTTCCGGCTATTCCAGAGGACGCTCCGGGATCGGTAAGTCAAATTTCCTTTTACCCTTCTTCTCCTCCTCGGGTTGGGGACAGGATATCCCTTTTTTTCCACAATTGGGTGTGGATTTCCTCAGACCCGTGGATCCTCCAGACGGTCCAGGGTTTTCAGATCGACTTTGTTTGTCCCCCCGTGCAGTCCCGCAGACCGGCTCCGTGCCGCAGGTCCGCGGCCGATCAGGCCCTGGTGGAAAAGGAGCTTCGTGCCTTGCGCGACAAGGGGGCTATCCAACGGGCACAGGGACCCATTGGTTTCCTCAGCTCGATCTTTTTGGTTCGCAAGCGATCTGGAGAGTTTCTCCCGGTAATCAATCTTCGGGCCCTCAACGCTTTCGTGGTCTACCGTCACTTCAAAATGGAGGGTATTCAACTCCTGTGGGATCTCATGGCAGAGGGCCAGGCTGGACCTCACGGACACTTACTTGTCCGTTCCGATTGCCTCCTTCTCAGCATGGACAATGTCTCAGCGGTCCGGTACATCAACCGGTTGGGGGACGCACGCTCCAAGCGCCTTACCGAGGTGACGAAGGAGATTTTTGACTTCTGTCCGGCTCACAATATCACCTTGCAGGCGGAGTATCTTCCGGGTTCGGAGAACCTTCTGGCAGACTGGTTCTCCAGACACTGGAGGGACGCGAGCGATTGGCAGCTTCACGGGCAGGTCTTTCAGAAGCTCCAGCTAGTGAGGGGCCCGTTTCATCTGGACCTTTTCGTGTCCCGTACGAACCGCCAGATGGCGGCTTTCTTCAGCTGGCTCCCAGATCCGGAGACCCAGGCGACAGATGCCTTTATGCAATTTTGGCCGCATTCCTTTTCGCCCTCATCCCACGAGTCGTACACCACCTCCGTCGAGCCGGGGGCTCTCTGGTTCTAGTGACCCCTCTTTGGCACTAGCAACTGTGGTTTCCAGCCCTGCTGGAAATGTCGACCCACGACCCCTTGGCTCTCCCGTCCCTTCCATCTCTCCTCGTCGGCCCGGAGGGTCAATTTCACCCTCTTGTTCTGGAGGGTCGTCTGCTACTCGTGGCTTGGACGATCTCGGGGGACCCTGCTCACTCTCGGATCTATCGGAGACGGCTCAGTCCTTGCTCCGCGAATCTTGGGCTCCAGGTACCCGAAAGTCTTACGGGTCGGCTTGGCGAGGCTGGGCTTCTTGGTGCCTGGGACGGCGTGTGGATCCCCATTCGGCCTCTCTAGATTGCGTTCTAAACTTTTTGGCTGAATTATTCGCAGCGGGTAAATCGTACCGCACAATTAATGTCTTTTGGCCATCTCGTTCTGTCATATTGGTTTCTCAGGTGAGCCGGTAGGTAGGGCTCCCCTGGTGTGCCGCCTTTTACGTGGTATTCGTCTCCGGCCCCTCGCTATGACTCTTTATGGGACGTGGCGGTGGTTCTGGATTTTTTCCGGAACTGGCCGGATAATGATTCCCTTTCTCTTTGGCAGTTGTCTGCTAAACAAACCCTTTTGTGTCTCTTATCGTTTTGCAGGGTGTCTGATGTGCGGGCGTTTGATGCCCATCACGTTTCATTCTCTCCCGAGGGTATTTTCTTTCGGGTCAATCGGAGGACTAAGTCTTTATCCTCCTCTGTTTCTTACCCTTACCTCTTGGAGGATCCTCAACTTTGTGTGGCCAGGTGTGTCCGCACTTACCTCTCCAGCACTGCGTCTGTTCGCCCACCTTCGGTTTCCCAGCTTCTTATTTCCTATGTGAAACCGTTTCGAGCAGTTTCTTCTCCCACGTTGGCCAGATGGGTTCGCTGGCTTCTTTCCTTGGCTGGGGTTGAGCCCTCCTTTGGGGCCCATTCGGTTAGAGGGGCTGCAGCTTCCAGCACCCTCAGGGCTGGGGGTGCTTTAGGGGACATTCTGCGTGCGGCAGATTGGTCTCGGGCATCTACCTTTTCGTCCCGTGTCTTCAGCGGCAGTTGCTCTGGTATCAGGCGTTAAAACTGCAAAATAGGAAGCCTCCTGTTTTACCTTAAAATTGGAAATTATTCTAGTCTTGATGCCCGAATAATTATAATTTTAATAAAGACAGGAGGCGAGTATTTTCCCTCCTCTGCCCTCCCTGGTAGCTTTATCCTTGGGTGAGTATTGGTCGAGTTTAGGTTCTGTCCTATCCTTTGCCGTTTTCGGTTTCCTTCTGTGATTTTATGTTTATCTAGTACACTTTTTATTGTGCAGATTGTTGCTCCTTGGGCTGTGGTTTGCTGTTATGTTTCTCTTCTCTTTTCAGAGTGAATCCTGTCTCTGCATGTCTCTGTTCGGCTGATCAGTTGAGGGATGTGTTATCCTGTTTAGAGAGTGCCTGGTTCTGGATCCCTGTCTCGGTTCAAGTTCCGGTTCGGTTCTGCGTTGCTGTTTGGTTTCGGCTGTTCTTGGTTCCTGGTTCGCAGTTGATGAAAGAGGAAGATGGGGGATCGCTCAGGGTTTATATACCTGCCTTATGCTGTTTTCTATTGGTTGTTTGTGTTCGTTTATTAACTCTTTCTTTGCTGCTGTTGGTGACAGTAAAGGAAGTAATGCAAAATACTTGCCTCCTGTCTTTATTAAAATTATAATTATTTGGGTATCAAGACTAGAATAATTTCCAATTTTCTTCTTTCTCATTTTGTGCACCCACACACATTATATATTGGGGGGTTTTTCAGTACAAGCAGGGCTTTCATTTATCTTTTAAGATTGGTTTCTATACCCCCATGTATGGGTTTGTTGGGTTATTTGGGAGGTAAAAGGCCACCTTTGTGAGGTGTGCATTTTTTGGCATTTGACCATCTAGTCAGTCTGTGTCCTTGTCCCATATTTGGTACATCTTTGAAGCTGGACAATTCAATTTACCCCATCAAATCGTAATTTGTTTTTAAATTAGGCACCCCGTGGGCATTTAAAATACCAATATTTTAACTCTTTCCATGGGATTGTAGGACTTGTAGGCTCATAATAAACTTTTTTGTATATGTGTGTGTATATATATGTGTGTATATATATATATATATATTTGCACTTTTTTGGGTGACAGTGGGGGGATTATTTTTCCATGTTATTTTTTTCCAATTGTTTTCAATTATTTTTTTTATTTTACTAATTACATTGTGATTAGTAAACTGGGCTCCATTGACTTGCATGGTTAAGTGAAGTATCTGCATTGTGTTGTGGGACTTTGCGTCTGTGGTGGTAAATCCTGACAATGAGTAAAAAATAGGTGTACCAACCAAACTGCATTATATTCTCTGTAGTTTGAAGACATAATCTGATCCCTGTGTCTTTTTTGGGCTAAATTAAGTAAGCCTCTGTCATGGGTATTGTCCATCTGGGCATTAACATACCCATACCTTTTTAAAGAACTTGATCAAGCTCCCACCACTTTGAGGAGGGATTAACTTCACTTGAGGTGCACATGTTTTCCAGTATACCACTGGAGTCAGAAACACCTAATCCTGGAATGGAGCTTTGCCTCTGACCATAGGTGTGTTTTTAGTGTGGCTCAGCTGTTATGGATGCTCCAGAGAGGGAAGGGTGGCCACTAGTGGCTGCAGGTAGACATGACTGTAAATAATTGTTGCCTAGTCCTGGCAGGCAGGGTGGACCCTAACAAAAGATCACACAAACCATCAGTTAGCATTTTGATGTTGGACAACATGTGCAATCATTGTACTTTTGGAAGTTTGGAACTCTTTTGGAACTTGCACCTGAGGCTAAGTATGCTCTTCTCATAGGGCCCTCATCTTTTTTTATCCATTGATCTTTAAGACCTGCTGGGTCCTCTAGAAGCATAGGAGCATATCTTGCCAATCGGACTAAATCCACATCCACCTTAGGTGGGAAATCCAGTTATTGCTCCTCCTATGGAAACATTGCCATAAATCTATTAGATATTTGAGAGATTTCAGGAGATTTCAACTCTTGGGTCACGATTCTTTAAACACAGGATGTATAGGAAACACTTTCAGGTTAAGACTGCATATGCTACTTGATAGCTTTAATTAGCTTGGGCACTTCCTCAACAGGGACCACAGCCACATGGATATGATGGCCAATACGAGATTGGTCTTCTATCCTGGAAGCCTTTTTATAGTGCCATGTAACCATTACATAAACTGTTTAACATCAGATCCTCATTCAGAAGCCTCTTTGATATAATTTGTACTAATCTTTTTCTTATATTTGTCAGACATATGGCATGCTAAATATACATTCATATACAGAAGATACTGGATGTTAAAATTATTTTACAGGCTACTTGAGAACTCAGTACTTGAGAACCCCACACAAGACCAGCAGCCAGTAACCAAATGATCTCGACACAGAAAAAACAGCTGCTTCAGAGCAGTTTCCTGAAATACCTGGCATTTCCTTGCATATTTTCTTTTGTGTGGGGCTTCAAAACCTGGATTTGGTGGCATTTTCATATTTCATATTGTTGCTTAGCAACCATGACATGACTTTCTTCTGTACGTTGATTGTGATTGGTGTGTTGCTCCATGATGCCAAGCCGCATCATGACTATTTTCTATTGTGGATAATCAAGCATTGGTGACCTATATCAATTCACCTTCTAAAAACAACAATATCTGCTCCATATTGTGTTACCAAACAGCACAACATAGACCAACCCTGTGACAGACTTAGCTAAATCAGCAAGACGCAGTGAGTCATATCTCCTGGGTAGCCATTCTGAAGTATGGTGCTCATTTATCTTTTAAGATTGGTTTCTATATTGAACAGTACCTCGTTATAGCTACAGTTGTATGTTATGTAACCCCTTTTCCTTTCCCTTGGAAAATAGGGTCAGGATCAGCAACAATCCCTGTTGCTTCTTGGCGCTGATATGGCTCCTGAGCCTCCGCGATGAGTGAGGGAGATTGGGACATATTTGAATTCTGCATTCAGTGCCTCCACTCAGTGATTTATTTAGATACAGGAAATCCACTCACTGAGAAGTGGCCCTGCAATAGTACTAATAAGTACACAATAACTGATAAACAAATTAAACCTATTTTACTGTAATATAGGGGAACAGATTTATACAATAACAGTGTTGACAGGAAATAAAGATTTGTCCTGAGAGTGGCAGTTCACAGTAACTGTGTGTTCAACCCAGTGCCGAAATACACATATATAATATATATATACTGTAAAAATACAGAAACCCAATAGCCCACCCAAAGCTGGATAATTGCCCACCCAGGAGCTCCAGTAAATGGTGTTGGTGCACGTTGGGGCCCTGGTAGATAGATATACAGCAATATCCTTTGTGTAATGAGGATGTTACTTCCCTGGTCTGATGTCCTCAGATGGAGCCTGGATACAGTCCTTGCTAACTGCAGGAAGGCTTGAGAGCAGATTCACTGTAGAGATGAATTTGCTGGAAGACCTTAAGCTGCAGCTCTGGTTTGTATCAAGCAACCTCTTGGCAAAACAGATCAGGATTTGGTCCTGCACTTGCTAGTTAGTCACTTGGTCTTGCTGGATGGGGAATAGGCCTTAACTCATCCTAAGATGGCGTCTCTTCTTCCCTGTCAGGTTCTGCCACACCTCCTTCTGGAAAGTTCTCAGAGGCTAGAGCCACACCCACAAAAAGTGAAGTATAGTGTCCTCAGAAGTCCAAATATTGTAAATAGCATTCACATATTATAAAAGGGAAAAAAACAATAAAAATAATGGGCTACATTCTTTCCCCTGTAAAATTCCTGCCTTCCACTGGCAGGACTAGAAGTATAACTATGTACAGGAAATTACATCAATAGGGGCCACTCGCCCAACAAACCAGTCAGGCTATGTAATAAATTAACTAGCTTAACATAAACAGGATTTGACTGGGAGTAGGTTGGTTCCCCAATTTGATCATAGGTCAGAAACCTGGGTGGTCTTCTTGTTCTCCGGCCCCGCCTCAAGTTCCTCTGAGGAAGTCCGCTGGCGTCTTCAATGCGAGTTCTTTTCCCCGCACCTGTGGGAAGGATTCCAGTGGCTTGAGGCCCTGGTCCTCCCATAATACTAAAGTCTCTAACACAGGAATCCAGGACAAAGCTAGGACTTTGAGGATTTAACTGAGATGGAGGAGAAAGGGAGGAAAGAGGCAGTGACTGAGAATTAGCTGGAGTCCACCAGTCTTGTCCACTGCTCAGTGTAACTCTTCCGGGATCATCACAGGGCTGTTTTCTTTCTGCAGGAGCCTCTTCAACACTTCCTTCAGTCTTAGTTAGAGGTAAAAGATGGTTAGTGGAGCCATCCGCACAATCATTCTGAACATTTCCTTCATCATCATCTCCAAACATTGCCACTGGCAATAGATGATTTCTATGCCAGGCCTTTATTTTACCCTCAGGCCCTTTGATCTTATATACTGGGATCCCAGGAATCTTTGCGATAACTTCAAATAAAATGTCCTTCCATCGATCTGCAAGTTTATGCTTTCCTGGGACTCCTAGGTTCCTTAATAAGACTTTATCTCCAGACTGAAGGTCCTTGTATCGCACTTTTGTATCATATCTTCTTTTATTGTTCTCATTCAGTTTGGCTGTAGTTTGTTCAGCCAACTTATAGGCATTCTTTAAATTTTCTCTTAAGTCACGAACATAGTGGTAATGGGAACGATGGTTCATGCCATCAGAAGACACTCCCAGACGAATGTCAATTGGCAATCTGGCATCTCGACCAAACATTAAGAAGTAAGGAGAAAATCCAGTGGATTCATGTCAGGTACAATTGTAGCCATATACCATAGTCTCCACATATCGGCTCCATGATCTTTTCTCGTTGCCCGAGAGGGTCCCCAGCATGTCAAGCAAGGTCCGGTTGAACCTTTCAGGGAGAGCATCGCCTTCAGGATGGTAGGGAGTTGTCCTGGTTTTCTCTATATCTAGTAACTTTAACATCTCTCGAATTATTCTGCTCTCAAAATCTCTTCCTTGGTCAGAATGCAAACGATTAGAAAACCCGTAGTGAATGAAGAACTTGTTCCACAGGACTTTGGCAATGGTAGTGGCCTTCTGATCTTTGGTAGGGTAGGCCTGAGCATATCGGGTATAGTGATCTGTAATCACTAGGACATTGCTGGTCCCAGTAGAGTCAGCTTCAATGCAGAGGAAATCCATGCAGACCAGGTCCATGGGTCCGGAACTCTGTAGATGGCTCATGTATGCAGCCCGAGTGGGTAACGTTTTCCTCTTAATGCACCTTCTACAACTTCGGCAATACCTTTCCACGGATTCCCTCATTTTGGGCCAGTAGAAACGATCTTGTATCAGACCAAAAGTTTTGTCAATCCCTAGGTGACCATGATAATCATGTAAGGATCTCAAGACCATTCCTCGATATTTCTGAGGCAGTACTAGCTGTTTCCTACCAGGATGATCATGATATTGCATAATCCTGTATAGTAATCAATTTTCAACCTGGAATCTATTCCATTCTTTCCTGAAAGATTGGCGAGATTCATTGGGTACTCCCTTCAGTTGACTGAGATCTTTAACTTTTACAGCCTTTAGCAGGGGCCCAATCATAGGATCTTGAGCTTGAGCCTGTTGTTTCTCTTCCAAGCTGATGACTGACCACTGGGGTACGGTAGTGGGAAGACACATAGCTTCGGGGATAGCTTCTGGAGTACAACTTAGGGAGTCTATACATCGCAGCTCAGAGAAGTTCACCCACTCATCCTCAACTATGGAAGTTTGACAAAGGGCTCTAACTCCAGGACCAGGAATTTCAACCCAGTCTTCATCATCTTTAATCAGAGGTAGTCCTGGTCGCCATGATAGGGCATCTGCTCCTACATTCTTAGGCCCTGGTTTGTATTTTAATGAGAAATCATAACTGGACAAGGCAGCTAACCACCGATGACCTGTGGCATCCAACTTGGCTTTGGTAAGTATGTAGGTGAGGGGATTGTTATCAGTTCGTACCTCAAATTTCACACCATAGAGGTAGTCATGTAATTTGTCTACAATAGCCCATTTGAGGGCAAGGAACTCCAATTTGTGCACGGGATAATTCTTCTCACTCCCAGTTAAACTCCGGCTGATATAAGCTACAGGCCTGAGTCCTTCAGGATAGGGTTGGTGTAGGACACCCCCCAAACCCTCCAGGCTGGCATCCACATGTAAGATATACGGTTTGTCTGGATCAGCATATGCCAGTACAGGGGCTTCAATCATCTTTTGCTTGAGACTTTGGAATGCCTTTGCATTCCAAAGTCACCTATTATCAGCAGATATTAGACATCACTGAAGGTTTTTATAGCTTCTCCGCAGATATCATTTCTCTCTACCACTCCTAAAAGCACATTACCAAATTGACTGCTGTAGTTATATACATAATATTTATCCACAGTTCCACAGTTTGTATTTTAGCAACTTGATAGCAATGCATGCTGTGAGGACACAATTAGCTGTGTGTGGGATCTGTAGAACAGCTTTCATTATAATATAACATCGTACTATCATCTAAAAGGGGATATTGGGGCTATAGAAATTCTGGTCAGGGGTGGGCTGGGCGGCAATTGCCCCCTAGGCCGCCCTGAATCCGGGCCGGCGGGCTGGCCGGGGGGCCGGCAGACGAACATTCATGGCAGCCGCAAAGTTAAAAACTAAGCAGCTACCACCGGGACGATGCGCGCGGCAACTGTGGCTGTGCGTCGGGACTTAATGTCAAATCCCGGCGCACAACACTGAAGCCACGCCCACCGTCTTCCACACACCGGAAGGACAGGACACAGAAGAGGAAGAAGAAGAGGAAGAATGAAGAGGAGGAGGAAAAGTGACAGTGCCAGAGGAAAGGTAGGAAAATATTAGTAAGTGTGTGAGAGTGATGGGTGTTATGCTATAGTTTATGATGAATGTTTGTGAATGAGGGTTTGCAGATTGCATGGAAGTGTGGGGGGATAGCATGGCATAGGGAGGCTGTCTAGGCATGATAGGAGTGTGATTGCTGTTATCAAATTTTTTTTCCGTTCAATAACAGTATTAATAGATATATATGGTTGCAAACAGCAATCACACGCCTATCATGCTAAGTCAGCCAGTACATGCTAGAACCTGGGCATGATAGGATTGTGATTGCTGTTAATTATATGTATATATATATATATATATGTATATATATATATATATATATATTAATATTGTTATTGTATTTTTTTGTCTAATTCTAGTGTGTTACTTTTAATAAAGTATTTTAAACGTTTTTTTTTTTTCGGTTTTGGCCAAATTTATGCGGAATTTTCAGTTTAGGTCCAGAATTTTAATTTCGGTGCATCCCTACTATATACTAAGCCAGTCACTGAAGTGTTAGGCCTACACCACATCAATGTTTGGCTTAGTATATAGTGATAGGGGTTGTACTGCAGTATTGTCAGTGTCTGGCTCAATGTATAGGCACACATTGACGGTGGTATATAAGTATATAATGATAACAGTTATGCTGCACCACCGTCAATGTGTGCCTCAGTATATAATGATAACAATTTTGCTGTACCCCTGTCAATGTTTGCCTAACCATAGAAACTATGCAGTTTTAAAGTGTGTGGGGGGGGGCACATACAGGATCTGCCACAGGTGCCAAATACTCTAGGTACGCCCCTGCATCATGCAGCAGTCAGACCCAATGGCCATTCCTCAGCTCTTCATCCCACGTCTTAAAAGGGGTGGGATAAAGAGCTGAGCCATGGCTATTGGGCGGCGCGGTGCGTGCACGCCGGCTGCTTTAATTTCATTAGGCGCCGGTGGAGTGACTGCTATCAATGTCGCTTGCAGCCGCTTTGGTGGCGCAATGGGCCACTTGACTAGACTTGCCCCCCAGGCCTTAGGCTGCCAGCCCTCCCCTGATTCTGGTACAATGTTTTCACATTTCTAGATTATCTACTTTCATATTACCACCAGCAGATAGTTATCCCCATTTGACCATATGGTATAACAACACAAGAATATCGGTAGTCCATATGATAAGGAAAAACAACAGTTTTTATTGTTTTTTAGAAAGTTTAATAAACTTAGTTGTATCTAGCTCTGTCTATTTTGCCAGCTTAACTGAACCCACATTTACAGGGCAATTGGTAAACCTTGAATACAAATACAATTGGTACTATGTTATTATATTATTACAAACCATTATGATCAAAACTTCTTAGGTTAACCTAGAGACACAAGACACATCGGGAGATGAATTTCTAGTTACCCGGTTAATGATAACATGTAAGATGATCTATTTTTAGATTATGTACTTGTCATACTTTTAGCTATAAATAACTGGATTTTTCTTTTGTTTCCAGACTTAATGTAGTGCATTGATGAAGGACAACCTAGTCATTAGTAAGAACACTAAATCATTGACGTAAGCTTGTTGTGTGTATTTATCAGACCATTTTTTTTTGTCTTTAGAATATTCTTATTTATGTTCCGGTCTTGTTATGTGTCTGTTAGCTCAATAATAACTATCCCGAATGAAAAAAAATCTCCAAAATAAAAGTAGTCAATTGCAGTTCAGACTGTTAGAACCTGAGCCATTGGCAACAGCTTCAGTTGCCTTCAGTTTTACATACAATAATATAACTAAGGTAATTTGGAATAGTGTGCTCATGACCTTAAATCTTGCCAAGAAAATTGTGATTGGACACCCTTATAAATCAACTAAACATAACCTTTTGAGATGTAGCAGGGGGAGACAGTCAGCTGTTTCAAAAAGTTGAGCAAAAGAAAACAAAACATCTTGGCATATTCATAATATACAAATACAGTAACATTCCTGAGAGCTGACTCTTTTGTAATTGTGGCAATAATTACATCTGACAAAATATATTCAGGCAAATGCATGTAGTCTAATACAGTATCTACAAAGTTGCCTTGTGCCAGACTCTCTCGGGCTTACTTACCCCTATGTGTTATTCACTGTGCATTTCCAATAAAAACTCAACTATTTATTACATAATCCAAAACAATATGCCTCCTCACAGGGCCATGTCAAGGAGGGTGCAGGGATCAGAGCAGGTGGTTGCCAAGTGGTCGCACATAAAAAGCTTTTCAGCAACCGCTCAGCGCTCCTCTGTCTTGATCACGGTGCCAGAGCTTCATGTGGAGTGCCGGGATATGACATCATATTCTGGTGCTCCCATGAAGCTTTGGCACGAGATGGAGGCCTCGCGCTCCCACCAACGCAACGAGGTAGGAGGTGGCAGTGAGCAGAGGAGAGGGTCGCCGATCGGTTGCTCATGAAAAAGTTTTCAGCAATCGCTCAGTGCCCCTCTATTTCCTCTGCTCCCCCTGGGAGCACGAGGCCTCCATCTTGTGCCAAAGCTTCATGTGGAGCGCCGGAAAATAATGTCATATCCCTCCGCTCAGCAGTGAAGCTGCATGTACCACGATGGAACAGCGAGAAAAAGGCCGTGCGCTTCCACCACAGGACTTCATCAAGGTAAGTGAATTAGACAAGTGGGAGGGGAAGGGAGAAAGGGAGAGGAGAGGTAAATAGTGAGAAGGGAGGCAGAGGTAGATAGTGAGAAAGGGAGCGGTGCTAGGGCAAGTCCTCTGAGTGCAACCTAGGTGCTGGGGCAAGTCCTGTGAGGGCAACCTGGGTGATGGGGCAAGTCCTCTGAGTGTAACCTGGGTGCTGGGGCAAATCATCTGAGCATAACCTGGGTGCTGGGGCAAGTCCTCTGAGTGCAACCTGGATGCTGGGTCAAGTCCTCTGAGCGCAATTTGGGTGCTGGAGTAAGTCCTCTGAACGCAACCTGGAAGCAGGGGCAAGTCCTTTGAGCGCAATCTGGGTGCTGGGGTAAGTCCCATGGATGCCATCTGGGTGCTAAGCAAGTATGACGTGTGCTGTCAGGGAGTTTGGGCATCTCCTATGTGTGTAACTTGGGTGCTGGGCAAGTCCTATTAGTGCAATCTGGGTGCCAGTGCTGGCCTTTGGGGTATGACCTGTGATCTATGCCTGCTATGTGGGTCAATGAACTACTTTGGTAGTTTTTTGTTTGTTAACACCATATAAATGTAATTTGTCGATCTGTGCTGACTCGATGTTCATATTCTTAATTGTGCATTCTGATGGGCCAACCTTTCATAGTTTCTTCTAGCTTTTATCTACCTACAGCTACTTGGCGGAAAAACTAGGAAAGCTTGAACATATAGTTAAAAAGTGATATTAATATATTGATGTGATATGGGGAGTTATGCTGTACCACAGTATCTGGCACAGTATATAGTGATGGGAGATATGCTGTCTCATCGTCTGTGTCTATTTTGCTATAATGATAAGTATTTGGATCCCTAAAAAATGATAGGAGTGGTATACCACTCTCAGACACAGTATATATATATATATATATATATATATATATATATATATATATATATATATATATATATTGATGAGAGTTATATTGTACCACCGTCAGGCTCAGTATATATTGATGGGAGTTATGCTGTACCACACTTAGTGTCAAAATGTGAATAAATCACTGGGTTTGGGGAAATTTGTTTTACTATTATTTTTTTGTTTAGTTTGTTTAACTCTCTGCAGTTCTAATATTATGAATGTCTGCTCTTTGCCTCTGCATGCAACCTCACCTGTGAGATATACAGGTCAAATCAATGCCTGGGCAACTACCAGTGTGTATATATATATTTTTTTTATTATTTTAAAAGAATAGATGTATGTACTGGTGAGGGGGGGCGGGGAAAGGAAGGCTAGCCTTAAGATGTTATATTTAGCTTTTCCTGCTTAGTTAGACAATATACCAGGACTATCCATTGTTTGTTAGGGGAAAGGGCACTCAGTGCTATTGAAATGTAAGAGCTACAGAAACAGATCAGATTTGGCAGAGAGCTTGGTCTCAGAATAGGAGAGTACCTCGCCCTGGAGGGTGTTAACGAACCTGTCATTGTGTGTGCATGCCCGGGTGTGTCACAATTACAGTAATGTCTGTACAGTATACTAAATGCACTAACTGAAAATGTTAGTATGTATCTTTAGGTTACATGGATACATATGCATACACCCCAAGTGTCCGATTTTTTCCACCCGATTTTAAGATGCTGTCCCACCGTCCTACCAAGCAGCCTCACTGTCCCACTTTTGCAGCCAATGAGGAAAGAGATGCCATAAAAAGGTATGCCCATAACTGGTGTACCGGGCGCAGCTATGTATAGTGTTAGTCAGTGTGTGAACATGTATAGTGTTAGAGTCAGTGTGTGTGTTGGTGTATGTTTTTGGATAGTGTATGCTTCTCTTTAACAGTGTGGTGTTAGGATGTGTGAGCATATGATGTTGTGTGCGTTACACTGACACTGTTGGAGTGCTAGGTGTAAGACCTAGGATCGGTGGAGCCTAGGGGATGGAGAGGGGAAGCAGGAGAAAAATTGTGTGTATGTAAATGTACAGTGAGTGGGTGTTAGAGCAAGTTTGCGTGTTAGTATGTATGTGTGTTAGTTATGAGGGAGCGCCAAAGAAGTACTGCACCCAGGTGCCACAATCACTAGGCTCCTCCCTGTTCTCATAGACCCCTCATTGCCTGAAAACCCCAGGACAATGTGAGGAGCATGTTCAATAGACTTGTGCATGTCAAGCAAAATCTATTCAGACAAATTTTTTGTTTAACTTTTGCTGCATTTGTTTTCAGTCAACAAATTTTGTTTCCAAGCCTTGCGGTTTCAATGAAATTTGGGCCCATAGGTTGTTGGGCCCATTAGTCACAGCCATAACATCTATGACACCACCTCTCGTTGTTTTGGCTACTTCTATCTATCAATAATTTATATGCACCCTCCTACAAACAATCCATGACCCTTGCACTGCCCATACCCAGGAGGTTCCCCATTTCCCAAACCCGAAATAAGAGACAGACACCAGCAGGATTGGATTTAGAAAAGGCCGAGACATTTATTTAACAAATGTCTCGATATAACTTTATTTAACATCTTATAAATTATTGTAAAAACACTTTAATAATAACTTCTGTATAAATACTATACAGTCTTCTGTACACCTGTGTACAAACAGCTGAGGGTTCCCAACCTAAACACAAAACAATGGCTTCACACTACCCCTTCCGCCGGATACCACAATCGCCCAAGCGACCGCGGGTCGGATAGGGGAGCTCCACCTTAACGCTTTGGTTAATCCTGTACAGGGAGGGCATTAACTCTAACCTCTAACCAAAACCATCAACTTGCCACTCCCATTATCATTCAAACTTCTCCAGGGAACTCCTCCGCCACAGCAAAGAAAACGGATCCTGCAAAAAGAAAGAGGGAAAGGGGGAAAGAAAAAACACACAAAGCCAACACAGAAACACAAAGCCAAAAGACAAAAAAGGGGGAGGGCGGGCGGGAAACTGCTCCTGTGGTGTTCAGTAATTGCCCCTTGCACGTGTGCTTAGAGGGGCTTTATAGCCCTGTCCCCTTCCCCCTACAGTCACGTTCCTTATGACTTCCCCCTCGTTCCCTGTGCATTCTCACCTCGTGCTAACCCTTGCTGAGTTAACCCTTTCCTGCCCTAATACCATGTGCACCGTCCTGTAGTGCTGGCAGGGTCATGTTCCCCTTACGCCTATGACTCCAGGTTTCTTTCCCACTTTACCTTAACAAGGAGTGCCAAAACGGCTTGTAACAACGGCTACAGATGGCAACGAAGCCTAACGTAATTTCAACACTTTTGCAGTTCAGGTTTGCCAATTTTTTCTGGGATCATCCTCGTTATCTGAGATTGGTACAAACGCACAAAACGGACAAACGCACAAAAGTTATGTTAAAAAAAAAAAAAGTTGGTACAAATCCGAATGCACAAGTCTAATGTGCAATCAAATCTTAAGTAACAAAGGAGATTGGCCCACTGAGGCAGGGCACGCACTGGCAGGCAGAAACATCCAGCATTTGAAAAATGAAAGGAACCGATCCCCTAGAGTAAGGAATGGCTGCTGTTCTGATAGATCTAGTGGTGCTGCTCTGCATGGGTGCAAGGCATTGGGAATTGGACATGTGAGTGGTGCTAACATTCCCTCATCAGTTTTCCTTAATGCCAATGGAGTGATCATCTCTCCATCCTCTCAAGCTTGCTTCCTTGGTATCATCATTGACTCTAACCTATAATTAGTAACTTAAATCGTGCCTTACCATGGTAAATGGGCCCGCGCACTTTATGAGGGAACTCTATTCCCGCCCACTTTCCTGCTCCCCCTGCGCGGGAAAAAAGAGTTTCCTCATACAGTGCGCGGGTAACACTGTGCCACAGCAGTAAGCTGCAGGCCCGCGTTAGGCAGCCGTCGGGCTGCATAGAAGTCTGCACGGCCGCCCCCTGGACCAGGGAAATCAGAGAGGTAAGTGGGTGCGCAAGAATAAATCGGTGAGTGAGTGAATGTTAGTTAGTGGGTGATTGAATGAATGAAGTTAGTAGTAAGTGTTTAGGGGCACAAATGGCACAGGCAGGCTGATTAGGGGGGCAGAGGTGGTACAGACAGGCTGATTGGGGTGGCAGAAGTGGCACAGGCAGGCTGATTTGGGGGGCAGGATTGGCACAGACAGGCTGTTTCAGTGGCAGACTTGGCACAGACAGGCTTTTTTCAGGGACTAGCTGTTTCAGGGGAAGAGGTGGCACAGGCCGACTGCTTCAGGAGCAGCGGTGGCACAGGCAGGTTGCTAAATGGGTAGTGTTGACAAAGGCAGGCTATTTTGGGGCAGAGGCCTACCACGGCAATGTCTGGCTTAGTGTATAATAGGGGTTATGCTGCACTACCATCAATGTCTAGGTCAGTGCATAGTAGTGGGAACGCTGTACCATATCTGTTCAGAAAATGTTATTTATTTAAATGTATTTAATAATTTATTTTTCCAGATTTCTAATTTTTTCCACTTGACATACAGATAAAAATTTGTGAAATAAATATTCTGGCCAACATTTTTTTTTTTGTGTGTGTGTGTGGGGGGGGTGCCAAATACAGGTACGCCCCTGGATCTCCCTAATCAGCCCATGGGCACACTGGGCAGTTCTAGGGGCCAGCAGTGTGATTCATCACAAAGCCCCTAAGAAAACAGTAGTGATTCTATAGGGGAGGGGCTAGCGGAAAGGCCGCCTCCCCTGGGACCGTCTTCAGGGGAGTGCCAAGGCAGCTGCAAGGTTGTGATCTCCCTAACCAGCCCTGCTCATCGGGTGCCCCTGTGGGCAGTGCACACCCAGTCACCATGAGCGCTGGTCTGAGTAGGAGGTGTCCGATGAGCAGGGCTGGTTGGGGGGATCACAATCCCCCTCTAAGCGGCCCAGCGTTCAGACACCTCGGCATCCGTGCTCCCTAATCACTATGCCACGGCAAATTATGCCGAGCGCTGGGATATGATGTCGTACCCCGATGCTCTTCTACAATAGACAAAATGACAGACCTTGCACTCCCATGACAGGATGGAGGATGAGAAAGGTAAGAGATGGGGAGAAAGGGGTGTAAGGGCAGAATATGTGTATATATATGTGTGTGTGTGTGTGTAAGCTTGTGTGTGTGTGTATGGGCCGGTGTGTGAGTACTGTAGGTATTTGTGTGTTTGTAAGCTGGTGTGTATGTGCATATGTGTGTGTAAAGTCAAGGGCAGTGTATGTGTATATGCATGTTAATAAGAAGGTGTGTGTCAGGACTCGGGTGATCAGGTCAGGTAGGAGCCCATGCGCAGGGGATACTTGGGGTTCAGTATGTAACCCACGGTGCATGATTATGCAAACAAAGACACCACAAACAGAAATCCAGGTAATGCAGTGTATTTCATGTATATAACAGGACCAGCAAATAAGGGTAATATAGTCTAAGCAAGTAACCGGACGTATGGCAAAATAAAATACAGGTAATAAGTCTTTTGGCAGGGATCCCGCTTGGAAGGGCACGACAGACAGAGAGCCCGCTTGGAAGGGTACAAAAGGCACACAGCCCGCTTGGAAGGGTACGAAAGGCACACAGCCCGCTTGGAAGGGTACGAAAGGCACACAGCCCGCTTGGAAGGGCACGAAAGGCACACAGCCCGCTTGGAAGGGCACGAAAGGCACACAGCCCGCTTGGAAGGGCACGAAAGGCACACAGCCCGCTTGGAAGGACACGAAAGGCACACAGCCCGCTTGGAAGGACACGAAAGGCACACAGCCCGCTTGGAAGGGTACGAAAGGCACACAGCCCGCTTGGAAGGGTACGAAAGGCACACAGCCCGCTTGGAAGGGTACGAAAGGCACACAGCCCGCTTGGAAGGGTACGAAAGGCACACAGCCCGCTTGGAAGGACACGAAAGGCACACAGCCCGCTTGGAAGGACACAAAGCAGGGAGTCCGCTTGGAAGGACACAAAGCAGGGAGTCCGCTTGGAAGGACACAAAGCAGGGAGTCCGCTTGGAAGGACACAAAGCAGGGAGTCCGCTTGGAAGGACACAAAGCAGGGAGTCCGCTTGGAAGGACACAAAGCAGGGAGTCCGCTTGGAAGGACACAAAGCAGGGAGTCCCCTTGGAAGGACACAAAGCAGGGAGTCCACTTGATCAGGACACAAAGCAGGGAGTCCACTTGATCAGGACACAAAGCAGGGAGTCCACTTGATCAGGACACAAAGCAGGGAGTCCACTTGATCAGGACACAAAGCAGGGAACCAGGAACAGTACAGGTGCAGGTGCAGGTGCAGGTGCAGGTGCAGGTGCAGGTGCAGAGCCACAGCAGGAAGGTCCATAGACTTCAATACAAAGGCCCTGACTGAAGGGCAGGGCAGGTTCATAAAGGCAGGGCAATCCAGGTAACAAGGCCCAGCTGGATGTAGACTAGGGCTCAACCCAGGTAACAAGGCACACCTGAGTTCCTAGTGCTCCAGAGGGCGGAGGGTGGCCACTAGTGGTCGCAGATGTAAACGCCACAGGTATAAAAAAGCCATGGTTCAGGTAGCGAAATATTGATTCCTGACAGTGTGTGTAAGGGCATTGTATGTGTATATACATAGTACATAATACATAAGGTTGAAAAAAGACCTAAGTCCTTCAACCTAGCCTTCTTACTCTTGATCCAAAAGAAGGCAAACAAACCCTGATTAAGCTACTTTGAATTCTGCAATCAGGGATAAAAAATCCTTCTTGACTCCAAAAGGCAATCGGATTTCTTCTTGGATCAAGAAGCTCTAAAATATTGATTTTATTTATAGCCCTGTATGTCATGCCTTTCTAAAAAAAATATCCAGACCCCTTAAGAAGGCATCTAATGTATTTGATAACACCACCTCCCTAGGCAGTGAAGTCCATACCTTTATTGTCCTTACTGTAAAGAATCCCTTCCTTTGTCATCTATGAAATCTCCACTCTCCCAGTCTCAGAGGGTGACCTCTTGTTCTTTGTACATTTCTGTTAATTACCAGGTCACTGAAGAGCTCTTTATATTGGCCATGCATATATTTATATAATAAATCATATCCCCTCCAAGACGCCGTTTTTCCAGTGTATATAATTGTAACTTTTTTAGTCTCTCTTCATAACTAGTATCTCCCAATCCCCTTTTTAATTTTGTAGCCCTCCTTTGCACTTTTCTAGTTCCATAATGTCCTTTTTAAGGAGGTCTTACCATTGACCTGTAAAGAGGCAAGATGATATCCTCCTCCCGTGAATCAATACCTCTTTTTATGCATGCCAAAACCTTATTGGCCCTTGCAGCTGATTGCTGGCATTGCACACTGCTGTCAAGTCTACTGTCTACCATTATTCCTAAATCCTTCTCATTGGTAGTTTTCCCCAAGGATATTCCATTTATAGTATAAGTTGCATTTTATTATTTTTACCATAATGCATAACTTTGCATTTATCTATGTTGAACCTCATCTGCCACTTGCACGCTCAGTCCCCGACTTTGTCTGAATCCTCCTGCAAAGAAGAAACATCCAGATTAGTCTGAATTACCATGCCTAATTTTGTGTCATCAGCAAAAACTGTGACATGGCTCTCAATGCAGCTTGGGAGATCACTTATAAATAAATTAAAAAGAAGAGGACCCAGTACAGACCCCTGAGGCACTCCACTTAATACCTGCGTATAGTCTCAACAACTCTCTGCATTCTATCTTTTAGCCAATTTCCAATCCAAATACAGAAATTTGCCCCTAAACCTATTTCTGTTAGTTTGTAGAGTAGCCTTTTATGTGGAACCATATCAAATGCCTTAGCAAAGTCCAGATAAGTCACATCTACAGCCACACCCAGATCTATATTTTTACTAACGTCTTCACAGAATGCTAATAGGTTGGTTTGACAAGACCGGTCTTTCACAAATCCATGTTAACTTCTACTAATTGAATTATGGATCAAGATATGTTCTTGAATATACACCTTTAGCAGCCCTTCAAATAATTTCCCCACTACCAATGTTAAGCTTACTGGCCGGTAATTGCCCAGTTGAGATTTTCATCCCTTTTTTTAAATATGGGCACAAAATCTGCCTTGCGCCAATCTAATGGGACTATGCCTGAACTGAAAGAATACCTAAAGATCAGTTATAATGGTTGGGCCAGAATTAGGCTTAGCTCCTTAAGTACCCTTGGGCGTATACCATCCTGTCCAGAGGCATTGTCTACCATAACAGTATTTAATTGCTTGAGCACTTTTTCTTTTGTCAGCCAATCCCATGTTTGCTGTAATGGTTCCTTAAAATTAGCCAGCAGGGGCTCAGTCATTGGTTCTTCCTTTCTATAAACAGAAGAAAAAAGTATTTAAGATGTCGGCTTTCTCTCACTAACCAAGTTTCCGGTTTCAGATAATAAAGGACCAACATTCTCTACCTTTAACTTTTCCCCATTTACATACTTAAAACATTTCTTGGGATTGGTTTTCCTCTCCTTGGCAATTAATTTCTTATTTTCCAATTTAGCCATTTTAATCACCTTTTGGCAGGCTTTGTTGGCATGTTTGTATGCCATAAATCATACTACTGATGCTCAAATGCCAATCGTTTATTTCCTGTTTTACTTTCCTGGTAAACCACATTGGTTTTGCTTCTTTTGTATTTGTTTCCCATATGTATATATTGGTTTGTGTAACTTTGCAATGTGTGTTTAAAGGTATTCCATTTGTCCTCTGTGTTTAGCCCAGAGAACAATCCATCCCAGTCTATACATTCCATAGTTGATCTTACACTGTCAAAGTTTGCCCTTCTGAAATTAAGTGATTTGGTAGAGTAGTTACCCATTTGCTTTTTGGAATTAATCTCAAATGAAACCATGTTATGGTCACTATTCCCCAAGTGTTCTCTTAATTTGATGTTTGAGATAAGTTCCTCATTGTTTGTTATTACCAGATCCAGACAGGCATCCATTCTGGTTGGGGTCTCTACTAATATGTGTGTTAATGGGCAGGTGTTTGTAAGGGCAGTGTGTTTATATGCGTGTTAATGGGCAGGTGTGTGTAAGGGACATGTGTATAGGCAGTGTAAATAAAATAACATATGTAAAAAAGTAGCTGGGGGGGCACAATTTTCCATTCTAGAAACCCTGGAGTCATAGGCGTAAGGGGAACATGACCCTGCCAGCACTACAGGACGGTGCACATGGTATTAGGGCAGGAAAGGGTTAACCCAGCAAGGGTTAGCACGAGGTGAGAATGCACAGGGAACGAGGGGGAAGTCACAAGGAACGTGACTGTAGGGGGAAGGGGACAGGGCTATAAAGCCCCTCTAAGCACACGTGCAAGGGGCAATTACTGAACACCACAGGAGCAGTTTCCCGCCCGCCCTCCCCCTTTTTTGTCTTTTGGCTTTGTGTTTCTGTGTTAGCTGTGTGTGTTTTTTCTTTCCCCCTTTCCCTCTTTCTTTTTGCAGGATCCGTTTTCTTTGCTGTGGCGGAGGAGTTCCCTGGAGAAGTTTGAATGATAATGGGAGTGGCAAGTTGATGGTTTTGGTTAGAGGTTAGAGTTAATGCCCTCCCTGTACAGGATTAACCAAAGCGTTAAGGTGGAGCTCCCCTATCCGACCCGCGGTCGCTTGGGCGACTGTGGTATCTGGCGGAAGGGGTAGTGTGAAGCCATTGTTTTGTGTTTAGGTTGGGAACCCTCAGCTGTTTGTACACAGGTGTACAGAAGACTGTATACTATTTATACAGAAGTTTATTATTAAAGTGTTTTTACAACAATTTATAAGATGTTAAATAAAGTTATGTCGAGACATTTGTTAAATAAATGTCTCGGCCTTTTCTAAATCCAATCCTGCTGGTGTCTGTCTTTTATTTCGGGTTTGGGAAATGGGGAACCTCCTGGGTATGGGCAGTGCAAGGGTCATGCCTCGGGCACAATAGGAGCTAGCTGCAGCTCTGGGTGGGGTGGAAAATATTTTAGCACTACTGCTACATGCACCTGACTACTTTTTCATACATGCCTGCTCCTCCTAACTCCTTCTAAAATATATTTCCAAACATTTTCGTACTCACTGGTAAAAAACCCTAGTCAGGGATAGTATTTCACACAGTCCAATCCCTAATTTTTCATCAATATTTTGAAATGATTTATTGCTTTATGTTGTCCAAAAACTAGAGGCTTTGTTGGTAGGGTAAATGTGCAACTGTCATAAGCTATACTCAGAGACAGTATTACAGGAACTAAAACACACTTTGCACATGCACAGTCAATACCTAATTTTTTCACCAATAATTATTTATTGGTTTGCTTTGTCCACAATCTACAGGTTTTGCCTAAATTAATTTTTACATTGAAAAAATAGCCCTAAAGCAGGGGTCGACAAATTTAGTTTGTATCAAAAAGTCAGCCCAAAAATGTCATCTTTTGTCTTCCTCAATCATGTTTTTATTTTCATATATTACCCTTTGGTCTGCAGTTAAGGGTGTTTATTGGGGCAATACAACACAACACACATCTTCAGTGGTGCACCACCTTGTTCCATATTGCAGTTAATGCCTCTATGACAAAGTATATTTTACACCATAAAGACATACACCATAAGCTTGTATATTTAACCATTATTGTTAAACTTACAATTTACAGTAACACACATGCTACATTCTAGACTCATGTACACACATGCTTACACCATACACTAATACACTCACTTTAACACTATACGCTGACTATACACTCATGCTAATGCCATACTGTAACATACACAACATCATACCTGCTAACGCTACACTCTAATACACATGCACTCATTATCCATCAACATATACACACTGGCTAACACTAAACAAATATAAAAACATACTCTAACACTATGCACACATACACACTTAATCTGGCACTACAATACATTAGACACACTGACTCAGGCACTATACATTTACACACACACTGACTCTAGCATTCGTACAAGTTAACGGAAACGAGGGCAATCTCCAACGAAGCAAATGAAAACGAATTGCAAGAGTGAGGAAAATTTGTTAAGAGTCGTTCATTCGTCGGCACATGTAGCCACCATTACAAGCCATTTTGGCACCATTACAAGCCGTTTTAGCTCTCATTGATGAGGTAAAGTGAGAGAGACTATATGTGTAGAGGGGAACATATTAATGACTGATGGGTAGAAGTGGCCAAAAAAAATGGACGGTTATGGCTGTGATTGATGGGTCCTACAACCTGTGGGAGTTTTTCCTGACTTATTTTCACTCTGGCCAATCAGCATTTACAAGAAGAAGGGCAGCCGCAGTGTACCTATGCAACAGGTTTCCCTTCATGCACCACCACCACCATCACAACCATTTACCTCGTCTGGTGATCAACGTTGTTTTAAAGTGTAGGTTGCATTTTGAGACTGTGGGAGATGGTAGCAAGTTCAAGGTTGTGTCATAAGGTTGTGAGCAGTCGTAAAAGGACATTTCACCAATTCTGGAATGAATTAACACCTACCACAGCTTTGCTTCACAGGGAAACTGAAGTCATTGGCGACAACAGCAAACCCACAACAGCTACTGTTATGGATGCACTATATATCAGCAAGAAACGCTTATTGCTTTAATGAATATAAGCTGGCCTCGACCAATAAAGGGTTACACCTCACACAGATCTGTGAGAGATGCAAGTAGCAGTGTATTCAGTTATCTATATTTTACTAACCGCAAGCGCCATCCTGACTATATCTAGTTGCAGGAAAGTATCTAACTGTTTTCTGCCTTTCTGCCTATTTCCGCATAGTTTCAGGATTAACCAATTAATAAACTTTACGTAACCTGACGTCCCTCTTTCCGGAGAGTATATAATCTATAATATAAACAAAATAAAGCAGAGTGATTTTGGACCTGACCCAGAGTGTGTGGTGTGTCTTATTTCTCTCTCCGTGCACGTACATTTATATTCACATAATTTGGAGCAGTTCAACAATTGAAGAAAGGCTTTATTGGAAAGCATCCAAAACAGTTGGCGCCCAACGTGGGGCTCGAGGAAGTCGTACCTGTCGGAGGTCCCTCCCGGGGAGAGTTCACGCCGTGAGCTGACGATTGGACCCTGGGACTGCAGCCCAAGGTAAGATCGTTTCTTATCTACCTTGTGTGTCACTCGTTACTCACGTGTGTATTCGGAGGAGGGAACTCAGGTGGTTGACGCACCCTCGAGAGGCAATAAAAGAACCCCATGTAAATATACTGTCGTAGTCACTTGTTGAACTGTGGTGCCTCCTCTTTCGTGCAAACACACTGTAGTGGGAAGGAATCGGTAAAGTGTTGCAAGTCTACCACCAGCAGCTCCTAGGGCAAAGGACATGGTGAGGCCTCAGCTTTCTAGAGGAGTGTGACTGATTCCCAGAGACAGGTAGGGCACAGACATCCACTGCACCACTCTACCCTAGAACACTTTGGGGCTCTCCATTCAAGGGGCATGTCAAAGCTGCAGTCAAATAATGCAACACAATTGCTTAGTCTACTCTTTCACTGTTGGAGGTGCTTCCTTCTCCATGATTGAGGGGTAGCCCTTCAGGCAGCTGCTATAGACTCTTTCCCCCTCCCCTGTCACACCACCTTTAGCAGGACTGTAGTGCCCTCCCTTTACGAGTTTTCTATGTCATTGTTGAAGGCCGAGCTGTCCAAGGCTGCTGGACAAACCATCCACTTCACCTCCAACATATAGAGTTTCTTTTTTTCACTGACGGCGCACTGGTGGCTACCCAAATAACAACAGGACCACTGTTGCCGGTGTAGGCAGAAACACATGGGGTGAAAAGAGGGGCGGAACAGGAGCAGAAGGGTAGCAGGGTTATAGGTCGTTCCTACTCCATGCTGAGGTTATGAATGAACAGCACACATCAGCTCACATTTTGGCAGTTCTTAGGAAGATGCTGGTGCAGTAGATTGGACCACAGGCAGGCATAGCAGTAGAAATAGGAATGGTGGTTACTGTTGGGCAGCAAACATGGTGGAAGCGTTTAGAGATGGGGACTTTGTGGGTTTGTGTTGCGCAGATGGTGAAGACTAATCTTAAGGAACTGCCACTACCTCCTGGTCCTGACCCTCTACATTATTCGGACCGGAAAGTTGTTGTCTGGCCAGGCCACTCTTTAGTGGCCCAGCCGTTGCTTTCATGCCTATCCACCAGAAAGGGTTTTCTCTGTTACAGGCAACATACTTAACCCACAGAGAACACAGTTCTCCCCAGAACCGGTTGAGCAGTTTACTTTTTTCCCAAATTAGGCTACCCAGCACTCAATATTTAAACCAGTGAGGTCTACTGCTGCTGCTGTCTCCTTCCCTAGTCTGAGTGATCATTTTTTGTAAATTTTCTTAAGTTCAGTCCTGCTCTACAGAGCTGCATGGGCCTATGATGTGCCAGTGTCTGTTTGCCCAGGCCCAGTGCTGTCCAGCAGCTGCAGCCTGCAGGACTAGTTGGGAGATCATGCTCTCCCTCTAGTCGGCTCCCTCATCACTACGCGCTGGTAAATAATGCTGAGCACGGGGATATGATGTCATTCCTTCGCTCTGCAGCAATAGCCTGCACGTAGTGATGAGGGAGCAGTATAGCTAGGTC
The DNA here is from genome assembly GCA_029215755.1 of Spea hammondii. Taxonomy (NCBI): domain Eukaryota; kingdom Metazoa; phylum Chordata; class Amphibia; order Anura; family Pelobatidae; genus Spea; species Spea hammondii. Next base: position 28,528,392 of record JARDYJ010000007.1, read on the forward strand.
TGAAGTGACAGGCCTCACGCTCCCACCACAGGATGGAGGATGAAGAATGAAGGAAGAAGGATGGTGGAAGAGGTAAGAGATGGGGAGAAAGGGGTGTAATGGCAGTGTATATGAATGTATGTGTTTGTAAGCTTGTGTATGTGTAAGGGCAGTATAGGTATTTGTAAACTGTGTTTAAGGGCAGTGTATGTGTACATGTGTGTGTGAACACAATGCACGGGTATATGTGTGTGTAAAGGCAGTTGTGTGTAAGGGCAGTGTATGTGTAAATGTGTGTTTATGAGCAGGTGTGTGTAAGGGCAGTGTATGTGTGTGTATGGACAGGTGTGTAAGGGCAGTGTATGTATATATGTGTGTGTAAGGGCAGTGTATGTATATGTGTGTGTGTGTGTAAGGACAGTGACTACAATTCCTATGATTCTCAGCCAGCCAGGTGTCCACCATAATGCTGACTGAGTATCATTGGAAGAGCAGTCAACAGCAGAGATTTTTTATGTGTGTTTATGGGCAGGTGTGTGTGAAGGCAGTGTGTAAGGGTCCCGGGAGGGAGGCTAACATCAGCCTCTTTTTTTTTTTTTTTTTTAAACTCTGCTGTTGTTGACTACTCTTCCAATGATACTCAGTCAGCATCATGGAAGCAGTATGTCTGGCTGAGCCTCATGTGAATTGTAGTTAAGAACAGATGATATGACAGGTGTTAGTTGTGAAATTACCGTATTTGCTCGATTATAAGACAAGGTTTTTTTCAGCGCAAATGCTCAGAAAAATCGGGGTCGCCTTATAATCAGACTTCAAATAGGTCTGACTATGAGACTAAGATCCAGATCCCCCGCAACGCTGCAGGGGACCTGGATCCTCCTGTCTCCCCCCCCAACTTACCGGTGCAGCTGGGTCCCCAGCTGTCAGAGTTCAGAGTTCCCCTCACCGGGGAATTCTCTCTGACAGCCGGGGAAGGTCTGCGAGATGGACGCAGACAACCCCCCGCTGCTAACCGCACCTCCTTCCGGCTCCAGCGGAAGTTGCCTAAGCGAATTGCGTAGATGTCTACACACTGCCCGGACAACACACCGGAAGTCAGAAGCACCGGTAAGGGTTTTTTGGGGGGGGGTGTTAAATGGGGGGCATAAGGCATTTATGGAGGCAGAGTGCTCTATGAAATGCCTTTTAACACCCTTAATGCCACTCTGCCTCCAGAAATACCTTTTAACCCTCTATACGCCACTCTGCCTCCTGAAATGCCTTATACCTCCCTATATGCCACTCTGCCCCATAATATGCCTTTTAACCCCCTAAATGCCAGAGTGGCATATAGGGGTATAAGGCATTTCTGGAGGCAGAGTGGCACATAGGGGGTCAAAAGGCATATCATGGGGCACAGTGGCATATAGAGGTTTAAAAGGCATATCATGGGGCACAGTGGCATTTAGAGGGTTAAAAGGCATATCATGGGGCACAGTGGCATATAGGGGGTTTAAGGCATTTATGGGGCAGAGTGACAAGCCTGGGGGCAGATGTGCATAACTGGGGGTCAGTTTGGAAATATTTTTCCCAATCATAGCTATTATTAAAAAAAATAGTTTACATTAATTAACATTTACTGGTAAAACTTTTTTCCTATAGGGTCGTCTTATATTCAGGCTCTTTCTTTTTTTCCTAAATTAATATTCAGATTTTGGGGGGTCGTCTTATAATCAGGGTCGTCTTATAATCAAGCAAATACTGTAAACTCCCACAATGTCATGTAGACACCTGGCTGGCTGAGCATCATGGGAATTGTAATTCACAGCTAACAGCATCATGGAAGTAGTATGTCTGGCTGAGCCTCATGGGAATTCGATGTGTTCTTTATTTTTAATATACATGACTGTGGTGACATGAATGTAGTAGCGTCCAGTTTCGGTACCTCTTTACAAAATAAAACAAGAGACACTTCTTTATTTTACAAGCTTTATTAAATGTCAGATATGGAATTATTTGTCCGCGGTGCGGACTTGAAATAACTTCAGCACCGCGACACTCAACCTTTATTAACATGTTACAAAGTGTCAAATATTATTACCACAACCAATTTGACACAATATACATAAATAACATAACCAATTGTAAACATTTTAATAACCACTTAATAACCAACTTAATAACCAAATAAGTAACCTGCTGGTATGGGCGTGTCCACCTGTATCCCTGCTGAAACTGCCGGCGTCCCCTAGCGCGGCAGTCACATGACCTTACGATTCACAGAGGCGCATGCCCCTGGAGTGTCCTGCACTTACACCTCTGTGCACCACAAGTAACCATACCTAGATGGTTAACTCCTGCACCGTACCAGCTTAAAACCAGAGTACCCGGCAAAAATGCCAAAATCAGGGGAGGGACGGGCGGGAAAATTTTCTTTAAAATGGTTGCCCCTATAGGCCACGACCCTTCCTTATATACCCCTAAGGGAGGGTAATTACCCCCTCCCTTCTGGCCCCTGCACGTGCCACTAACTTAACACTTTCAGTGCCAAAATTCTCCTTAGTCATGCCTTAACCCCTTCAACAGGCCTGACCATGGGTACCTTGTCCGCACTAAATTCATGTGGCCCCTCTGTCCAATTTCTTTCCCTCCGGGGCTGTTCTTGAATGTAGTAGCGTCCAGTTTCGGTACCTCTTTACAAAATAAAACAAGAGACACTTCTTTATTTTACAAGCTTTATTAAATGTCAGATATGGAATTATTTGTCCGCGGTGCGGACTTGAAATAACTTCAGCACCGCGACACTCAACCTTTATTAACATGTTACAAAGTGTCAAATATTATTACCACAACCAATTTGACACAATATACATAAATAACATAACCAATTGTAAACATTTTAATAACCACTTAATAACCAACTTAGTAACCAAATAAGTAACCTGCTGGTATGGGCGTGTCCACCTGTATCCCTGCTGAAACTGCCGGTGTCCCCTAGCGCGGCAGTCACATGACCTTACGATTCACAGAGGCGCATGCCCCTGGAGTGTCCTGCACTTACACCTCTGTGCACCACAAGTAACCATACCTAGATGGTTAACTCCTGCACCGTACCAGCTTAAAACCAGAGTACCCGGCAAAAATGCCAAAATCAGGGGAGGGACGGGCGGGAAAATTTTCTTTAAAATGGTTGCCCCTATAGGCCACGACCCTTCCTTATATACCCCTAAGGGAGGGTAATTACCCCCTCCCTTCTGGCCCCTGCACGTGCCACTAACTTAACACTTTCAGTGCCAAAATTCTCCTTAGTCATGCCTTAACCCCTTCAACAGGCCTGACCATGGGTACCTTGTCCGCACTAAATTCATGTGGCCCCTCTGTCCAATTTCTTTCCCTCCGGGGCTGTTCTAAAATGTAGCATGTTTTAAGTAGCGATGCAAGCGCGGCATTGTAAAGTATAATTGTATTAATGAGTCCCGCGAGAGCGATAAAAAAATAAGTGTCCCTCTTTCACATTTTGAAATGTCGGGAGGTATGCATCCAGTAGAGCATTTGTGAACTGGTTGTGTATACCTTATTGTATTTTGAGTAAGCACACATACATGTATGGTAACTGTATGTTTGACACTATGCATGCGTCAGAACATGGAAAATAACATTGAGGTGTCTGCTTCCGAGGTTATGCTTAGTTGGTATTTATCAGACTCCATTCCAGTCCTCGGGTGTAATTCCAGCACAGCAGCCAGCTGTGTAACAGAACAATGGTCTTATTGAGAGAGACAGCCAGACAGAAAATGAGACACGCACCAAAAGGGTGTCTGGACACAGAATACACATGCTGCAACAATGCATTCATACTGACAGTAAATAGAATATATGTGAATAAAAGATAAGGGAAGATAATGGGTGAGGAGGGAGAGAGAGGTGTTATCCAGGGGTAAAAAACATATAGGGGTGATGTAAAATCTGGCAATGGAGCGTGGAACAAAGCAGTCAAGCAGTAGTGTAGCAACCACTATGACTGAACCTGCCACTCAAGGGGGCCTGGGAGATTCCTGTGACCATTTGTATGCCCATTTAAAGCTGCTCTACCTACACACCAAGGGTCCACAGTTTAACTCTCTGGCGCTCACATACTGTGGGAGCAGCCTCACTTTTACCGCAGGGTCATATAATCTGTGCTCCTCCCTCCCAAACTCATTTACAAAGGGCTGGTCAGACTAAAAGTGAGGCTGTGGGCACAGTGTGCAAGCACCAGAGAGAAAACTGTGGGTGAGGTAAGGGGGTGCGAGAGGGAGAGAGCGAGCTAGTGAGTGGGAGGGTAACGGGAGGGAGTATGTATAAATGTATTTTAGAATGAGAATGTTTGTATACATGTGTGTTAACATGAATGTGTATGTGAGCATGAATGTGTATGTGAACTTGTGTAGGTGTTTGTATGTGTTAGCATTGATGGCAATGTCAAGCTGTTTGGGTACAAAGATGGCACAAGCAAGTTGTTTGGGGGCACTGACAAGCTTTTGGGGAATACGAGTTGGCACAGGCAAGCTGTGTGGGGGCAAATATGGCACAGACCAGCTGTGTGGGGGCTAAAATGGGCTTGATAAACTGTTTTAGGGCAAAGGTGACAGGGGCTGGGGCAATTTTTACACCTGGGCCCTGTGGTTATTAGCCATACCCCTGCAGGCAAGTAAAATCACTGACTAGAAATATCAAAGTGTTTTTTTTAATATACAAAGCAAGTCATACAATAAGGTGGTTCTGTGGGTATAACATATATATTGCATGGAAATTGAGATAGTTCTATTCACCAAACATTTCCAAGGATTTTAATGATGACTTTAGTGCAGCCATTCTTGAGGGACCCACCCAGCTTGGTTTACAATATAAACTAATGATCATGAAAGTAAAAAGTCAAAATGGAAACCTAGATATTTATTCTTTAAATTATCACTTAATTAGAGGTCTTGGACAAGGATTTCACATTTATGAATGGAAAGTACATTTGGGCTCAGTTAGACCTTATTTAGATCATAGGGTTTTGGACAATAAGTAAAAAAAAATGAAGGGTGTCCCTGGATGGCTTACTGGATCCACGCTTCACAAGCTGATTTATGATTTAAATGTGCTCTGAACTTCCACACACAGGCTTTCCTGTAATACTTGGTTCTTAATAGATTCTTTTTTTCTGACTGTTTGTTCCTGTCTATCTTTATGGGTATTCTTATGCATTTTCTATGGTAACAATGTTTTGTAGATCTGGTATTTTTATTCAACAAACCTTTATGTTCACGAGACAATGAAGATTTCCTGCATCTAAGACAAGGCCAACGACTGATTTAGGTCTGAGTCTTTGCATAATGAAAATAGTTGGCCGAATGACTCTTATCTACAGTCCAATTCTATGTTTCAATTTTTGCTCTTCATAATACTAGTTTCAACTGTAGCGCAAGAGGATTCTGTACCAAGGAATCTCAGTCAAGGGAAAGTGAAAGAGTTTTTTTTTGTTATTTCCATAAGTAAAGGGGATTTTATACCACATGTTGAAGAATTAAGGAATTAACCATAGTTATTTTGTAGATATGTTAAAGACAAAATGAAAAGCATCCAGGGCTAAATTCACATTTAAAATGCGTTTTGACACATGTCATATAAAGTGAAATACTCATTTAAAGATGATGGTATAGAGGGTATGTGTTATCAAAATGTACAAAATTGGATGTATTGTATATTAGTGGGTATGTAATATATACAGTACAAGTACAGAAAAATATGTGACTTATATAACTGTGACTTTAAACATGCATGGGATAGGCATAAATATATCCTGAATCTAAGTCAAGATCAATGACAGATTACGATCGGAATCTTACTTTAGGAAAATGGGCAGAATAGATGGGCCAAATGGTCCTTATCTGTTGTCAGATTCTATGATTCTATGAATACAGAAAGATTTGAGTTCGTTTTTTCTCGAGTAATGTTTGAAATTTCCTATGTAGAAAGAGATGATTGCTACGACTACCAAATGTTGAGAAACCTTCGTATAAAAAACTAACATGTTCAAACACCTCACATCAGCGTAACAAAAAAGAGGAATGAAACCTTTGTTCTGATTACAGTGAGTTTCAGTTCTTGATTTTGGCAAACAGGAAAATCGTTCTATAAAGCCAATTCTGAAGAAAGTCATCAAAATGTCCAACCCTTTGTTTGCTTTTTTTAATGTCAAAAAAGACAAACTCATTTGAGTTTCGGCATGCACAGTTAACATAATGGATTCTAAAGTATTTCACAGAGTTCCTACAGCCCTCCTGTCTATGACCTGACAACAAACTGGCAAATCTGTTCTCTTGCTGATGTCAAGACCCATTTCAAATATATCTTTGTAAACTTGTAGCTGAAAATATAATGGTTACCTTATTGCAATGCTCCCAGGTAACCTACAAAGCTGATCCAGCGAAAAGGGGAACTTTGGAGGAACTGTTACTTCCTCTTTTCTCAGCGTGGTGTCCGGATATGTAATTTGTTTCCCGACCAACACGGAGAAATACCAGATGCGAAAAGAATGAACACTGTCATAGATTAAGAATATATTGTATGTATGGGTAATTTTGCATAGGAAAACAAGATTTAATTTAAATATTTTCTTTCAATGGTCACATTTTCTCTTTTGCTATGAATTTGGTAAAGAAGAAGGTTATTTATGAAACCTTAAGTAGACTTGTGCATTCGTCTTCGGGCGAACATGAAAACGAACATGAAAAGTGCGTTTTTGTGTTCGTTCCAAAGACATGAGGAAAGGAAGATAGTGGTGGTAAAACGTAGATGAAGACGAAGACACACAACACAAAGAATCTTCGTGATCGTCTTCGTCTACTAATCTCCCTGGTCCCATCCCCATCTAGCCTACCTTATCTTCGCGGCATCGCAGGAGCTGACGGAAGAGGAAATCCGTATGTTCGCCGTCAGGGGTTAAAGGGCAGTACGAGTGAGCCTATTGGTCGCCTGGAGGGACCTCCTCTGGCATCAGCCCTGCAGGCGACCAATAGGCTCATTCACACCATGAAAACTCAACAAATGCTTCAGAGCTTGTTTATTTGCCTATGTGAGCAAGATATCCTGTGTTTCAGAGTAAGCGGATAAAGAGAAATATACATGGTTACAAAAAGTACAGGAAATAAAAGTTGTATTCTGATTGGCATCTCTGTCTTTGGGGCAATCAAATTGCAGAGACAATTTAAATTATGACAATTTACAGAAAACATATAGATGTGAATAAACCAAGAAGCGCCCCCTAACTTTTAAATTCCAGGAGCAAAAACAAGCAGAAAATACACCATTTCGATACTTGAACTTCTGTAAATGTAAAGTGTTGGAGGGTGCCCACGCACCAATTAATGCATATGAAATTACATTGTAAGTACTTTCGTATACATTAATTTAGCCCAAAGTAATAATATATTATTTACGTAAAGTCCACACTGACTGGGGCTGATTATATATGCCATGCCATACAATGTGTTTGGACGAACAGATCTCCTGAACAGCAAATAGCTACGGGTGGGCAAATACATATAGGGGGTTTCTGCAGAATCCCTCCATGCATTTGCAAAGGGGACACTACAAAAAATGTATAGGGAACTCTCAGCCACCTTATGCATTTAAGCCATTAAATGGCTGGAGTGTCCCTCTAAATCCCATTCTTGCAAAATGATGGCACAGCCTGAGGAGTTTTGATGAGCATATTTGAATCTCTAACAGTGCTGCAAAGGCACTAATGTTCTCCAGCTTTAAACCTTTACCTGGTTGTCAGTACAAAAGAATTGGG